>CM062815.1:444901897-445341897 GCA_031772625.1 Pinus tabuliformis | reverse complement strand
AATTCACTAGATATTGTTGAAATAAGTATAAATGACCTTGAAGTTACTTCCATTAAGCCCTAATTCCCAAACAAGTTGTCTTTTAGGCCTCCTTGACAAGTGGGAATCAATCCAAACTCTAAATCTTTCATATCTCCATCTCTCCCAAAGGAAAAAGAACTGGTACTCCTCTGGTGGTCACTTTAAAGCTTATTTCTTTCACCTTCCCCTCTTTTTCTAGGCCTAGCCTATAGGTCACCTACAACATCAATTATCTCACAATCTAGCCATCCAAATGCTTCTATTTTTGGTCGACAACTACGTCGGTGTGTCCTCAAGAAACCCTCCAAGTTTTATGAGATCCTGACAGTGGGATCTTGAGATATCGCAAGTCCTAGCTCAAAGGCCAATTCTTGCCCTTGGTTTCCCTTAGGCTGAAAACCTCACTAGGATACTAACATTTCCTTTCATTGAAAATTCATTCCTTGATCCCCTTTCCCTCCCTAATTAGGTCAAGTATATCATTGGTTGATAAATCCTATCATCTTAACCTAACCTCGGGTCCACTTGGTCCTATGTGGTCCCATGCACTATCAAGGTTAATTCTTGAAAGACCACCTGGAACCCAAGTTTCCACAAGAATTATAGGGCTTAGGGATATCATTTATAACACACATACTTAAAACCTAACCCTTGAAATTCTCCCCAAGCCCTTCATAGAGAGCTTTCCATCTTGTCTTCCAAGACAAGCAAGCCACAATCTTGACCTTCTCTTATGAATAGGCTTCTAGGATCACCCTTAATCCTATCTTTGATATATTGATATTTGTGATCCTTATCATATCGGGTCTCCTCCCATAAGTGAAATTCCATAAATAGTAGGGAGATTTAGCTGAGGTGACAGTGGACTATTTCTCCATTGTTTTCCTTGACCTAGCAGTTGTCCCTTTAGGATTCCCTCCTAAGATCCTTGCTAATTTGAGCAATAACAGGTCCTCTTTATCAAAATATGAAATTTCAGAAACAAGAGCACATTTTTTTCCCCCAATTCCATCCAAATTTGGAGTGACCACTAGATCCATTCCATTATGATGTATGCTACCTATACACAGCTAAACCATAGCTTCCTCTTTCAACATGTCTCCCTATTGGGCCAAATCATCCATTTCTTCTTTTTTAGGTTGGCATTCCTTGTTATCTTCTTCATCCTCAGAAGGATATTTTTCAGTGAACTGCCATCCTCTTGGTCTATTAGGCTACCTCTTCTTCTTCTTAGGATTCTTATTTTCCCATGGACATGTTTTTTGTAGATGTCTTGTTTGGAAATATATGTGGTATTAGAAGGTCATGTTCTCATAATCAAGAACTTATTTACAACTAAATTTGTTGTGTTTAAAATTTATGTTATATGGGAGCCCTTTACTAAGATCAATCTTGATCTGATAATCACCCTATGAGTGACCTCAGTTAAATATTTATTAAACAAAAAGGTATTACAGACTCATGTGCTGGTGTGTGTGTTCTGTGTTATTGAAACAACGGATCAATCAGATTGTCAATACACAGAAAATAAGTGGAAAGACAACAGAGAAATACAGTAAGCAACACAAAGACACAAACAATTTTTAATAAGGAGTTCACCCTATTCATCAGGGCTACGTCTCGGGTCCAGATTTAGTGGTGGCCTTGTTTTATTGTGTCTTACAGCAGAGAAATTACAATATAGGGACTCAATATGAGTTCTCCCGAAGCAGATTTTGCATGGCAGGGTGGTTCTTAGATTCCCTAAGCCACTTAGAGTTCACAGACTCTTTTTCTTCCTACCAGCTCTGTGACCCTTGGTCTACAGTGGAAAGAGCCAAATGTGATGCTCAATCCGGACAAATTCCTCTATGGGAAGGCTTGAATATTCAAGCTCTCTGGTGCTCGATGCTGCCTGTGGTTAGCTCAACCCTCTGTCTCCTCTACTTGGCTTTACTGTTCTCTATGTTTAGTCGTCCTCTCATGGTTCACTGTTCACTGTCTCTCTTGGTCGCTTGGACTCCTCTCTATTCCTCCTCTCTGAATCTAAATTCGACCATCTCTGTTCATGGCTTTAGTCATTCAATCCCTATGCCTGTTCGATTCCTTTCCCGCCTACGTCGATTCGCCTACCACCTGTGTGCTTGGAGTTCCCTGTTCAGCATCAGTATGAACGCTCGGGAATTATCCACGCGTCCCCATCGGAATAGCGCCAGCCTGCTCGTCAATTCGTTTCTTTGGTTATGTCATGGATACATTCTTTCTCCATTATGGCGGTTAAACAGATTCCAAATCCCCTTAAATCGTAGCTTAATTCCCTTTCGATTCTGCTTCTTTCTATCGGGTGCACTCTCAACCATCCGATCTGGGCTCCTCCAGATCCAACGTCATACGCACGTTGAGCGCAGTTGACTTGCTCAACCGATAGCACATGATCACAACGATTTTTCTCTCACCTCTATTGCCACGCATCGATCGCTGAGTGGGATCACTCCGCTCTCCTCCAAAACCTCTTACCGTTCAAGGGCGCCCCGATCAAAACTGCCAATTTCCAGGTCATGGGTCCCACCTTCGTACGTTGGCGCTTTTCGTTTCTCCACCCGCGGTCCTCTGGTCCCCCCCATGTGACTGGGTGCTCAGGCTTTCCAGGTGCTAATTGCGCATTGAAAATTAGCTCATTTTCCTGATCTGGGGCTCCCAGGGGTTATTTTGGCATCCCGCGCAGTCTCCATGGGCCTCAGTCAGTGCGCTTTGACTGAGGTCCTCGTCGTTCCATGCAGGCTGCCATGGCCACTAGTTCAGGGTGTTTTCGATCGCTGTTTTGGAATTTTCAAGGATTTGTTCAACTCAATACAGTCAAGGTTCCTGACAGTCTTTTGTGGATCCGATTCGAATCACGACCTCCCTACTGAAAAAGCTTTTGGACCACCAAAATTTGGTTTTCTTCAAGCATTGACTAAGTGAGGAAACTGTTGTCTCACTTGTCCAATCTCAATCCACTTCACACTGCTCAGCTTTGAACCCTTAAGCCCAATCCTGAGGTATTCCACTTGTCCACTATGCGTCATCCTTACCTCCCTGTCCAGCACTGTATCTCGTAGAACTCATTAGGATATTCAAGTAGCAGGTCGTCAACAGAAGGTAATTGACTCTGCTCTTCAGGGTCCTCAATCATTGAAGGTTCAAGCAACCTCAAGCAATCTGCGTTCATGACTAAGTAGATGTGCATGTAAGTTGGTAGATCAAGGCGAAAAGCATTTTCACCAATCTTCTCAAGTATCCTGAAGGGTCCATACCTGATAGCTTTTAGCTTTTTACCTTCACCTTGCATCCTGTCCTTGCTGATATACAGCCAGACTTGGTCTCCAACTTGAAAACTATGCTCCATCCGATGCTTATCATACCTAGCCTTGTACTTGGCCTGGCTCTTTTCTAGTTGTTCCTGTACTGCCTGGTGGATCTCTTGGATCTGTTCAATGAACCTAGTTGCCTTTTCCACATCACTGTGTCTATCAACCATGGTATCTTTACCAAAGACAAAATCCAAAGGAGACCTTGGTACGAAACCAAAGCAGGTCTCAAAAGGAGATCTCTATGTAGAAGAGTGTTTGGCTCTATTGTAAGCATGCTGCACATAGCACAAGTGCTCATCCCAAAGCTTAGGATGTTTGCTGCAATATCCTCTTAGTAACTAGATCACCGTCTTGTTAACTACTTATGTCTGGCCACTTGTTTGTGGATGAAAAGCTGTGCTTTTCTTTATCTTGGTGTCCATTAGTTCCCACAGACTTGACCAAAACTTCCCCACAAATCGGGTGTCTCGATCAAATACAATAGAAGTGGGTAATCCAAAATGAACCCATGCATGTTCAAAGAATAATTTTGCGGTTTGTTCAGCTGTAATCTGTTTACTACAGGGTATCAAAATACACATTTTGCTGAACCTATCCACAACAACATACAGATAATCATGATCTTTCCTAGATTTAGGTAGTCCTCCAAAAAAATCCATGGAAATGCTTTCCCAAGGGTGAGAAGGAACTGGTAATGGAGTGTATAAGCCTAGTTTTCTGTTACTAGGCTTGCTTTTAGCACACATAGCACATCCCTTTACATATCTAGAAACTGTCTCATTCATTTTCGGCCAATAGCAGAAACTTTGCAGTTGTGCAACTGTTTTACTTACCCCAAAGTGACCTAATATTAGAGAAGTATGTGCTTCCCTAATTATCTTTACTCTCTCAGTTTGTGGAATGCAAAGTTTCCCATAATGATATAAGAGTCAGTCCTTCACATGATAGTCCAATTCTTCTACACTTTTGCCTTGACTCAAAGTTACATATACATCTTGAAAGTCCATGTCCCAAGCATACTGTTCTATGTAGCTTTCATGCAGCATAGAATTATGCTTAAGTATGGTAGATGCATTTATAATGGGTTTCAATAACATATCTGCAACCTTATTATGTATGCCCTTTTTATATCTGATGACTAAATGAAACTGTTGTAGAAAACCCATCCATCTGTAATGTCTTGATTGTTGCAACTTAGTTTGGGAGTGTAGATATTGAAGTGGCTGATGATCAGTGTGTATTATTGTTTCTTTTCCCATTAAGTAATGTTTCCACTTTTTCACACTCTGAACTAATGCATACAATTATTTATCATAGGTAGGATAGTTAACTATTGCAGGACTAAAAGTCTCAGAATGATAACATATGGGTTTACTGTGCTGTGTTAACACTGCTCCCATGGCATAGTCACTGGCATCAGTTTGGATCTCAAATGGTCTTTGTAGATCTGGCAATGCTAGTACAGGTGTTGTACTAATCTTTTCTTTCAAGGTGTCGAAGGCTTTCTGTTGTTTGCCTCCCCACTAAAACACCTTGTTCAATCTTGTCAAAGCATGTAAGGGAGCTGCAATTGAGGAAAATTTTGAAATGAACTTCCTCCAATACTATGTTGCTCCTAAGAGGCTTCTCACTTCTGTAGCAGACTTGGGTTTAGGCCATTTTATGATGACTGCCACTTTAGAGGGATCTATTTTCAATTCACTTCCCCCTACTATATGACCCAAATAATTTAGAGGGGTTTTGCCAAATTCACATTTGGAGAGTTTAACATAAAGTTTTTCTCTTTTCAAAACATCTAATGTCTTCTTAACATGCTTTAAATGTTCTTCCCACATTTTACTAAAAATTAGAATGTCATCCAGATACACAATAACAAAATCATCAAGAAAAGGTCTGAGTACATCATTCATTAATCTCATGAAAGTAGCAGGAGCATTAGTTAGGCCAAAAGGCATAACTAGTCATTCATACAATCCCTGCTTTGTTTTGAAAGTAGTATTCCATGCATCTTGCACTGCAACTCTGACCCGATGGTATCCACTATGCAAATCCAGCTTGGTGAAATAAACAGCTTCCTTCAATAGATCTAAAGTATCATCTATGCGAGGAAGGGGATAACGATTTTTGATTGTTATCTTATTTAGTGCTCGGTAGTCAATGCACATTCTCCACGAGCCATCTTTCTTTCTCACAAAAACGATTGGTGACCCACATGGTGATGTGCTAGGCCTGATGAACCCTTTCTTGAGCAACTCCTGCACCTACTTCTTGATTTCAGCATTCTCTAAAGTAGACAACCTGTACATCCCAATGTTAGGTAAAGGAACATCTTGCTGCAAAACAATATCATGTACTATTCCATTTTTGGGTGGCAGACCTTTAGGTTCTTGAAATAAGACATCATACTCTGAAACAATCTTTTCTATATTAGCTTGCTGATCAGCATTACAGCCCTCAAATACATTGGTTTTTTTAGGTGTCTTTTCCTTTACAACCATTAATAAGAACTGTTTGCATGAATTTATCATTCTTTTCATCTGTCCTGAGTTTATGAGAGTATAATTATTCTTGAGCTTATGAGCTCTTACAAAGTATTCGATTCCATCTTTAACAAGTAGATACTTTTTCTCGGCTCTATAGAAAATATCTTTTCTATCATACAAGTAGGGACTTCCTAAAACAATTCCACATATATCCAAAGGAATTACATCTAACTCAACCTCGTCTACAAATGCTGACCCAAAAGAAAACTTCAGTTTGTACTGTCTAGTCACTTGTAGTTGTGCTTTATCATTCAACCATCCTAATGGGTAAGGATTCTTATGAGGTGTAGTTGCTAATCCCAATTTCTTTATAATTGCTTCAGAAATCAGATTTACTTGTGAGCCACTATCAAACAAAGTGTCAATCTTTTGATTTTTGGAAACAACTCGAATATGGAAAAGCTCATGTCTTTTTCTCTCATGTTCTTCATCAATAACATATTGAGCAGAATTACTAGTAGATGCTTCAGAATTCTTTGTTTCATCTCCTGAGTCTGACCCCAAATCTTTCTAAATAGCTATAGCAGTTTTCTTCTTCTTACCCTCAGACTTCTTAGGTCTCAGCTTTGGATGCAGAATCCAACAATGCTCATCATCATGTCCCTCCTTTTTACAGTGAGTGCATGAAGCTTTGCCTTTTTTGCAGTGTTAGCCTTCCTTGCTTTCCACTTCTGCTTCCTTTTCTCCTTGCTCTTGCTTACAGTGGGTTGGGATGGTCGCCCAACTTCTGGATTTCCATTCTTTCCTCTAGCTTCTAGATGAGTAGCTTGTATAGATACCTCATCTATACTAGTGGGGTTAAACATGAGGATGGTATGCCTCAGTAGCTGTGTAGACCACCAATGTACTTCAAAAGAGTCTTTGGTGAGTCTAATGAGATACCCAACATCAATGCTCTTTTTTTGAACTCTTGAGTATACCCTTGTACACTTTGCCCTTTCAACTGGCAAAGAGTTTGCCAACTCATCATGGATTGTTGCATGTAGGCCAATGGATAGAACTGATTTTTGATTGCAGCAAGACAAAGATGGTCTTATCATGCTTCTTCATATCAACTTGGGTTTTTCCTTCCCACCAAACTAAGGCAATGCCTCCTAGGCGTAGGCTTGCCAGCTAAATCTTACTCTTGTCTGAGTCTATATTTTGTACTCTGCAATGCACATCAATTTGTCTTATCCAATTGTCCAACTTTTCAGCATTTAGCTCTCCATCATATATAGGCAAATCAAATTTAACATCTAACTTAATCAAGGATGCTTTCTTATTATGCACAAGGCTATTAGGAGGTGTGAGAAAGCTTTCCTCTTTCCCCTTTCCTTTGGAGTGGTCATGGTAATGAGATTCATATTCTTCTTTATCTTGCTTAGAGCTTGATGAATCTTCATCCTTATGCTTTCTAAAGTCCCTATACATTTCCTCTACCATACACTTTATAGCTAGGAAACTTTCTATGACTTGAGGGTCTGGCCCTATAGAAGCTTCCTCTGACATTGTCTTCCGAGAATAGACTCTCCCAATTTCAGGATTAGTTTCCACCAACTCTCCTTCTCCTAATTTGAGCTTTGATCTAGTGAGCATTCACAGCTAAACCAACACAAGCTTGTCTAACCTTACAGCCTAGAGCTCTGATACCACTTGATCTGATAATCACCCTATGAGTGACCTCAGTTAAAGATTTATTAAATAAAAGGGTATTACAGACTCATGTGCTAGTGTGTTCGTTCTGTGTTATTGAAACAACGGATCGATCAGATTGCCAATACACAAAAATAAGTGCAAAGACAACAAAGAATTACAATGAGCAACACAAAGACGCAAACAATTTTTAATAAGGAGTTCACCCTATTCTCCAGGGCTATGTCTTTGGTCCAGCTTCAGTGGTGGCCTTGTTTTATTGTGTCTTACAACAGAGAAATTACAATACAAGGACTCAATGTGAGTTCTCCCAAAGCAGATTTTGCTTGACAAGGTGATTCTTGGATTCCCCAAGCCACTCAGAGTTCACAGACTCTTTTTCTTCCTACCAGCTTTGTGACCCTTGGTCTACAATGGAAAGAGCCAAATGTGATGCTAAATCTGGACAGATTCCTCTATGGGAAGGCTTGAATCTTCAAGCTCTCTAGTGTTCGATAATGCCTGTGGTCAGCTCAGCCCTCTATCTCCTCTACTTGGCTTTACTGTTCTCTGTGTTTAGTCCTCCTCTCAAGGTTCACTGTTCACTGTCTCTCTTGGTCGCTTGGACTCCTCTCTATTCCTCCTCGCTGAATCTGAATTAGACCGTCTCTGTTCATGGCTTTAGTCATTCAATCCCTATGCCTGTTCGGTTCCTCTCCCGCCTATGTCGATTTGCCTACTGCCTGCGTGCTTGGAGTTCCCTGTTTGGCATCAACATGAATGCTCAGGAAGTAGCCATGCATCCCTATCGGAACAGTGCCAGCCTACTCGTCGATTCATTTCTTCGGTTATGTCGTGGATACGTTCTTTCTCCATCGTGGCGGTCAAACGAATTCCAAATCCCCTTAAATCGCGGCTTAATTCCCTGTTGATTCCGCTTCTTTCTATCGGGCACACTCTTAGTCGTCCGATCTGGGTTCCTACAGATCCAATGTCATACGCATGTCGAGCGTGGTTGACTTGCTCGACCGATAGCGCGTGATCACGACGGTTTTTCTCTCACCTCCACTGCCATGAGTCGATCACTGAGTGGGATCACTCCGCTCTCCTCCAAAATCTTTTACTGTTCAAGGGCGCCCCGATCAAAACCATCGATTTCTAGGTCGTGGGTCCCACCTTCATACGTTGGCCCTTTTCATTTATCCGCCCGCGGTCCTCTGGTCCCCCCACGCGATCAGATGCTCAGGCTTTCCCATTTTGGCCCTGTTCGCCCAGCGATGCGCGATTAGGCACTAATCGCGCATCGAAAATCAGCTCCTTTTCCCGATCCGGGGCTCCCAAGGGCTATTTTGGCATCCCGCGCAGTGTCCATGGGCCTCGGTCAGCTCACTTTGACCAAGGTCCTCGTCATTCCACGCCAGCTGCCATGCCCACTAGTTCAAGGTGTTTTTGGTTGTTGTTTTGGAATTTTCAAGGATTTGTTCAACTCGATACAGTCAAGGTTCCTGACAGTCTTTTGTGGATCCAATTCGGATCAAATCTCCACACATATTCTGGCATATGTGAAGATTCCATTTTTTTTGTCATTCCAAATCCTTTTTTTGTATTTTCCAAAAGCGTTTCTAATGTCTTCAAGGACTTTATGATGCTAGAAAGGAAGGGGGAGGTTGGATAGCTTCACCTAGACTGGCATGGTAGAAACTTCCATACTATTTGCATCGAACTCGGGAAACCATGGGGTGATCCAATCCCAACTCTACCGTAGGACCAGGTACCTTCATTTAGTGCATAATCTAGGTCCTTCTGTGTTTCAAATTGGACTATTAAAAGCTTCCTTTGAGCATAAACATATCTCACAATTTTGAGTCCATAATGAGAAAATCCATTTAATTAAAGCTTCAAGTTTTTCCAAGAAACCATTAAATCTTTAAATAGCAACTTTAAATTGTAGAACAGAGAAGATGGGAGATACCTCAAGGAGATTTACATCCATTGATGAAATTTTCTCCATTTGATCTACAATATATGGTCCTAAAATATGTTTATTTTCTCTTGTTGGATTTGAGGTCTTCCATGGTGTTGCAGTTTAGGAACCCTCCCTTGGACTACATCTTTGAAAGAGGCAGTTGTGTCATTTGTTCTCTTGGCACCTGGAGCACCCCCACATAATTTGAAGTTCAATATAATAGTTGAGTTCCCAATTATAGTTGTTTCCTTGTTCTCAGAGAAGTCATAGTGGACTTTCCATTCAAATTGTAGGCTCTGGAAATTATTTTGAGTACCTTATTTTTCTCCAATAGTCTCTTTAAGGGATGGGACCAAATAAAATAAATTTTCCCAAATGACAATGGATTTACCCCCATGTTCCTTATGAAATCTAAAACTTTGTGTCCTTCTCTTACTATGTCAGGAGGGAGGGAGATTCCTCTTTTAACTGGTATCTCAAATGAAAAGGAGAGCTTGTTGATGAAAACAAGTGATAGAGAAGACATGACCCCATCGCCCATTCAAACCTCAAATCCCCTTGGGCCAAAATCAAAGAAACCTTCCATGTATTCAAATTGTGAAAGTAATGTGGGATGACAAATATGTGAATAAAAAGGGAGTGAGACTTACATTTTTTTCCCACCATAGACAAAAGTGAAAGAAATCCTACAATGTTGCCAATTATTTTGGAGGAATATATGTTCCTCATGAATAAATACCTTTTATTGGGCCAAACCCCCCTCTGAAATCGATTCACTCTTGATTTCCATAAACTTCTATGGTGAAGGTACCAAACTTCACATAGAGGCACAAAAAGTTGAAGTTGAATCCCAATATAAGGAAATTACCCCCACAAAATGAGGTTTAGGAGTAACCAGTGCTGCCCCATGGCCCAAACACAAAAATGCCAAGCAGATTCGAGCTCGCGGTAGAGGCGATACGTGAGTGAAAAATATAGAATACCAAAGCCCTACATGCTCCAGATTTCAAACCAACATTCTAGCTCGTTTTTAAATTAATGTATTAGCTAATACATTAAATTAATAAATATGTTATTCATTATTCATTAAAGTATCAATTCATACTTTTCAATTTATCATGAAATTATATTAATGTGTGTAACATATTACATTGATTATTGATCTTTTTGAGACATATTTTATTCTTTATGAATAATGTTGTATTGTTTTTTTCAAATTAATATATATATATATATATATATATATATATATATATATATATATATATATATATGTATATATATATATATATGTATATATATATATATATATATATATATATATATATATATATATATATATATATACATATATACATATATATATATATAGATATGTATATATATATATATAGATATGTATATATATATATATAGATATGTATATCTATATATATATATATATATATATATATATATATATATATATATATATATATATATATATATATATATATATATATATATATATATCATACTTTCTCAATTTGGGTTATCTCCGGTGGTTGGGAAAAATGGTTGTATTCTTCCCCACCCAAGTTCAAATCCCGACTAGTGACATGATGAGCTATAATGCCTTGTTAAATATTGTTGTATTAGATTTGAGGCTCGTGAACCCTTAAGTGAGTATACATGTAGGCTAGCCAGGTACCAACAACCTCACTCTAGCCCGCAGGCTAAGAGGGGAGTCAATTTCTTTCCTTGGAATATGTGTGTGTGTGTGTGTGTAGTGAATCGGTAATATGTTGGAGTAATGTGGATGACACAAAATATTTTGGCTGACATTATAACAACAAGAGTATATTCAACATCACGTAAGCTAAATTTACAATCATTTATGACTTAGAAAGAGTTGAGGCATCATGTGGATGGTAGAGCCTACTCTTCAAGCCTTGTCACAATGTGCCAAGCATGTCCCTTCTTTAAGAATTACTAAGAAAAATCCGATGGATTGGGTTGGAATCACACATAAGCTACACAGTCATAATTAAAATAGGTTGAAGATAGTTTGGTAGAATTGGCCCTAGAGTGGACAGATTCCTACTAAATGATGAAGAGCTCAAAATTATTAAGGATCTAAAATTTGAAAAAAATAAATTACTACCAGAGTAAGGATGGATTGGTGCATGAAAATTAGGGTTGTGTAGAGAGTAGAGGGAGATAAAAATACAAAAATTTCTAATCATTTTGTTACACAAAGGAAACACAAAATCACGATTTGGGAATTGTTGGATAAAGAGGGAAGGTAATTTAAAAAATTTGGTAAGCTAGTAGATTTGGGGGTGAGACATTTTGGTAAACTTTTTACTGAACCCAAAAGATGTAACCTAGCTTAGATACCCTCAATGATTAGAAAATTCTTGAGATTTATTAAAGAGGAGGATGATGAAGGGTGAGTGTAGGAGATATCCCTGGAATATTTACTGTTATCTATGAAAAAATTCTTAAAATACAAAAGTATAGGGCCTCATAGATGGACGATAGATTTTTTTTGGATTTCTTTAACTTGTTGGGGGAGGACCCACTCCAACTAGCTAAGGAGATTAGATTGGAAGGAAAGGAGCCTAGAAATATAAAGTCAATTTTTATTACACTACGATAGATAACCATACTTCCTTTGATGAATTTCGTCTGGTCTCTCTATGTAATATGATTTACAAAGTTGTCTCAATGATCATTGCTTTGATACTTAAGCCAATTCTTTTGGAGGTTATCTCTGATGAGAAATTCGGATTTATACAAGGATAGGCACATTCATGAGGTAGTGGGTACAACACAAGAAGCATTACACAACATAAAATCCAAGAATCAACCAACCTTTGAAATAAGAGTTGATTTATCAAAGGCCTATGATAGGATCTCATGGACATACTTACAACTCGCCTTTTGCATATAGGTTTCTCTTCCAAAGTGGTAAAATTGATCATGGTGTGCAATACTATTGCATATTTTGTTATGTTAATAAATGGTTCATCATCAAACTTTTTCAGTTCTTCAAGTGGCCTTAGGTAGGGATTCCCCATGTATTCGTAGCAATTTTTACTAGTGGTGTCCAGGTATTGAGTAAGATAATGAAGGAAGCAATTGGAAGTGGTTAATTGAGAGGTGTGCTTGTGGGGAGATCCATGGCCATCTCTCATCTATAATTTGTTGATGATGTACTAATTTTTTGACTTGGTGAGGAATAATATTTAAGATGAACCTTGGACTCCCTTAGCGATCTATAAATTTCTATGAATATTCCACTATACAGTTCATCACAACAAATTTTATAAAATAAATCAAAATATATACTACAGAGGTTAAATTCCTTTAGATTCCAAAATTATTAATTTTTTTTTCTTATGCATGAATTACAAACACATACCAATCATAATGAACACAAATATATGTTATGGGAAACCCTTACAAGAGAAAACTCAACTGGAATGTTACACATAAGGCACTCTTTATGGAGTCACCTGAGACTTATGGCCTAATAAGATGCTATAGAACACTAACTCATTTTGTTATTCTCTTTCACTCCCACCCTCAGTTGCTTTTCTCTAATATGGAAAAAGATACAATGGAATAGAATGGAACCCCTTCTCCTCCTAGTCCTCTAGTTTTAAATTAGCTGGATATCCAACTAAGGATCAAGTTTGACTCCTTCAACTCTCAACTAGCAGTTAAAAATTTGATCATTTTATATTATTCTTCATATCCCACACGTCTATATCCCCTTTTGTATGAGTAACAAAGGTTGGTATGGCATTCTCTCGAGTCATGGTGGTCCATCATGATAGGTTACGTTGTGGAAAGAATGACTTTGGAATATGGAATCTAATTGGCATAATACTTTCACCATTGGAAAGGTCTCTTAGCGTAGAATAGTGTCACAAGGTCTTACACTTAATAGGGAGAGTTTTTATCTAAAAAAAATCATTTAATGCCTCAAAATTGATCCTAGAGGTTTCATACCTTGGAACCTACTAGTAAGAATGATCCTGCAAACTGATTCCTCCAAGTTTTCAACTCTAAAAGCATCATGATAGATGAAAAATAATATATTGATCCAATATCCATCACTTAAATTTTTTCTTGGGAATGGGTCTGGAAATAAATTATCATAAGTCTATTGTTTTTATATTGAACATAGAGAGAGGAATTTTCCACAATGTGTTAATGTCCTACCCGTTTAGCTTGAAGAATCTCAATAATGTTTT
This sequence comes from Pinus tabuliformis, assembly GCA_031772625.1. Lineage (NCBI taxonomy): Eukaryota > Viridiplantae > Streptophyta > Pinopsida > Pinales > Pinaceae > Pinus > Pinus tabuliformis. The sequence goes on along the minus strand of CM062815.1, from coordinate 445,328,177 downwards.
AAAACATATAAGATTTACATTGAAACCAAACTGCTATATGAAACAAGCTTGGAAATGGTTACTGTGGAAGGTTGAATCGAAATTTAATTTCTTGTGCAAGGCAATTATCCTATGGAGGTTATGTAATCTTAATGAAGACTATTTCGGAAGCAATTCTAGTAGTTTCACACTTGCATTAATTCCTTAATGAATTGTGCACGGAATTAGAAATATTCATTTTAATTACATGTGGAAAGGAAATACTGAGTATAAATGTCTCCACCTATTTAGGTGCAAAAAAATCATTGTGCCAAAAGAAGTGGGTGATCGGGTCTTAAAAACAATTTCTATTTGGAAAAGGATTAGTTTACAGGTATTTGTGACATTGTTTCAATCCTTTAGGTCTTTGGAATGGAACAGGTTATTAGTGGATAAATATGTTGGAAATGTTTCAATCTTGGATTGGATTATCAAACATAGATGAAAAGCATCTCCAATGTTTTTTAATAATTGGAAAGCTATTACACTTTCCTTCCTGATTCTAGGGAAATATTTGGCTTGGAGAGCTGAGTTCAAGGTAGAAGTGAGGATTAGGATTGATGGGATTATGGGATGTAATGATAGATATTTTATTCGAGAAGCTTTAGTTCATTATTTACAACAGATTGGTAAGCTGAATTTGGCTAGTACTGGTGACCAAGCATCCACTTATTTATGGAAAGAACAATGGCTCACAACTCATCAGTTGGGAATTGCGAGGGAAAGGTTAGATCAATGGAAAAACTTGTTGGATGAACTTGATCATGCTCGCATTAGAAAAGTGGACAAAGAGGACGACCTTTTTTTGGAATTTCATTATTTAGAGGGGTACTACTCTACAAAACTTGGCTACAAAATAGTTTTATCAATTTTTCCTACAGATAGTGAGTTTTGGGGGAAAAAATAGAGGATAAAGGCTCCTTGCAGAGTATCCTATTGATGTGGTTGAATCACCACAATAAATTTTTGACTCGAGATGCACTGTGGAGAAGGAATTTGTAATGCCCAATATGTGTTATCTCTATTGAAATGATAATGAGGACAATACACATATGTTTCTCACCTATGAGAGAAGTATGGTTTGAGATCAGGTTAATATTCCATCAACATGGTATTTGGCATAAATATTCTATAGGTGATTGCTTTGATGAGTTTGTAAGGTAAAGAGATTTCGGAAGTGTAGGGATCTTCCACCAATAGTGTGTTAGAGTATATGCTTAACTATAAATTCAACATTATTTGAATATAGGAATTTTCATCCCTTGATTGTTGCTAAATTGGTGGAGGTGAAGATTCAAGAGTATAAATTATTTTTAACTCCAAAAGTTCCTTATGTGGTCGATAATATTGTAATTTCTATTGACGAGCCTTGGTCCTTCTTTGATGAGGCTTGCGAGAGGGTGGATAGAATTTGTGGTTTGGGATTTATTTTTCACCTTTCAAATTATGTTTCATTTAAAGCAAATGTTGGAGAAGGAATTGATAATAGGGGGGAGTTAAAGAAAATGTTGGAGAAGGAATTGATAATAGGGGGGAGTTGTTGGTACTATTTTACCTACTAAAGATGGCTAAATAAAAGGAGGTAAATTTCTTGAAATGTTTCGATGATTCTTCTATGGCTATCAATTTCATCTCAGGGAAGTCACATATTACTAATTTCTCCTTATCTACATTAGCCATAGAAAATTCAAGATATAGTGCAACCCCTTTTTCATACTAAAGCTTGTTGAATCTTTTAGGGATTAAACATGTAAGTGAATGATTTAACCAAGCAAGGATTGGAAGTACAACTGGATATTTTTGTCATGATTCATAAAGAATCTCATTAGTGGGAAATTATTTAACTTACGACTTCAAATTTTTGATATCATCAGTAGATAATGTTAATAAGTTTTAAGATATGATACTTATTTGGTTTTACTAGATAATGTTAATGAGCTTTAAGATATGATACTTATTTGGTTTTACTATAGTGAAAAAGTACTACCACGTGATGAGATGATTTTATAGCTATGTTAAAAATTAGATACTTTGAAAAGTCTATTTAGTGCTTATGGCGAAGGTAATGAACAATTTTTGGTCAACATTCATGGTAGTTTTTAATAATATTTTATTTATAATAATTTAATAATTTTAACAATATTTTTAACATTGGTTTAAGATTTATAATACAATTAATTTTATTATTTATTTATTTATTAATAATATATTAATTTAATATTTAACATTTAATGCATAATATTAATTTCCCTAAATTTATTTATAATAAATTAATATTATTAATATTTAATTATTACATATTTAGCTCTTAATATTTTATATTTTTTTTAACGAAGTGAGTTGCTGTATTAAATCTGAAAAAAGAAGGCAGGAATTTGAATCCTGCAGTACATGACACTCTGGGATGGCTCAGGAGTTGAGGAGTTACAGAAAGAAATTTCCTCCTTAGTCCTGGAAGTCCTAGCTTTGAATATTTCTGAACTAAGATACGCTCTAACGAATTTGAACAAAAGAAATTTACATTTGCGTAGCATTTTTAAATTATGGAGTTTGTGATCCTATGGAAAGTCCTTCACTGATGATTCCATCATTGTATTTGTCATTGCTATAGATGGAGCGATACTGTACAATTTTCCTTCTCTAATGATGACCTGAGGGCAGTTTCTGTTGATAGCGCTATCCAGAGTGTTGCTGAGTGAGCTGTATCGATTCATGGAAATGGCTATAGAGAATCCTCGGCGTTGCACAACAGACTTCCCATTGCTCTGTCACAGGCATTGTTGGCATGCCTGTCTGCTTGCTTGTTGAAGGAGCGGAGAATGTGATGAAACTGCAAATTTCCCATTGCCTGATGCAGGAGTTGGCAGCGCTGGATGATCTGTTGTAAGAGAGCATTCAGAGAGCTTTTCTTCTGAGCCATCAGACTAATTACTATCGAAGAGTCTCCAAAAACTTTAGCTGATCTAATTCCTAGTCCGATGAGTTGTTTTAGCCCTTGATACAGGGCCAACGCTTCTGCCCTGTTGTTGGAGATCTTCCCTAAACCCCATTCAAAATAGATAACACATTCCCCATTGGCATTGGAGATCCAGCCCCCTGCTCCAGCAATGCCTGGGTTTGACTTGGATGCCCCATCGAAAAAAAGGCAGAAAATATTACAATTTTGTAGCCAAGTTGCAAATTCCTCCTCTTTGTACCTTATCTTCCAACTATGTGTTTCTTGATTGCACTGAGCTCTCATATTACTGTCATTCTGAGTGGTATGGTTCTTGTCCAGCATATAGCTGATAAAACTCCTTTCTTCCACACTATACAGAGCTGCATCAATGCTGCCAACGGTTTTAACAGCAATCGTTTCCATAGCTAGCATCTTGGCCTTACTGCAAGCAAATCTTGGAGTTGCGTTCTTATCCTTGAAGATTTTTCGATTTCTGATGAGCCAGATACTCCATAGCATGGTGTATGGAAGAGTGTTCCAGACCCTCTGCGCTAAGTTGCTCTTCTTATTTTTCCAAGGGCAGTTCTTTTTCCAGTGATGAATCGCGTCTCCTATAGAATGCTGGGAAATGCCTGGGAGGTTGACAGTGGGATACAACTCTTTCCAGCAGTCTATTGCAAAGGAGCAGTCCACAAAGAGGTGTTTCATGGTTTCTTCCGCAGCGTAGCAGTTGGGGCAGCGTGATGGTCCGTTGATCCCTCTCTTTTGTAAGTTCTCTGCTGTTAGAATTTTTCCTTTTAGCAAGGTCCAAACAAAGAACTTAATTTTTGGAAGAGCCTCTGACTTCCACACCATTTTCCAGTGATTCCATATTGGCATGGGAAAGGTGTTGTGGCAAATGTACTGGTGGGCTGCTTTCACAGTGTAGTCTGAGCCAGTAGGGTCCCATCGAAAGCCATCCAACTCATTTTTTTTTACGGGAGCTTTGCTGTGGAGGAGAGATTGTAGAACCGAAAGACTAGGTTTGAGTTCAATGGGAACCTCAGGAAAAGACCAACCAAGCCAAAGATGGGATAGAGGATCCCAGCTGGAAATTTGATTCAGGTAATGGATACCTTTGCTGTTGAGATAGGAGAGAATGGGAATAGTTTCATCATGACTGTTTATAGGTTGTTGTCCCAATATTTTATCCTCTCCAATTTTAATGCTGGTTCCCCCTTTAGGTACTTTGGAAGTATTCTAGGCGATGAACGAGATGGCTTTTTTACAGATGCGCCAGATTTTTGAGGAGTCTCTGATGGGAATAACTGAGTCTAGTAGGTGTTGTCTCGAGTAGTTCAAGTATTTGATTTCCAGAACCCTTTTCCACCAGGAAGAAGAGCCAGTGATGAGCCTCCAAACGATCTTCCCTCTGAAAGCAAGATTAAGAAATTTGGGGGATCTAACTCCAAGACCTCCTCTGTCCTGGGTTTGGATGACTTGTTTCCAACTGAATAGATTGAATTTCTTTTTATCGGTTTTCCCTCCTTGCCAAAGGAAGTGGTGAAGGATTACATCCATTTTATTATGAAAGGAAGCTGGGGCTTGATATAAGGAAAATTGATAAAGGGGGAGAGAGTAATACCAGATTTGAGGAGGATGAGTGGGCCTGCTAGGTTGAGCCGGGTTGAACCCCACTGCTGCACTTTCCGCTTCACTTTGTCGATGATGATGTCCCACGTTCCTACCTTCAGAGGTCCTAGGCTTACAGGCATACCCAAATATGAGAAATGCATCCACTCCAGGTTGCAAGGGACTCCAAATATATTTGTGATATTATGGATGGCCTGATTTGTTGCATTCCATCCATATATACAGCTTTTTAACTGATTGACCAAACCTCCTGAGTACCCCATAAATTGGTCAAGAAGGATCTTGAACCTCCTTGCTATAGTGGTGGAGGCTCCTCCAATTAACAAGGTATCATCTGCGAACTGAGAGTGATTGATGTTCTTGACTCCATTTCCGTATTTGATTCCAGTGATGAGGCCCATTCTTCTATTGAAATCTAGAGCTTGGCTGAAGGATTCAGCCATAAGGATGAATAAATACGGGGAAAGGGGGCAACCCTGCCTGAGCCCCCGGGAGGATTGAAAGGCTTTTCCCGGTCTGCCATTAACCAAGGGGGAGATCCAAGGCCCAAAAATGCAAGCAGAGATGAGGCTAATGAAAGGCAGGTCAAATCCCATCTTTTTTAAAATAGCAATAAGGAAAGAATGCCTAACTCTGTCAAAGGCGTTAGCAAGGTCGAGTTTAAGAATAGCTCTTAATATTAATGACCCTAAAGGTCATAAAAATTTTATTCCTTTGGATTATATTATTATTAACCCTAAATAATTATTTATTTATTAATAATATTTTATTATAATAATTTAATTGATATTATTAATCCATATTATTGATTAATTTATAAATAATATTTTAATATTATTAATATTTAATTTTATTAACCCAAATTTATATTTTTTAGACTTTGGATATTTATGTATTTATTTAATAATATTACTATTTAATTATTCATATTTAACCTTTAATATTATTAACCTTAAAATCAATATTCTTTTATTTTTTATATATTTATTTATTATTAACAATGTATAATAATTTAATTATTATACATTTGTTATTATAATCATTTATTTATATATTATATTTATTTCTTAACCACTAGTTTCTTTGACCTTTGAACTAACTCTTTTAGCTTTTAAGAATTTTCCCTCTTTTTATACCATGTTCAATCATATTCTCTTCATCTAATCATCCCGAAGATGAACCACATTGGTTGGTTCGAAACATGTCAAAAATTTAAAAGATTATGTGGTGGATACAAAAGACAAATCTCTAAATAACTCTACTCATTGAAGGCAACATTCAAATATCTATAAGGAAGGTTGATCCTCTCTTTTCCATGGATAGGCTTAGCATATAAGGTGTGTACTTAATTTCTTCTTTAAATAAAGGTATGTTTTCTTGGGGGCAAGGGGGCGAATAAGGGGGCGAGGGTGGAGGAGTTGGAATATTTAAGCATGTGTGCTAAAAATTAATGTTTAATAAAAATATTATATTTAATTGTATAATGGATGGCTTTTTAATTGTTCATTAACTAAATTTTAGATATATTTGAACATAAAAATCCATATATATATATATATATATATATATATATACCCTCAAGGAAAGAAATCAACCTCCCTCTTAGCCCGAGGGCTAGAGTGAAGTTGTTAGTACTATGCCAACCCACAAGTTTACTCACTTAAAATTTCACAAGGCTCAAAGCCAACAAAACAATATTCATATGAAGGAAGTCATTACAGCAATATTTATCAAGGAATTAAAGCCCATCATGTTACTAGAGGGGATTTGAACCTTGGTGTAGAATATAACAACCATTCCACTCTACCACCTAAGATAAACCCAATTTAATATATGCATATGCATATATACATATATATAGACAATCATGGAAAATGATGATGATGGCGGTTATTACTGTTGACTAGGGTTTACTAACCTTATTTTTTTTGTAAATAAGTTTTTTTTCTATTAAATTGATACCATAATACATAACATCAACATCCTTTTGTCGTGGTCTTCCATATTGGGAAGCAAACCAACAACAAAAGTTAATGTCTTTTATCCCAAATTCCCATATACTAACTGGATACATACAAAAATATCCACTAACCAAGACTTCATTTTGCAATACATTACACCACAATACTGGTAAATTCCAAGTAAAGTAGAAATACCATAAGCTAAATGAAACCATCAAGAGGATGTGGAAATATCAATAGTTCTTGGAATTATTAGCTTAATATAATAATAAAGAATACTAACAACTAATCTATTATAATGCTATAAATTTATTAAAGTCACCTTAAACTATAAAAAATAGCAGGATTATTTATAATAATTATTGGTGTCATCATTGCTAGCTTTATTTTTAGTATTAATTAATCTCGTTACTCTAATAATAATAATATTTAATAATAATAATAGTAATTATAATCTTTATTATTTTATATATATAATACATTTTGATAAAAACTAATTCTAATTTTCCTAATAAATAAATTTCCCCTATATTAAAATTATTAAGACCGACTCTACCATTTTCATTCCTTTCTATATTAATCCCTTACTCTTTGCGCTCTTCTCTGTAGGTATTATCCTGAAGATGAGTCTTGTTATAAACTTGAATCTTCGATTCGAAAATGGCCACAAAGGGATTTATTCTGATCACTATAACTCAAGATACCCTCCAAAAAAATCTTCAATTATCAGTTCTTGGAATGGTTGGATTTCCTAGAGGTATAGGATTTGGTTTGTTGCAGAGTTACTCCTTAATTCTAGATAGTCCTTCATGTTCTTCCATTACCATGTTGAATCGGTCAGTCTTCATAATTAATATTTTAACTCTTGATGTATCTAAAATAATAAATAAGGGATGTGCTTCATGGCCTTGTTAAAAGAGGAATTATATGACATGCTCTTCATATTGATATTTAAAAGAGAAAATTTGAATTTTTTATATTTGAATTCTTTTCTATAAAGAAGCCAAGTCAGCCCTCCTCCTAGTCAAGTCAGGCCAACCATAAAGGAACCCATTCGACCAACTAGTCTACTATATATATGATCCATTCAACCTCCTTTCCAAGAAAGCAACTCAAACCTTATGAGGAAAAATAGAAAGTTGGATCTGAGGTAGAAAATAAAATTATTTCATGAAGAAGAAGACCAAATTTTTGAGATGGTGCAGGGATCAATTTCTAAAGAAAGGAAACAATCAGTCAAAGAGTGTTGGGAAGACTTATGACTTGACTCGGGGGTAGTTGGACCAAGTTTGACCAAGTCTATTTTGCTAGTTAGTTTGACCTTATGTTTGACTAGATGATTTAGGTGTGTCTCTTGTTGAACTAAATAATTTCTCTAAGGAAAAGGTTGTTGGGTTTTTCCCCCATGTGGGTTTTCCCAAGGTAAATGCTTGTGTTCTTGATTTGGTTGTCTCTTTATGATCCTATTGTCTATTGTTGAAGATATTATGTGTAATTACATAATGATTAAGTGAATATGAAAGAATCCAAAATGAATATTATTAGAAGTAATTATCATATAGATGACCCAGGAAAAATCAACATGGTATCAGAGTGTGGGTAGAAGAGAGGTCAACTTGTTTCAAGTTAAAACTTTAGGGTTTTTCCTTACCCTAGTCCATCTCTAGTTAGAGGACACAAATATTCCTAGAGGAAACCAAGACCTATTTATGCCTTATAAAATCCATTATGCCTATATGATATATGATTTAAAGACAAGTCAAAATGCTAAGATGAAATAAAAGGATCTTTATGATGGTTAAGTAGAAGGGTCGAACTCTATAGATTGCAGTGCAAATTCAAGAAGGACATGAATCTCAAATTTGGCTCAAAATACTGATCAAATATTGTGATCCATTTTTAAGCTTGTGAGAAGTACAAAGCATACTTGGAAGAAGATCAAAATATTAGTGAAGCTACTAAACCTCAGTCTGTTTCAATAAGCCTCAGATTTTATGATAGAGATCTGAAAAGAGCTCAGGAATATTATAGAGGAGGCCTCAGGATGATTTTAGGAAAGTTGTAAAAGCCTTAGGAAGACCACAAGAAGGCCAAAAAGGCTTAGTATGACATCCTCAATCGTCGAGAAGCCTCGGACACAAAAATGGTTAGACTTTTGTCATGCAAGCTATTGAAGAAGAATGAATTGTTGGTACAATGATTATTGAAAAACTAAAATGAAGTTGAGCCACTTAACTTCTTAAGGAGACAAGCTTATGTCAATTTGGAAAATTTTCTAAATATATCTATTTGAGATCAAGCAAGAAAATTAATATTTTTTTACTAGTCCTAGATTCATGGAAGGAACCAAATAAGGGATTGAACTGGTGTCTTAATGACAAGTGTGAAAAGTGTTTCATAGAGTTCATTCCCCTTGAAGATATGATATGATTACAAGATACAATAACTATTTTCTAAGTAGAAGGGTTGATAGTTTAGTATAAATGGAAAGTCTCATGTAACTCATGCATCTAGCGACCAGGTCTGATTTAAGATACAGTTAATATTGTTTAAAGACATTTTTTCCATAAGCACATTATAATGATGATCAAAGATGAGTATGAGGACTGAGAAGTCAGACATGTAAATAGATTTGAAAAGCTATAAATATGCATTTTGATGTTGGAATGAAAGGTATGTATCATTAAGTTACATCCAATAATTTTTTAAGTTCCTTTCACAACATTCTCGAAGAATATGCCAATAATCACTTGCCAACAATAAGGACCAAGTATAGGTCTAGTTGAAATTTTGTAGTGAGACTTATATCATAGTTTCCTTTTGGAACTACTAGTAAGGCTAAATCTTAGTAATTGAAAACTCATTAATAATTAGTCATGGGACTATAAAGAAACCTTTAAGGATAGGATTTCCTTCACCCACACTTATGATCTTCAAGCATATGAAGATATTCCTAATCTGGGCAAGATAAGGTCAATACTGAATAATTGACCTGTGTATTTTCTTAAAATATATTTCATTGTGTTCAAGCTACAAGCCTTTTAAAATGCTTGTAAGGTACTTTTTCATATGTTGATGAGGTATGTAAATATTATTTGAATGCTCCATCTTGAAATATGTTATTTGCACATCAAAGAAAAAAAAGAAAAGGGATTACTATCACTACTATGTCTTTGAAGAAAGCACACAATGAAAAAGAAGTTGGGTCCCCCTTCAAATTCAGAGACCAATTCTCTCTTGATAAGTTTAAGTCATTTACAGATATAGTACTAGTAAGCCAAGAAAACAAATGATTGAATACATATTGGATTGAAGTATCTCATCGAACCCGTTGTTACAAAATTCTAAACGTCTAAAGTATTGATGCTATATGTATTTCCATGAAAAAATTTGCATCTACTAATATGGTTGTTTCATTAAATATAATGCTTAGCCCAGAATAATGAAGTCCATTCTTTGCACATTGAAATGAAGATTGAAGACAAAATATTGTTGCTACAATATTTTTGAGGAAGCCAAAAAGACCAAGGATATTCATTGGATGAAACATCCTTGATTGAGTGATGAAAATAAAAAAGGGCATATCAATTCTCCGGTTTAGACATTTGGATTTGAACTTACATAATTAGAAATCTATGGTTTCTAAACCACATCAGGAAAAAATGGTTTGGATAAGAAAGCCCTAGGGTTCATGGAAAAACCTATAGAACTAGACCTATATCAATGTTCTCTTTGAAATAAGAAACCCTAGCTCATGCAAGGAAGGAATGGCATCATGATAATGACCTGGATGAGGATGATAAAGTTGCAAGATGGATACAAGAAGGCTAGAATCAAGAGGGAGCTAACATTTCCCTATAATCCTCAAAAGATAATTACTTTATCTTTCTTTCTTATTATTGTTTTTAGCCTCTTGTGTTTGTATCATTTTCTTTGTTGTAATTGTTCTTCCATAGCCTCTTAGTGAGGATTGTAGGTACATAGTAAAGGCCACCTAGAATCTGACAGTAGATGGAAGTAGTGGAATAACAAAGCAAAGCATGTGACAAGAGGATGTTTCAATAACTAGTGATATGTAATGTACTAGATGAGATCTAAGATTAGTGGGAGCAAGAAGATCATCAAGTTTGAAGTATACCTTGTTTGTGTCAAAGAGAAGTCAATGGTGACTTCCAAATAAACATACAAAATATACTGTGTAACATAGACAAGTACAAAGTGAGAGTTGAGAATAAAAGGTTCTCCCCGAAAGAGGGAGAGGATCATGGCAAAACATTTTCTCCAGTTGACATGTGCATCTCTATTAAAATTATCATTTCTTATGTTATGGAATCACATCAGATGGATGTAGAGGTCATTTTAAGGAAGAAGTGTACATGGGAGGACCTCAAGGCTTTGAGGGTCATGAAAGAATATTTTGATTACAAAAAGAATAATGTACCTCAGGCTTGTATTAATGGACCATGGTTGATCCTATATTCTTTTTATGAAAGAAGAAGGACTCGTGTGTCAGAGGGAGTAGTTATGGAAGAAGGACATGTTTATATAACAAAAGGAACAATCAAGAAGCCTTGTTTTAGCTTCAGAGGGAGTTTACCTCTGAGTTTAAGATGATGGTCTACCAGGCTAAGGGAGTAGCCACAATAGGATATGATTCAATGTGAGAGGGATCACCTAGTTAGGGTGACAGGAAAATAGATGTGGTGATGGATCCAGTGAAGGAAGCATATTAGTTTATTGTTGAGCCAGTGCATGTTTCTCAACATGTGTTGGAGTATTAGCATGGTACACTTGGTCATGTCACAATTAGTTAAGGTTTGGTATATTCCTCAAATAGTAAAGTAAAGCTGCAAATATTCACAGATTCAGAGAGTGTTGAAGCCAAAAATATTTCATCAAAATATTGTTTTGGTTTGGGTTCCATTATAATTTCTTGGATGAGCAGGAAGTAGTCATCTGTCACACTCACTATTACATAGGACGAGTATATTACAACTGTATTAGCAAGTTGAGATGCAGTACAACTTCAGAGTCTATTTTCAAGATTGTCTTGATCAGGTGCGAGTGACGACCATGATGACAAATCGAAGCACATTGAGATCTAGTACTAAGACATGGTACAAAAGGAATAAATATTACTCCAGTATTATTCTACACTCAAGCATATTGCTGACAAAGCCTTTGTCCCAGGATGAAGTATGTATAGTTCGAGGACAAGCTAGAAGTGATTGAGTATGTCTCTCTCAGCAAGGGAGTGATGAAATTTCAGCATTAAGGATAATCATTCTCCTTGTGTCAAATATGACCATATTAGGGAAAATGGTCTAGAATCTTGATAGTATCATGGACAAACATTCTTCCCGTGTTAAGTATATTGACAGGCATTAGAAAGAATGGTCCTAAATAGGAAAATCGTTCTTCATGTTTCATGTATGTTGACTGGAATTAGGAAGAATGATCCTAGAGGCCCAAGATCACTCAGGTGAGTGGGTGCCTTTTAGCATTAGGCTCAAATTACTCTCTAGATAGGTTGAGTGAGACCATTTGGCATCAGCCCCAAAATTACTTAGGAAGAGTGTGGCATTTGGATTTGGGACCAGATTACTCAAATGGATTGAGTGTTTCCTTAGGGCTTCACCACGAGTCAAAGAAATTGACCAAGATGATGGTGAACAAGGACTAGTTAGTATACTATGGGTCAGACGTGTTCACCAGAATCATGGTGACCAGTTTATGCTAATGATGTACATTGTGTCATAGTTATTGACCAAATTATGGTAACTTGTTGATGTTATTGGTTTACCATGTGTCACAGTTTTTGACTAAATTATGGTAACCAGTTGATGTTGTTGATTTACCATGTGTCATAATTGTTGATCGGATTATCGTAATTAGATGGTGTTGATGTTGATGAATTGTTAAAACCTTTTCTTAGAGAAATTTGTCAACATGAGAATATATGGATAATCATTATGGGAGTGTTGAATTTTGTAGCTGGTCATTCTTCACAATTAATATTTTAACTCTTAATGTATTTGAAATAATATAAATGCATGTTCTTCATGACGTTGTTAATAGAGAAAATATATGACATGTTCTTCATGTCAGTTTTTAAAAGAGAAAATTATATTTTTTATATTTGAATTTTTGGCTCCAAAGAAGCCAAGTCGTCCCACCTCCTAGTCAATTTGGCCTAGTCATAAAGGCACCCATTTGGCTAGCCAATCTACTATATATTTAAGAAATTCAACCTCCTTTCCAAGAAAGCAACTCAGACCTTCTGAGGCAAAACAAGAATTCGAATCTGAGGCAAAAGAGGAAGTTGGATCTGAGGCAAAAAAGAAGATTATCTGATAAAGAAGAAGATTGAATTTCTCAAGATAGGTAGTAGACTGAATTTACGCCCTAGTAGATCAAATCAGTCAAAGATTGTTGGGAAAACTTAGGACTTGACTAGGAGGCAGTTGGACCAGCTTTGACCAAGTCTATTTTGCTAGTCAGTTTGACCTTTTGGTTGAATAGATGATCTAGGTGTGTCTCTTGTTGAACTAGAGAATTTCTCTAAGGAAAAGGTTGTTGAGGTTTTCCCCCATGTGGGTTTTCCTAGGGTAAATTCTTGTGTTCTTGATTTGGTTCTCTTTATGATCCTAATGTCTATTGTTGAAGATCTTATGTGTAATTACTTAATGATTAATTTGAATATGAAAGAATCCAAAATTAATATCATTAGAAGTAATTATCATATGGAAGACCTATGAAAAATCAACACCCCATTGGGGTAATTTATTAACCTTTATAACATATAAGGAATTATTTGATTTATTTTATAATTTTATTTTTTTGGTAAATAACCTTTAAGAAAACATTTTGAAATCATAATTTTAATGAGTTAAAAGTTTAGGCAAGTCAATATTGTAACACACATTTTGAAATTCATATATGATGTGAGTGTATGTAGAACAATTTAATAGAAAATAATTTTCATCTTCAACTCTCTTAACAATATAATAAAGATGACAGATTATTTCAACCTAACACATTTTAGGAATTATCCAATGGATTGTTTCATTATGGAGCTCATGATAATTTGTTCTTATTTTAGCTATGTCGATTTTCTTCTCTGCATTAGTTAAAATAGAGAGATACTTTTGATCTTCTAGATTTGGGTTGATCACCTCCTTGTAGTCTCTTACTTTTCTCATATCCTTTCCTTCACACACCACAATTTCTCCTTCATTTTAGATTTAATGATATTTTTAACATTATCATTACTCTACAAAGGGACCTCTTCCTTGATAACCCAATGATTCAACCAAGACTTGGCATATTTATGCCAACTCTGCTTGAGATGTAAGTGGTTTTGAATAGAGTTTGAAGCAACCTTACTAAGAATCTTGTCTTCCATGTTGTTTATCTTTTTCTTGTATATTGAGTACCTAGTCATAGTCGTCCTCTGAATGGGGGAAATATTCATTTCTATGAGGAGGACATGATAGGGTGTATTTCCTTTCATTTTAAGATTATAAGTTATAAAATGTTTTTGTATTTTCTTTTTCTTTTCCAACGCTTCTCTAGATATTTTGTAGCCCCAAACACCATAATCATATAAGATAACAAAGCTGATTAGAATCTCAAAGACAAATTTCTCCTTATCTTAAAGCCAAAGATCCATCGATTTACAACTATTTCAAGTCCATGATAACTATGCCACCCTCAATCTATCATTTTCTAAATGTTATATTACTAGTCAGGTTTATGATGAAGATTTATTCCAATATATCATTATGAAGTCATTTCCTTCAAGATATCAATTTCATACATGAAATTAGCATAAGTAATCATTTTGGATTTGATTGAGATAAGATTTTCTTTGTTAGTGTTACTAGTCATACCCATAGTAAAGGAAAAAAACATTAATATTTTTTGTTTCTTGTTCATATGACAGGGACTCCTTGCCATAGTAACAATATCAACATAAATAACATGGATGGTGACTATTCTAGCTTGAGACATGCCAACACATCTTGATTTTTCCAAAAAACCCTCTAGCTTGTTAATGTATATATTAGAAAGGGTCGGGAATAGGGGGAAAATTTGCTTAACTCCAATATTATAATTAATTTTGATCTAGATTTATGCAAGAATGAAATGAAATATAGACTTAAATAGAAACACGGAGCTACAACGAAAACTGAACTTCAATTCATTAATAACGAATACTCAAATTGTTTACATGAATAATGCAAATAAACTATCTCAGGCGATGGTAGCTTATCTTTAAGAAGAGATATGATGACTACATGCCTTCTGAACTGTGTTACAATGAGGCTCAGAGACCTTTTTATTATTGAGAAGCAATGGAAAACCCTTAACATCCAAAAACCTAACCCTAGGAGATGAAGCGCAAAAAAATTTATGAGCCCTGTTGGGTTTAGTAGGAAGGCCACCTTCCAAGGGTCGTAATTCAACCATATGATCTATGTTTTTTTATACACGATACCTCATTAGAAAAATCTATCTGAGCATAAAAAAAAAATCTTGGGAATCCCCTTCCCATGGCCTATAGGCTCGGTGCATTTAAGGGCCTCAAAATGGGTCTGGAAGTTTAGGACTCGAAAATCTACAAAAAATACAAAGTTGTGCTAAAATTAAGGAAATTGAAAGGTGATAGTGTTGGGAGTCCAAGTGGAATAGGTGGGTGGCCACCAATGTCCACCTAAATCAATTATCTTCCTACCAACCCTTAGTGTTTTAAAAATTGGAAACAAAGTTTTCTTACAACTTTATCACAAAACTCTCAACTCAAAAGGGACATTTAACGCTTCTAATTTATTCCAAAAGTTAGTCTTAGGCATTGTATCAAATTATTTTCAAAATTCAATGAAATGACATAAAAGATCATTTTTATTATAATTGATAGTTCTCGGAAATGATCCTAAATGTAACACGGTGGCCCACAATTTAATTATATCTCCTAATCCTTGCCTAACCTTTATCTATTTTTTTGTGGCTTTCTAGCCATACGCCAATCTTTCTTTATAATCTAAAATCTTTCACATAAGAACAACCCTCTAGATTCTTAGTATATATGTTCAAAATGGTATGGGATAGGGGGAAACTTTGCTTAATTCTCATATTACAATTAATTTCTTCCTACCAACTCTTAGTGTTCTTAAAAGTGGCAGCAACATTCTTGTACAACCTTATCACAAAATATTTCAACAATGTTACCAACTTAACTAGAAATTTATCGAGTTCCTTTTTTTTAGAGGTTGCATCAAATCATGATTTTCATGTTAATTTTGAGAAGTGGTGATGCAACATCAACCTTTTTTCAATTCAAGGTTAAATCTCCAATATTTTTTAACCATGACATTAAAAACCAAATATCATGATTATGAAATACATGAAAAACAATGTTGAAATGCAAAAGTGGTGATGTACCATCATTTTTCATTTTTTTCTTTTTTTTCTCTAGTGTTAAAATTCAAACATTCTTCAATCTTTGCATTAAAGACCAAATATCGTGGCTACGAAAGACATGAAAAAACACATTGAAAAAGTAGTTATGTAGCATCACCCTTTTTTCTTGTAGAATTAGAATTCAAACATTTTTCAACCATGTCATTAAAGACCAAATATCATAACTACAAAAACTATAAAGCTCAACGCACAAAATATGTCTACCTTTTCAAAAATAAATAATGCTTGTTTTTTAAGTGTTTTCAAAGTTATCTAAATTTTTATCATGTTTCAGGGGTTAAAATATCATTTAACTTATATAACAAGTTTGATCATTGGTACCATCCAAAAAAAAGGATAAAAAAAAAAAACTTAAAGTCGACTATAAATATAAAAGTAACATTACATGATTTTCATTTACTTATTATTAGTTTTTTAATAATTTACATTTTAAAAAAAAGGAAAAAAATTGTGTGTGTGTGTGTCTATATATATATATATATATATATATATATATGCACACACGGGGAAATCAATATACACGGGAAAATCAATAAAACAAGAAGGAGGAGGAGGAGGAAGAATCACTTTTTTATTCCAAAAATATTGAAAAACATTTTTTTCTTTCTTTCTTTAAGTTAAAAGGAAAAGTATTGTCCACTTGGGGTAGCTCAATTGGCAATGGCCATGGAAATGAAGTCTCACCGAACCAGAAGTCTTGGGTTCAAATCTTGTGCTATCCCCCGATCGAGATGAGAAATTGGACACGATGAAGATGTAGTCCTACCAAGCTTAAAAAAAAAAGTATTAAAAAAAATTAAACTACAAAATTAGAAACTATAAATAAAAATACAAACCAATAAAATGATTTAAAAAATTAAAATTAAAAAGTTTGTTTATATATATATATATATATTAGAAGATATATTTCCACAGTTTTAAACTATTAAAATTAAAAGTTAAAAAAAAAAATATTAAAATTTAAAAAATTATATAAAAAATAAATAAATATAATTAATTTTAAGAAATCAAAAAATAAAAATAATAGAGTGAAGCATCACCCTCACCCACATGGTACACACCCAACCCAACATTTTATTTATTTTTGTTTTTTCTTGTTTTTCATTTTTTAAATAAATTCTATTTTATTTATTAAAAAAGATTATATGTATTTCTTCCCTTTTTTAAATTTTTTTTTTTTGTTATATATATATATATATATTTGGAAAACCTCTCATAACTCAATTATCAAACTATTAATAAGGACAACCATTACTAGCTACTATCCGTGAATGCAGACCGACTCATTAATGTTATTCAAGGAAAACCACATCATAGGGAATTGCTCGCTGGAGGTTTGTAAATGGGAAAGCTTTCTCTCCTGCTAGAAACCTCTAGGCCTTGGGCGATTAACTAGTTTCCTTACGCCCAAAGAAGACGAGCTCTTAGCCAAGTAGAAATAGTTTTGGGACATACTCTAAGACATTTTTTTAATTTTATAGATATATAATTTTCCTTTAATTTTTTTTTTACTTTTATTTTTTATTTTTCCAAAATTATTTTTCTTTTTAGTTTTTTTAATTCTTAAAACTTTTTATTATTATTATTATTTTTAATTTGTTTTTAAAATTTGCCTTCAATTTTTTGTTTTAATATTTTATATTTTGTTTTGTATTTTTTTTAAATACATTTTTTATTATTTAATTTGTTTTAAAAAATCATAAGTTTAATTAAAAAAAATAATGTTATTTTTTTTAATGGACTTTTTCATGATTCTGGGTATATTATTGATGATTTTCTAAGTGATAGTTTAAAAACATCACAATTTTAATGCCCCATTTTAAACTAGTCAAGTTGTCTTAGGCTAATTTTTCAAAAGAGCTATAATTTTAGCCTTTTAAAAAAAGTTCTCTTGGTAGAATTATTCTTTGATTTAGGTGTTGAATTTAAGATTTTTTTTAAGTCATGATATTTTGATTATAATGCCATCATTGAAAAACATTGAATTTTTTAGATTTTTTGTACTCATGATATTTAGTTCTAATTCCATGGTTGAAAAATGTTATAATTTTAAGATTTTTCGGAGTCATGCTATTTGATCTTTAATGCCATGGTTGAAGATTGTTGGAATTTTAAGGTTTTCCATGATCATGATTTTAGTTTTTAATGCCATGGTTGAAAAATGTCGAAATTTTAACCCTAAAAAATGTTGAAATTCAAATAAATGATCGAATTTATGAGCATGATAATTACTTGTGAAGATATTTAGTGTCTTTCTTAGTTTTTCTTTATTATATATCAAGCAATTACCATTCAAATACAAGAAAATAGAGATCATAGTACACAAGAGATAAGAGACACCAGAGATTAGGCCAGAGACTAGGGAAAAACCCACAAGGGGAAAACTCGTTAATCCTTTCCTTATAGATTCTTCGTCAACAAGAAATCTAAGTCACATCTAACTAACTAAATGATTCAATTTCCAATTCATCCCTACAAACAAATGTCCTCATGAAGTTTGATGCCATATATTTGTCCATAAGTTTTGTCTCTCAAGAAGCTTGTATAATCATAGAACAATGTTGCCATAAATAACTTGGATACTTCATAAGTATGTTATCTCACTCAAATATATGTGCCTTAGAATCTCACTCATGTGCCACATAAATCTCGCTCAGGGGCCTAAGAAATCTCATATATATGTGCTTCAGAAATTTGGATATATGTGCCTTAGAAATTCGTTCATGTACCTCAAGAATATCATATGTATGTGCCTTAGAAACTCACTCATGTACCTCATAATTTACCATAGATAGCTCTCATACGTGCCTCAAGATCTGTCACAGAAGACCACCAAATTGATTGCCAAAAGGTGCAGGATAGGTTCCAATATACAGTTGTTCATTCATGTGAATGGACACATACTTTGGGCAGACGAACTTGTCTATCTGGAGGGCCAACTTGGAAACTTGGAAGGAAAAATGACACTTCCAAAAATTCAATTATTCTTCTTTTCACAAGGGTCACAAAGAACATGCCCTTCTACATTTTCTTTTAACCAAAACAAAGCATGAAGAACATGCTTGACAATAAAAAATAATAATAATAATTTTTCTTCTTTATGTTTTTACATGAAATACATATTGATATAAGTACAATGACAATTATGAATATTGAACTTAATTACAATTTCAACACTCCCTCTTAACTAAGGAGGTATTCATAATGACTTATCAGAAATTCTCAAGTTGATAGATTCTATAAGGAAAGATCTGGATTGATAAGCATCAATGATGATAGCATCATCATAACCAACATTGTCAAACTACTAAGGCATTAACAAGTACGCTCTATCTCTCCACTAGATCTTAGCACATTGTTGGGAGGCATTAATTTGGACACCACCACCTCTCAAGGCACATACCCCACCTAGGTGTTCACCAAGGTATGTCCTCACGTGACCATTTCCTAATCCCAAGGAAAACCTAGACCATTCTTTACCAAGTTCATGTACTTGACACTTACGGTTGTTAGTCCTAGTCATAATATGTGATTCAAGAATGTACGTCCATAATGCTTATCCAATCTACCTCTCCCTACCCATGTTCATGCACTAGGCTTACGATGGTTAGTCTTGGCCATAGTACATGACACATGGAGAAACATGGTGTCCATCCTCACTCACTCTAAAACAGGGAGGAGATATCCACAAGCCCAAGCTTGTCTAAAAAATACTCATCCTTTCCCTTAGAGAGGAACTTCATCAGAGCATCGGCTACTTGTTTTTCAGTGGAGATATACTATAGATTCATGGCTCCATTCTCAATCATGTCACAAATCATAATGTGCTTCGACCTTCCCAATTCTCTGACAATCTTCATATAGATTTAATTAATACAAGGTATCATAATCAAATCTAGCATGTCATCAGATAGTCCATCAAACAGCTTACGGAGACAAACTGCTTCATAGCTTATTGTAAAAACTTCCATATCTTCTTCCTTCACAGTGCAACAAAATCTTGCTTCATGACTTTTCAAGGAACAATACCAGATCCCAACCATCAGTAACATATTTATCATCAACATTTCCATCCTAATTGATGTATCTTCAAGTTCCAAGTTGTAGATTAAGATCTTTTGTGCCAAATTTTACTTCCAACTCCCTCTAAAGTTTAAATTCCTTCCTTTGACTTGTGAATCTCTAAGTTTTCCAGCTCCTTAGTTATTCTTCTAGACTACATATGGAAAGTCCTCTTGGATATGCATCATTCACCTTCAGTTGCCAATGCCTAGGTCATATTAGTTATTTTCCTACAATCCTCACTGGAAGGATATTGGAGAACAATTATACCAAGAAGAGAATATATAGACAAGAGACTAACCAAAAATTTAAAAACAATAACAATATTCTTAATTAAGGAGTAAAGGTCTAGAATACTTATCTTTTAGAAGGGTTAGCTCCCTCTTAATATTTTACCTCTTATAATTTTCACCATCCTTGTCCTCACATCATGATGTCATACATGTCATCTCCAAGAGCTAGGGCTTCTACTAACAACCGAAACAATTTAGTCTTAGGGTTTTTCTTATTTCACACTTTTGTTAGGGTTTACAAAACCTATATTCCTGAAAATATAAAAAACTTGCAGTCTTCTAGATTTGCAAGATTTACACGTATACTAAAATGTTATACATAAACCCTAGAAATGTTATTGATAGGCCTTCTATTCATGAGAAGAAGTTCATTGATGTATTGATCGCAAACCTTAGTCTCCACATGGAAGGAAAGAATCTAAATGTTAATAAGAGTGGCACCTAACATACTTATTATGGCTTTTCCCTCAAGAGAGGATACAACTTCTTATATCATATCTTACACTTTATGATATCTCCTAAATGTCATATTTTCATACCTTAGAGATCAATATTTGCAAGAGAAATATAGATCTATAGCTAGCTTTAAGAGATATGAAACACGAAGGATTATGCGTACCTATTTCAACCTTACCTTTCCAACCTTATTTGTTCTCCATTTTTCCTTTGAGTATGGTACCATATTATAACTTTCTTAATTTATAGAAAACTCTGATCTCTCACCATGTTAACTCATCTCTTCAAATCTTCAACTATACTTCTCCTTGCTACAGACTTCAGACTTCATATCTTATGTTTTCATATTAGTGAGAAGAAACGCCTCTATGGTTCTCAGACTTGACCATTTCTTCCTTAGTTAAGATTTAGATATAGTTTCACACAATTATTTGCCATTAGACTATCATACCATAGAAATGATGCTCAGATTTTTCATGGATCGAATTCCTTATTGCCCAGATCTCAATCCTTCCTCTAAGGAGATGTAACATAGTTTCTTAACTTGCACTTTTTATTACAATGTATATTCCTCGCAAGGTTTCTCAAACATCATATTTTGAACCAAACTTGAATATAGAGAAACTTTGACCCATCAACAAGTACTCAAATTCCAACTTCAAAATTTAGATTGTCCCCTAGTTTGTTATCATTGTTTATAATAGGATTATAGCTTGGATTTCCTTCATTGAATGCTCAAACTCAATAAATTATCCTGAGAGTAAAATTAGACCATAGATTATGCTCTAAACTTGACCTATAAAATGTCTCCTATTGAATTGTACTTGGGCTTGTCTTCATATTTCATACCTACGTCAACTCAGGTATAATAGCAATATTATTTCAATTATCACATAGGGAATTCAAATGACTTATGTCAATGATATTTGAGGATCTATGTATTCTCCATAGTAACCATGAACTTTGACACCCAATCTTGTCCTTTAGATGCCACGTCCAATGAAATAGATAGCTAAAAATATTAACCTTCCTGTAGCTCGCATCATAGAGAGATAATATGCCATAGGAACTTGCCACAAGAACTTTCATTATTGTGGAAAAGTATGTCACAAAAACTTGTATCATCATATAGGAATATGGTACATAAAATGTGCATTATAAAGAGCCTTGAATCTTCGTGTGTTATAGATAATAGGAGCCTCAAAAACTTCATTTTATACAAATATATAACTTCAGATCTTTTCCCTTCCATAGAAATATATAACTTCATATATTTGTCTTCCTCGGAGATAGATTTAGATATTCGTCTTCCTCAAAGATGTATATTCTCATCATAAGTATGTTCTTGGAGGAACCTTCATGGGTTATTTATATTCTTCCATATATGTGAATATATGTCTCAATCTATATGTTGGAGCGTAATCTCAGTGTATCTTCCTTTAACTTAGCTCTGATACCATGTTGAAATTCAAATATATGATCAAATTTTTTAGCATGATAATTACTTGTGAAGATGTTTGGTTTCTTTCTTAGTGTATCATTATTATTCATCAAGAAATTACCATTCAAATACAATAAAATAGAGATCATAGTACACAAGTGACGAGAGACAACAGATATTAGGCTAGAGGCCAAGGAATAACCCACAAGGGGAAAACCCATCACTCCTTTCCTTATAGATTCTTCATCAACAAGAGAAATCCAAGTCACATCTAGCTGACTAGAAGATCTAATTGCCCAGTCATCCTTCCAAACTAATGTCCATAGGAAATCTGTCAAGATGCCATTTCTCTGTCCATAAGTTGTGTCTCTCAATAAGCATGTATAATCATAGAATTATGTTGCAACAAATAACTTGGATACTTCAGAAGTATGTCACCTCAACAAGCTCAAATATATGTGCCTTATAATCTCTCTCATGTGCCATAGAAATATCTCTTAGGTTCCTCAGGAATATCGGATATATGTGCTTCATATATTCATATATATGTGCCTAAGAGACTCGCTCATGTACCTCAAGAATATCAGATATATGTGCCTCAAAGACTTGGATATATGTTCCTCATAAACTCACTCATGTACCTCAAAATTTGCCACAGATAGATCGCATATGTGCCTCAGGATATGCCACAAAAGACCACTGAATTGATTGCCAAAAGGAGGAGGATAGGTGTCAATATATAATTGTTCATTCATGTGAAGAGACACGTTCTTTGGGAAGGCCGACTTGTCTTTCTAGAGGGTCGATTTGGCAACTTGGAATGACAAATGACACTTACAAAAATTCAAATTTTCTTCTTTTCACAAGGGTCACAAAGAACATGCCCTTTTACATTTTCTTTTGACCAAAACAAAGCATGAAGAACATGCTTGAAAATAAATAATAATAGTAATAATGCTTTTTCTTCTTCTTTTTTTACATGAAATAAATATTGATACAAGTACAATGACAATTATGAAGACCGAACCTAGTTACAATTTCAACAAAAATTAGCGATGTAACGTCACCACTTTTCGATTTCGAGATGTGTGTTCATGTTTTTTTTCTACAAAATAAGGGTTTTTTGAGTTAGATTTCTTCTTTTGAGGTTACAGCTCTCATTAAGTTAGTAACATTGTTTCTCAACTTGAAAGGGACTTATAGCTCTTCTAATATATTCTACAGGTTACTTCTTGACACTATGTAAAATTCTTTTCTAAGGTCAATGAAGCAAAATAGAATATTAGTTTTATTATTGTGACACTTCTCTGTAATTATCCTAAACACAATGAGGTGGCCAACAATTGAATGATATATCATAATTCTTGCATGGTTTTAGCTCCCTTTCTGTGGATTTTTGGAATACACTAATTTTTTGTTTCAAGAATAATATATTCACTTAAGTTTGCCAAAAGAGGGGTAATCATAATGGTCCTATAATTAGAGGGGTTTTTTAATCCATAATTTTGAATTAAGAACAATGAAGTTGAGTCTCGAGTTTAAGGAAACCCTACTTAACTTTGAAATTGAAGAGTTTGTGAATGTAAGGTATAAGGATGGGATCTCCAATTCTTAGGATTTTTGCTTGGTAGCTTTCATTGTCCTTAGCTTTCCCTTTTGTGAGTGAGTTAACCCCAAAATCCTTATCTTTTAAAGAAAAACTTCCCCCTTTGTAAAAAGAGTCTAAATATTTTCCATGGCATTAAGGGATTCATAAAGCTTTTTAAGGTAGGAACTCTAGTCCCTCAAAGGAATCGCATGTGCCTTTAAAATATCTTAGTTTTTGGATTAGAGAGAGGTGTAAAAGTTTATCTTTCTTTCTATTTATATAATGCATTTTTTCTTCTAATTAGGGTTTTGTACTTATTTATTTTTTCGTATTGTAGGGACTCATTGAAAGCTCTCTAATATATTTTCTAGCAAGCTTACACTCCTTATCGTATGAAGAGTTGAACATTCTATTTTTTTTAACTTGACACCTCAATAGAGTACTTGTTAATGGAAGTAGAGAGGGTTGTTGTAAAATTGTGATAGAGGTCTTCAATATTTTCCTTAATTGATAAGATATTTAATTCATTATTAAATTATTTAGAAAAGATCAATTTTATTTTTGTCAAGATTAAAGAGCTTCTCATCATCAAATTATCTTTTATGGGGCTTTTGTGCACAACAAATTTTAAGTCACTGTTAAATGTCTATGGCTTTAGGTTGGATTATGGATGTTCAAAATATCAAAAAGAAAATTAATTGTATATGAGGAAATTAGATAGCATAATCTATCAAAGTGTGGCCAAGCCCATGACTACAAGTTATCTAAGTGGATTTCAACCATTTAATTAGACCATTGTTTGATCTTGATAATTGTAAAGCTTGATCATTGTACACTAATATATTATCAACCAAGTCTTATAAGTTTATTTTCTATCTGCTAGCTAAAACAAGATCCTCATCTAACCATAGAGGATTCAAGATTCTTTTTTATCTAAATTGCTTTTCTTATAAAAAATATAGTTGATAGATTAAAAAATTAAAAAATTTATATATATATATATATATATATATATCCATTCACAAATATTGACTAAAACCATCTTTCTTATAAAACTTAATTTATTTTAGTTTTTAAATCAAAATCAAAATTTACATTGATTTAGAAAGATAGTTGCATCAAAGCTAGCAGTAATTACTTAACTACTAATAGACTATCGAGTTGTTTTATAACCAAGCCGCTAGGAGGGAAAGGGGTTCCATTCTATTCAAGTGCATTTTGCTCCATAGATGAGAAAAGTAACTAAGAGTGAATAGGGAGAGAGAAAACATATAGGATTTGTGCATTGGAGCAGCTGACGAGCCACATGCCTCACTTCTTTGCACTTGCATACATTTTCAATTCAGAGAAAGAGAGCAGAGAAGTCTCACCTTCCAGTTGGGTTTTCTCCCAAAAGGGTTTCCTAGGTTATATAATGTGTTAGTGTGTGGTTTATGAGTTTTATTTCATTATTCTATATTTTTCTACATCAATTATAATTTGCATGCATATGCAATAAATAGTAATCTACACATCCATAAATCTAAGGAGAAATAAACCCTCATAGTGTAGATTTAATATTTTCTAATATGTTTTAATAGATTTGTTGTGACAAATTGTCTAGTGGAATATCCATAATAGTTTACAAATCATATTGGTATGAGAGAAGGTTTCTTTATTTATATTGTGGGGAGTTTCATGGGGATCTAAATTGGTTAAGCTAAAAGTCACAAAATCCCAATCATGGTCGACACATCTATGAATAACCCTCATGATCCCACAAAGGAGAGGTTTGGGTGGTTAGAAGCACAAGTTGCAAATATAAATTGTAATGTGAGCCTCTTCATGGTAGCCTTGAACAATAAGCTTGGGTTATTTGGAGAAGATGGAGATTATAAAGTGGAGGTCAGATTGGAGGGGAATCAGTAGATTAGGAAGAACTAGATAGGGAATCTAAGAAAGAACTCAAAAAATATTAATCCAATTTAAGTGTCGTGAACCATTCATAATCCCTATTCAAAATTGAAGCAAATTTCGATATGAAGTTGTATCGAGGTGAGATTGACACTCTGAAGTTAAATCACTGGTTGCAACAATTAGAATTTTATTTTAGTGTTCATCATATAGAGGAAGAATATAAGATTTCATTTGCTCGACTGAAATTAGAGGGTCATTCCTTGACCTAGTGGGAAAGCCACACTGAGACTTTAAGGTTGGATGGATATCCTCTAGTGACTAAGTGGGATGATTTCATAACCTCATAAAGTCATGATTTTACCCTATTGGGTATGCATAGGACTAGTGGATCTGGTGGCATTACCTCATGTAGAAGTAAGGGTAGAGTGTAAAGGAGTACACCACAAAATTTAGAAATATTGGCATAATGATGGGTATCTACCCAAAGAACCCAAACACAATCGTCAAAGTTTTCGAGGGCTAGACCTAGCCATCTATGGAAGCAAGTGGTGTTATTTTAGCCCATATTGGTGGATGAGGTTTGTGTATAGCCATAGTACATGGAGACCATAGGGTAGAAGAAAGGCATATCAAGTGGGTCAAAGTATAAAGAGCACTAGGAGGCTTCTAAAGAGGGGAAGAAGAAGTGTAAAGGGGGGAAGATAAAATGACAACAACAAAGCACACTAGTGAAAAGATCTTGGAAACCATTGTAACATTAATGATTATAGAGAGGAGAAGTGTTAGAAGTTACATCCAGAGCGCAACTCGAAGAACACAAAGAAAGATTCTAAGAATAAAAATATCATGCCCACAAATTCGAGTAATCGGGTGGAATGCAAATCAAACCCATATGAGAAGATTGTTTATACATCAATGCAAAAGGAGATGAATCTTGTTATCCTTCAGCAACAGGAAGAGGATGAAAATACTAGAATCTTCCATATCAAGATATAGGTTAAGAAGACAAAGATTGATGCTATGTTTGAATTAGGACCATAGGAAAATCTCATTACAGTAGAGTTGGTCAACATATTTAGATTTGAAGTTCATGATAACCAAATCCCACATCCATTTTGATTGGTAAATAAGGATACATAAGTAAAGGTAACCAATTAGTGTAAAATCATATTTTCTACTAGTGTTAATATTATTGATGAAGTAGAACTAGATGTAGTTCCCCTTAATGTATGTGGATTGGTGTTTGGAATTCCCATATGTACATGCAGTATGAAATATTCCCGCGGATAGCTAACCAATACCACCTCATCAAGGATGGAAAATCCTTCACCATCAACACGCACAAAAGAAAGTCTAGAATTTAGTTGGTAAGTGATATTCAAGCCAAGAAACTGATCAGTTATAGCAAGAAGTATGTTTTATTGTTTTTAAGAGAAAATCAGTTTGTAGAGGAGTCAGTGATAGAAAAGTCATCCCTAGAGGGGTGTACAAAGAAACAAAAATCACAACTATAATATTTTCTACAAGAAAATAGGGAAGTGTTCCAGGAGCCTAAAGGGTTACCCCACAAGGGGGAAGTGGAGCATGAGATCCAGCTATTGTCAGACTCCCCATTGCCAAATTGGGATGTATAGGTAGTTTGTTATAGAACTAAGTGAGATGAAGAAGCAGTTGCAACAGCTAGTGGAATAGGGTGTGATTTTACCAAGTACCTCACCATGTGGGTCACCTATCATTATTGTGTCAAAGAAGGATGGGACTTGGTAAATGTGAATTTATTACAAGGCATTAAAAAAAATACACTCAAGAATAGGTACCCTTTGCCTAGGATATATGATTTGTTGGATCATTTGTAGCAAGCCAAATGCTTCACCAAATTGGACTTAAAGTTAGAATATCACTAGGTTCAAGTTCAATAAGAAGATACCTAGAATATTGCCTTCAAAACAAGGCAAGGTTTGTATGAGTGGTTAGTCAGACCATTTGTCCTATGTAATGGACCAACTATGTTTATGTGGTTGGTGAATGATATATTATGCCCTTTTATAGATTCATTTTCCATTGTCCATTTGAATGATATATTAGTATACAATGCTACATGGTAAGAGCACAACCCACATTTGATGAAGGTGTTAGAGACATTTAAGAAGCACCAACTGCTAGAAAATCTTAATAAGTGTGAGTTTCCATGACAATCCTTTGTGTATCTAGGGTATGTGATAGATGGAGGAGAGCTAAAGATAGACCCTTCCAATATGGATGCCATCATGAATTTTTCATTTCCTAATAATGTTTTTAAGGTCAAGAGTTTCATTGGAACAAAATAATAGCTAAGGAAATTCATACCTTCATTTTTCAGTAGTAGAAACACCACTCCATGCCATAATAGCAAGGGGAAAGAGCTTCCAATGGGGAAAGGGTCAATAGAGGGCCTTTAGGAGTTAAAAAGCAAGATTAGTCAAGCATTCATTTTCACATTACCGAACTTTGATTAACCCTTCGAAGTGGAGATTGATATGAGTGGGTATATTATGGGAGCAATTTTGATGGGGCGAGGAAAGCATTTATGCTACCATTCTAAATTATTCCATTGGGTAGTTATTAAATACCCTATCTACAGCAAGGATCTCTATGCCTTGGTGCAAGCTATGAAGAAGTGGAAACACCATTTGATGGTAAAGGAGATGGTAATCCACACAGATCACTAGCCACTACAATATCTACATGCCCAGAGTAAGCTACAATAAACCAGCCATTACAAGCGGATGGCGTTTTATATAAGTTTCATTTAGTGATCAAGTACAAGAAGGGAAGCACAAACAAGCTGGCTGACATGTTTTTAAGGCCACCCATGGGAAACCAAGAAAGGTGTACCCCCTCTAGAGAAACTCTTAATGATGAAGGAGACATATAATAATGTTTTTGATGTTTCTCATGAAGACTGGCTGGGAAACCTATAATAAGGAAGGAAATATCTAAAATATGTATTTAATTTTTCTCATGCAAACTAGTTGAATAAATTAAAATAACGAAGGAAAAATATAAATAATTTTTGGTTGTTTACATGCAAAACTATTTGTAATCAAGTTAATAAGAAAGAATCTTACTTATAAAAGGTGCCTCTCCCTCACAATAGAATTGTGGTATTATTTTTAGAATCTTTTTTTTTATCTCTCTATTGTTTCATTGTGTCATGTATGATTAATAATTTTCAAATCTGCGTATAGATTAATTGGTATCAAAGCGAATGATCTCAGTAAGTCATTGCTCAATATCAAGGAGTAGATGAGAAGTCATCCATCTGTTCAAAGATTTTTTTTCATAGGTTCATTGCTCAGTAGTTCCATGCCCTTAGTTATTCAATGCCCTTCCCAGTGTGTCTTTCTCAAAGTGATTGGAGCCATCTCATCACTAAGATCCACATTTTGATCCATTTGGGTGGATGAAAATCATGTTACCTCAAAAGCAACCATAGCCGGGGACTCACCAATATAGGGTTTAGCCATGGATCTCCATGAGCAAATAAAATTATAGCAATAGAGATGCACTCTAGGGTACACACAACTAGATATATGCTTTGAATTTACTAAATTTTTGGGCCAAATGAATGGAGAGGTTGTTGATTCTTGGATCTATGGTCTCTCCACCTATTTCAAAGCATGTCCCGAGATGGAAAAGGACATGAAGCTTCAAATTGCCAGCATATAGTTGGAATGAATAGAGTAAACATGGTGGCATACCATGTTAGAGAAATACACCGTTGGCCATTGATCTCAGAGAGAAAGAAGAGATTATCCCTACTCACATCACATCTTGGGATGACTTCTGCCAAACATTAACATCATACTTCTATCCCTCCGGATATCTCCAAAATCTCCTTGCAAAATGGTTGCATCTACACCAATTATCGAATAAGTGAGTACAAATATACATCAAGGCCTTCTATAAGTTGTTCATTCAACTACATATCTATGATTCAGAAGAGGTACTCATTTTCAAATTTAATTCCAATTTTTAATGGTTTTTCATTAATAAGTTGAATTGTTTGATATTCCTTCCTTGGACAAGGCCTTTCTTCAAGCCTTGGCCTTGGAATGTAATGTGGCTCCTCAAATTTGATCTCCTCAAACCAAATATGGTCTCTCTCATTTTGATCATTCTAATGTGACTCCTACCTCATCCTCCACACCTTGCAATACCCCTTGGTGTACCTTCCATAAGACCAATTTACATACTTCTATTGATTTCCAAAAACTTAAAAATATTGATTTCCAAAAACTTAAAAATATGAGCACCAAAAAGACTCTTTTTACCAAGGTTAAGAAACCAAATTTCCCTCCCCCTCCTATAGTTTTTTAGCTCAACAATTTTATTGAAGTAAACCCATCTCTCATCCTCATGACTGCTAATGAATCCAACACCTCCGCTACACCTTTTTTTACCCATAATTGTCAAATCAAGCATGAATTGACTACTCTTATCCTTGAAAATGGGAGTCAAAAGAATCTTGTTGCCCGAGACTTGGTTCAATGCCTTAACCTTCCCACCACTCCATAATTAGCCCCACATAAGCTTAGTTGGGTACACAAGGAAATCCATCATCTTATTGTCTCCCATTGTTATGCAATGACCTTTGCTATTGGCCCTTTTCGAGATATTATGGGGTGTGATGTTTCTCCTCTCAATTGTGTAGATCTATTACTTGGAATTCCATATAAACAGGATAGGTATGTTGTTTATCATGCTAAAGATGATCAATACCACTTCTAGCATGAGATTCGCACCTATGTGCTCACATCCTCTTCACATAAACCAACACAACCTCCTACTAGAAAATCTCTTGTTAAGAAAGTCATTTTGAACCAATGTGTTTCTTTGTGTTTGGTTTGCCTTGTCAAACTAGATAACCTCACTAATTTGGTACACCCTGATATTGTTTCCCTACTTCAAGAATCCATATATGTATTCACACAAACCATGGGGCTACCCAAAACATGATATATTGACACACAATCAATCTTATTCATGGTTATTCTTTTCCCAATGATCCATCATATCACCTTCCTCCTTGAGAGGAAACTGACAGATAATGCCAACTTGTAAAACTATTGACGTTAGGCCATATTCAACCTTCATCCTCCCCATGTGCATCTCTCGCTTTTGATTCTCCCAAAAAGCATGATTTTGAATGGAATCTAGTGACAAATTACTATGCCCCCAATAAATATATCATTAAAAACCATTATCCCCTACCCTAGATTGATGATTTGTTAGACCACTTACAAGGGGATTTCTTATTCATAAAGATGGATTTGACATTTGGCTACCATATAGTTCACATGCATGCAATAGACACATGGAAGACCACTTTCAAGACAAAGTTTGGATTATTTGAATGGCTGGTCATGCAATTTGGGTTGACAAATACACTAACCACGTTTATGAGATTAATCAATGATCTGTTTAGGCCACATCTGGGTAAGTTTGTGTTCATTTATCTTGATGATATTTTGGTATCAGTTAATTTTTGGAAAAAAATATACAACACATTTTCAACACACTTGAGCTACTGTGGGCACATAAATTTTTGGTAAAAGAGAAGAAATAATATTTTGGACAACAATCAATTCAATATTTGGGATTCATACATGATTCAAAAGGGGTTTGAAAAAATCCTTCCTAGGTGCAGGCTTTGGCACAATGACCAACACATTTTAATGCTCATGATCTCAAGAGTTTCATGGGAGTTATTAATTTCTATAGGAAAATTGTTTCTCATTTTTCCCAGTTGATTCACCCTTTAGACCAATTTTCTAATCAAGAAAACTTTCTTTTGGATATCACAATTGAGCACCATTTTTCTAAGCTTAAGAATTCCTTATGATTTTCTCTTATTCTCCATTTGCTAAATATGCATCAACCATTTGAAATAGAAATTGATTCCTCTCAGTTTTCCATTGGGGTTGTTCTTAAATAGGGAGGTAACCCTGCAATATACCATTCCAAAAAACTTGCAGAGGCAAAGCTTATGTACAACACCTATGAAAATGAATTTTATAGCTTAGTGCAAGCATTTAAACAATGGCACAATTATATTCTTGGAAAATAAACCATATTATTTATCGATCATCATCCACTGATCCTCATTAGCTCGCAAAGAAAGATTCAAGAGCAACACCATTTGAAGTGGGGATGCTTACATTCAACAATTTTGTATTGCAATTAAATATAAGAATGGTACAACTAATAAAATGGTTGGTTTGTTATGTTGACCACCTACTCAGGTCTTGCACATTTTAGAGGTTTGTTTTGCCACTTTTGATGCATGGAAAGACATGTATGCAACAAATCTAGTATTTGGTGAAATATGGGAAGCTCTGAAATGGCCTACAATTATAAATCAAACTACCTTTCTTCATTATACCATTTGTGATGATTGAAACATGAATTTAGTTGTGTTGTATGTGTTACACAAAAATATCGTCACCATGATTATTTGCAGTCAGTATGGGTCTATCATCACTTGTACTGTCCTCCTAAGCAAGTCTGAGACCTCAGCTCTTCAAGTCAAGCTTTGAAAATGAGAGAAAGACATTGAAAATCAATGAAACTCTGGTTCCGCACTTTCTCTCACTGTTACCTACGGTCCCGCACCTTCTGTTTACAAAAACTGCGGACCTGCCCGCTCTGTCCCTAAAGGTGTGGGTGCGGACCCCTGTGAAAGTCAAAAAGGCACAAGTTTATTCTAAAAAAACTCACTTTGGGTTAATTTTAGATGATTCTAGAAGGAATTTTGATGTGGATTTTCCGCTCTTAGGTGGTTCATGCATCCCAAAAGAGAAGGAGTTAATCCCTTGATGAGAGGAGATATCCCTTTGAAGGAGGGCTTTATCCCTTTGAAGGAGGACCTAGTAACTTCCCTCCATGGCACTATAAATTCAGGCATTGGGCTGATTGTTGGAGAGGTTAGAAGCTGAAAATTTTTGAGGGTAAATGCTGGTGAAATTAAGACTTCCTAGTTGAGCTTAAGAGGAGAGATCACATACCTTTTTGGCTTCATTGGGAAGTGAGTGAAACTTGTCAAAGTAGAGGAGACTTCTTGCTGGACCCTGGGAGGAGCTTCTACAGCGTCAAGGCACAGGTTGTAAAGTTCTTCTTCTTTTGAATTAATACAATCAAACTCATTTTTCTCAACAAGTATCTCATGTTATTTGTTTCATGAACTCTTTGACTTTCATGTTAAATATGTTTTATGATATTGGCTTTTCAGGTGCCATTTAATTTGTTTGCTTGTTTGTGTTTGCAGATTCGTGACAAAGGGGCTCATTTGGATCAAAGGAGCGAGGGCATCCACAAATTTGTGTTGGACCTAAGGTAGGCCCTAAAAACACTTGTTTGCCTTTGTTTATTAAAGCATATTTAGAGAAAGATAGTGTCTGGTTGGTTTGCTTGTCATTAGGTCTTCTTTAGATTCTAGGAAGGTCTATCTTGTTCGCAAGATCGACTTATTCCGTGTGACAAAATGGCAACTCCACTGGGGACTTGATTTTTTCCTTGTTTTTACTTTGACCTGAGAAACTGTGTTTTTCTTTCTGTTTTTGGCTTGTTGTGTGTGGAATTGGGTAGATTTAGTAGATCTAGGATTATTTTTTGTTTTTCTTAACTTTGGGAGAGGACCGCACCCTCGGCTTGGGACACAGTGCGGACCTATCCGCACTTTTGCTTTTAACACAGAGCGGTATCGCACCTGTGCTAACTGTGGGCCTGCGGACCCTGTCAAAATTTCTAAAAACTTAAGATTTTCTCTTTCAGTCAGCTTAGGATTTGTTTATGTGTTTTTAGCCTCTGCCCAGATCTGCACATGAATTGTCAGGAACTTTTCTTAGGTTAATTCCATTGGCATTCCCATTTTAAGCTTTTATCAATTGGGTGTTTTGAGTCTCTTTCTTGAGAAATTCTTAATTTGATTTCCTTTGGTCATTACTTGGAGATTGTCTCAGTCTTTTCACAATTTTGCATCTTTTTGCTTTTGTTTTTGCAAAAAAATTCCCCCTCATTCTCTGGGGGGGGGGGCTAAATTGTGTATGAGTGTTAATCGCCTTTGAGTGTTTTTATTTTTTGATCTTTGGAACTCTCACCCAATTTTCTTGACTTGCACTTGATTGGTTCTTAGATTACATTAGAATCATCTTGTGTTCGAGAATTCTTTTGCAAAGATCACATTTGCATAATTAGAATTCTCATTTTCAGAATATGAATGAAAAATGTGCATAGATTACATTTGCATACTTTTCAAGTGAATTGTGCATAGATTACAATTACATAGTTTACATTCTGAAAAATCAATCGTAGATTTAGATCAGCTTTCTTTGATTTGAATTTACATATTTTTATTCTCGTTTTTAACACACAAAAATAAAAATAAAAACTGTTTTGGAATTGGTTTGCATTAGTTTTTATTGATGAAATTAGTGCATTAGAGAATTTGTTATATTTTCTCTTAGTGATCAATTTTTTGCATTGTTGGAAGTGAATGGAAACTCTCTCCTTACTTTAGTTAGGATTCATCGAATTGAAAGGATTAGATTATCATATTCGATTGCATTCAGTTTTGAGTTGGGTCATAACACCATTGGTTTCATATCCATTTACCCTTTTGAGTAATAACAGCCTAAATAACACATCGCTTAATTAAAATTCATCCAGTAATATTTTATTTCTAGGGCTCTGATACACCAACATAGCTTAGGCTAGTGTCTTGGAGTAGGAGAGTAATTAACTCTCCAAGACAGTAAAAACAAACAAGTAGTTGTATCTTGTGGTAGGGAAGAAATCCAATTGTTGCATTTATGCTCTGGGAAAGCTCCTCTTAAAGGAGAAGCACGAGATCGTGTCCGAACCAGTGTGGGAATCAATCCTTCCTCATTGGGAACGACGCCAGATATTCACGTATTAAAAACAGTAAACCTCGGATTAACCATCGTCGAGGAGCCTGGGGTCACTTGTTGGTAAACCTTGGATTATATCAAGGAGCCTTCAAGGGGATTGAGCTTTGTTACTCTGCCCTTGCATGTGTATCGGATCATAGATCGTTCCCCCAGGTATATTTGTTTCTGTTGGTAACCTTAGTGACCATATTCTATAGGATTCTTTCCTAAGGTGACGGTGGAGGGAAGATCCCACTGTACCTGGAGCAGACGTCGGCTAGACTCACTTGGATTTTCTGGGGGGTTCTCTTCACTCAAGACCGTTTAGTGGAGAAACTTGTTCCAGTCTATTCATTAAGCAGGTTGTCGGGGTAACTATTCCAACCGCCATTTCTGTATTGAATTCTGCGACGTTGGATTTCATCACCAACTAGTGTTTTTAGTACAAAAAGTTACTGTTTCTGTGTGGTTTGACTCCTAGATTTGATAGCGCGTGTTAATTTGTTTGTTTTTACTTTTAGAGACCATAGGTGTGAATTGTGAATTATTAATTTCAATTTTAAATTGTTAATAAAATTCACTGAAGTTGAATATAATGGCAACTATTCCGGAATTTACCGACCAAGGAACCCCTCTTAACGAGAATCCTAGTACTTTTCCTTTCTTTGGAAATGTTGGTCCTCCTTATATGGCTACTTTTTCATTACCTGGATTTACAATAGGTTTACCAATATGGTTATTTTCAACTTCGTTGGCCCCAAATACTCCAATTGTTCCACCTCAACCAAATGCTTCACCTCAACAGAGTTCACCATCTCAACATCACCAACCTTGTGTTGACCCTTTACCTTCTTCGCCTAATTTTTCTTCCTCCATTTCTTCCTCTTCGCTTGGTAAAAGCCTCGATGCTAGTAACCAGGTGGCTAAGAAGAAGAAGAAAGGAAAGAAGAAGAAGAAGAAGAAGAAGAAGCAATATAAGAAAGAAGTCAACCAACCAACCATGGCTGTAAGTGTTAGTTGTGTTGAGGAAAACTCCAACATGCATCATAAACCCAAATACCCTTGCAGGATTTGTAAGGGTGACCACTTCCTTATCAATTATCCTGGTATTCCAAAGGTCTTGGAAGTATGGTCAGAAAAATCTCATCAACTTTCCATTGATCCATCAACCAGTGATAGTCAGGTTCTTGGGAAAAAGGGTAAAGTTAGGTCTCCATGTAAGTTATGCAAAGGGAGTCATCAAACTCACATTTGCCCTCACATGGATGAAGCCTCAAAATTGTTGGAAAACCTTACTATTCCACAGCAAGAATTTCCAACTGGTTACCGTAAACTTTCTCCCAACCTACCGTCAACTAATGGAGTGATTGATCTAATTTCAAATACAGTTGATCACACTCTTCCATTGGAGAGTGAAACTCATGTCACTCAGGTTGATGATCCATTAGTTGATCAAGTGGTCAATTCAATTTCACATTCGGTCGATCCCACTTTCCCTTTAGAGAGTGAACTTCATACCGCTCAGGTTCTTTTTGTTACATCAGATTCTTCTACGCCGGGGGCATTTCACCTGTTTCTATGGAACCCCCTCCAAGTACTGAGGCCTTTTCCTTTGATTGGAATAGATTGACAGAACATCGTCTTCCTTCCTCCATCCGTTTCCAAATCATTGTCAAGGTTGGTGGTAGGGACATGCATCGAACGCAGGTAGATGAAGGTGCTTCTGTTAGTATTTTATCCTCAATTGCTTGGAAAGCTTTGGGTTCCCCTCAGCTTGCGCCTATTACGCAGAATCTAAAAGCTTTTAACAGAACCATTAGTGAACCTTTAGGGATCCTTCCTAATTTTTCCATTACCTTGGAAGGTAAAACTGTCTATATTGATCTTATGGTAGTTCGAGGTCCCTTGGATTTCAATTTACTCCTTGGGAGAGACTATGTTTATGCAATGAAATATATCGTATCGACACTCTTTCGCGTGATGTCTTTCCCTTACAATGTAAATATTGTGACTGTAGACCAGATTTTGTTCCCTAGTCTTGTTTCAACAACCAATAATATGACAGCATTAAATGTTCGTGATACTCAAGTGGTATCTACCCTGCCACGGGTTAATTATGTGGCAACTGGTCCCATGTTTTCAGTTACTGATGTAAGTGAGCCTCTCACTGTTTGCTCATCTTCCTTTGATTTAGATCCGGTAATTGACATGGAAAACTCTATGGGATTACTTGAACACGATGTTCTTATCCATTTTGAGTCCCTTGACATGTGTTCCTTCCAAAGAACTATTCTTCCTTCTGATGAAGACCTTTTGGAAGCCATGATCAAGGTGTGTCCATTGACATGTCTTTCTTCCAGTTGGAAGCCATGATCAGTGAGTGCGAGGATAGTTTTTTCCTATGTCAACCTCGTTAGAAATGAATTAGTTGGTCAGAGGATAGTTCCTGTTACTGAGTCAACCTCGTTAAAAAATGTATCAGGTGTGAGGATAGTTTTTTCCTGTATCAACCTCGTTAAAAATGAAACAGGTTGTTGTGAGGATAGTTTTGTTCTTGTGTCAACCTTGTTAAAAAATGAAACAGGGTGTTTCGAGGAAAGTTCCTTTTACTGTGTCGACCTCGTTAAAAAATGAATCAGTGAGTGCGAGGATAGTTTTTTCCTGTATCAACCTCGTTAAAAAATGAAACAGGTTGCGTTGAGGATAGTTCCTGTTACTGAGTCAACCTCATTAAAAAATGAATCAGCGAGTATGAGGACAGTTCTTTTCCTGTATCAACCTCGTTAAAAAATGAAACAGGCTGCAGTGAGGATAGTTTTGTTCCTGTGTCAACCTTGTTAAAAAATGAAACAGGATGTTTCGAGGAAAGTTCCTTTTACTGTGTCGAACTCGTTAAAAAATGAATCAGTGAGTATGAGGACAGTTCTTTTCCTGTGTCAACCACGTTAAAAATGAATCAGTTGGTCAGAGGATAGTTCCTGTTACTGAGTCAACCTCGTTAAAAAATGTATCAGGTATGAGGATAGTTCTTTTCCTGTGTCAACCTCATTAAAAAAGAATGAATCAATGAGTATGAGGATAGTTCTTTTCTTGTGTCAACCTCATTAAAAAATGAAACAACTCCCTTTTCAAGTTGAGTCTTGAAAGTAAACCTTCATTCCATCCACCTGGTTGAATGCAATGAAGCTTGGGGGGCATGTACCTTGCTTTGCATCGTTATGTTGGGGGGCATGCGAACTTCTTGAGCATAGTTCCTTGTCTTGTGTCAAGCTCGTTAAAAAAAAATGAAACAAGGAGTCTTGAGCATAGTTCCTTGTCTTGTGTCAAGCTCGTTAAAAAATGAAACAAGGAGTCTTGAGAATAGTTCCTTGTCTTGTGTCAAGCTTGTTAAAAAATGAAACAAGGAGTCTTGAGCATAGTTCCTTGTATTGTGTCAAGCTCTTTAAAAAATGAAACAAGGGTAGGTTATATAAGTAGATTGTAGAGAGTATTCATGAGCATAGTTCCTTGCCTTGTGTCAAGCTCGTTAAAAAATGAATCAAGGATTTTAGAGCATAGTTCCTTGTCTTGTGTCAAGCTCGTTAAAAAATGAATCAAGGTTTTTAGAGTATAGTTCCTTGTTAGGTAGATTGTAGAGAGTAGTTATGAGCATAGTTCCTTATCTTGTGTCAATATCGTTTAAAAAATGAAACAAGGGTTTTGAGGATAGTTCTTTTCCTGTGTCAACCTCACTAAAAAATGAAACAACTCCCACGAGTCTTTCCAAGATTTCGAGAGTAAACCTTCATTTCATCCACCTGGTTGAATGCAATGAAACTTGGGGGGCATGTACCTTGATTTGGGTCATTATGCTGGGGGCATGCGAACTTATAACAAGCATAGTTTTTCGTTTCAAGCTTGCGTAAACATGAAACTGAATCCGAGCATAGTTCTTTTCCTGTGTCAAGCTTGTTAAAAAATGAAACAAATCCTCCCCTAATTGAGTTGAGAGTTTGACTAGATCTCATAAATGTTAAGTTGTATATTTAGGTTAGTTATTTCAGTTTTTTGCATAATTTTCTTACAGTTGTAGGTCGAGTCTTTCAAATGATCTCGTAACTGAACCTTCATTCCATCCAGCTAATAATTACCAGCAGTGTACTTAGTTGAATGAAATGAAGCTGGGGGGCATGCGCTCTAGCAGTTACGCTTAGGGGACATCAAGCACAGTTTTCTCTCTATTTCAAGCTTGTGTAAAAATGAAACTACTTTGAAGCATAGTTTTCTCTGTTTCAAGATTTTGTAAACATGAAACCTATCTCGAGTCAATTTCAGTTATTTTCAAGACTCGTTAAACTCATGAAAATCCCAAGATTATTTTGCTATCTTTCATTCTTGTAAAACAAATGAAAATGTCGAGTTCTTTCCGTCTTTTCCTGCTCGTAAATTAAATTGAAAGTCGGCCATATGAGTACATTTTTATCATTTTTTCGAACTCATTAAAACTTACGAAAAAGTGAAAACCATGAGTACATTTTTATCATTTTTTCGAACTCGTTAAAACTTACGAAAAAGTGAAACCTTAGAGTCACCTTTAAGCTCTTTTCTGACTCCTAAAACATGAAAAGATCGCCGAGTTTTTCTTTTTAAACTCGTTAAAACGGAACTAAAAAGACGGTCCACTTACAGCTCTTTTTCTGACCGTAAAAACATGAAAAGATTGTTGGATTTTTGTCGTTTCAAATTCAATATTGGTTATAAAACGACGTGTCATTGATCGCTTTTTTACTTTTTCGGATCAAGGGCACTAATTACGAAATGTACTCCTTGGTCGTAAAGATCAAGCAGTTCTCTCAAGTATTATTTTATACTTTTTCAGGCTTGGGAGACACAAATTTACGAAAAAGGTCAACCTTGGAGTCTTCTTAAGTTTTTTCAGACTCTCTAAAATTGAAAAATGCCGAGTTTCTCCTATACTGGACTCGTTAAAATTTCACAGTAAAGGGTCTGTTCAATTACAAACAGGAACGAACCACTCCTTCTTAGGGTTCGAATTTAAACTAAGTTGGACTCATCCAAAGGATGAGCTTATAATCAAGAAAATGTTATCCTCCTCAAGCTTGTCAAAAATAAAGAGGTACTTGCCAGAAATGGTGGGGGAAAGGAGAGAAAAATGAGTCTGTTTGTCATACTTTGTAACTACTCTTGAACACGACACTTTTATTCACCTGGGTTGGGAAATCCTTTGCCTAACAGTTGATCAAACCACATTGAAAGTCTTCAGCCAGTTTCAGGGTATTAACTTTGGGTCAATTGTCACCAAGCCATCTGTTGTGTCGTTATGTGTTCAAGAGGTCACTGCAAATAAGCCATTCATCTGCAAAATATCTGTCATCCATATTGACCATCCCTGAGTCAGTCCTTGCAACTAAATTTCTTCAACTTGATCTATGATTTCGTGTTGTGGGCTTGCCTGCGACGGATCTCTTTCTATCGACTTCAACTCATTATCTAGAAAGATGATCTAGAAATCGTCAGTACCTTGGGATCTGCATGCCTCAACGGCAGGTTTCTTGCCTTTGACGAGAGGTTGCATCATTGACCTTCAATCAAAGGATTCCGTGACATGTTCAACATCAACACATTTATTCACATCTCATGGATTGTACTGGGTACTTTGAGAACCATTGACATCACTGGTGGTTTCTCTCACACTTGTTAACAGTTTACATCATTGATTGGTAATCAAGTGGTTTCTACCATGTTCGACTTCAACACACTCATTCGCATGGATAGAATCGTACTATTTCGGGAAGTGGAAATGAAGACCCTAGATCTAGTTCCCACAATCCAGGCTGCGAGGAATTTTGTATTCATTATATAATGGACTATTCATAAACAGATGGCTGCATCCATACTGTGTCCACATGAGTCTATACTTGTGATGTATTACAAGATCATTCATATATCAGAGCAGTAGTTAGTTTTCTAAGTCAGTTTTGATCTGAGTATGGGAATGCCTACCTCAGCGATGATATGATCTCATATATATATCTTGCATTGAATGTTTTTACAAGTTCCAACCGGGCTCTCCACAAGATGATCCTCGAAATGATAAAGTACTTCACTCTTCCTAAATGATAAATGAAATCCTCATCTACTACAGACTTCGCACTTTAGGGGGCAATCTGTTACACAAAAATATCGTCACCATGATTATTTGTAGTCAGTATGGGTCTATCATCACTTGTACTATCCTCCTAAGCAGGTCTGAGACCTCAGCTCTTCAAGTTAAGCTTCGAAAATGAGAGAAAGACATTGAAAATCAATGAAACTTTGGTTCCGCACTTTCTCTCACTGTTATCTGTGGTCCCGCACCTTCTATTTACAAAAACTGCGGACCTGCCTGCTCTATCCCTAAAGGTGTGGGTGCGGACCCCTGTGAAAGTCAAAAAGGCGCAAGTTTATTCTAAAAAAACTCACTTTGGGTTAATTTTAGATGATTCTAGAAGGAATTTTGACGTGGATTTGCCGCTCTTAGGTGGTTCATGCATCCCAAAAGAGAAGGAGCTAATCCCTTGATGAGAGGAGCTATCCCTTTGAAGGAGGGCTTTATCCCTTTGAAGGAGGACCTAGTAACTTCCCTCCATGGCACTATAAATTCAGGCATTGGGCTGGTTGCTGGGGAGGTTAGAAGTTGAACATTTTTTAGGGTAAATGCTGGTGAAATTAAGACTTCCTAGTTGAGCTTAAGAGGAGAGATCACATACCTTTTTGGCTTCATTGGGAAGTGAGTGAAACTTGTCAAAGTAGAGGAGACTTCTTGCTAGACCCTAGGAGGAGCTTGTACATCGTCAAGGCATAGGTTGTAAAGTTCTTCTTCTTTTGAATTAATATAATCAAACTCATTTTTCTCCTCAAGTATCTCATGTTATTTGTTTCACGAACTCCTTGACTTTCATGTTAAATATGTTTTATGATATTGGCTTTTCAGGTGCTATTTAATTTGTTTGCTTGTTTGTGTTTGCAGATTCGTGACAAAGGAGCTCATTTGGATCGAAGGAGCAAGGGCATCCACAAACTTTCATTGGACCTAAGGTAGGCCCTAAAAACACTTGTTTTCCTTTGTTTATTAAAGCATATTTAGAGAAAGATAGTGTCTGGTTGGTTTGCTTGTCATTAGGTCTTCTTTAGATTCTAGGAAGGTCTATCTTGTCCGCAAGATCGACTTATTCCGTGTGACAGTATGCTTTCTCGGTGTATGGAAGTTGCACAAACAATGAAGTTAAGGCTGAATCCAAAGCACCAATCACTGATCCACATACTAAAATTTTACCAGTAGATATCATACACAAATATTCCCTTATCTCTCCCTTCATGGAAGGTCACCACCTTTCAAATGTTGAACAACTACGTCAAGGAATCAAACAAAGTCATACTATGGTGGCATAGGTTCCAACATTATACTCCCCAAAATTCCTAGAGTTTTTATAGTCCTCTTGATTATGCACGAGGTGAATATATTATGTAGATGAGGATATGATGTCCCATACCATTAAATTTTCATTTCATCCTCAACACAAGAAATGACTTGATCTAGATGTAGCTCCAACCTTCTATTAATTCTCATGTAGAAAAAATGATCCAATGTGTGATCCCTTCTAATCATCATCCTACACGAATGTGTCTTTCTCTAGCTACTTTTGTTTAGCCTTGAATGTATTTGGAAAATTTTGTGCCTGTGATTTCCAAGAAAATTGTGACTACATCTATGTGTATGGAGATGATTCAAATACCTTTGGAGTCTTATATAATGAGACACTCAGTCTTACGACAATACGCTCCTAAAAAATAACATCCTTTCGACACTTTATGTTCAGCTATAGTCATCTGCAAGGAAATGAATTTTCAAACTCATCGGTATAGTCGGTCTGGGAAGGGGTCTACACTCTCTAGTTTCCCAGATTGGATCCTCCATTGAGAAAATTTTCTCATATTGTTTAAGATACATGTATCTATCCATATATAATTCCTCATAGATTAACCTTTTGATTATTGGGTAGGGAAACTACATCTATAACTGGTTATAATGTTAGCCCTGGAAAAACCATTGACTACACATACATTACAACACAATTTTCCTCATTTGGTGGCAAAAGAATGGATGCTTCTGACTCCAAACAAGGAGGGATTGGGAAACCAATAAATGTGTACCCTTCCAAGGCAACTTGTAAAGAGGAAGGAAACATATAATAATGTATTTGATGTTTCTCATATAAACTAGTTGAGAAACTTCTAATAAGGAAGGAAATATCTAAAATATGTATTTGTGTTTTCTTAAGCCATTAGTTGGACAACTTAAAATAAGGAAGACAAAATCTAGATAATGTTTTGCTGTTTCCATGAAAACTATTTGTAATCAAGTTAATAATAAGGCACCTAACTTATAAAAGGAAACTTCTCCTTCATAATAGAATGGTGGTATTCTTTTTAGGATCTTGTCTTTTATCTCTCTATTCACTAGTACAAAATGACCAATTAGCTACTAAAAAAACAACTAAATTTTGCATATAAACAACCATTTTTCAGTGAGTGACCAATAGTAGCCAATTTACAATATCTTATAACGCGACCAACTTTTAGTCATTTTTAGCTTAGTCATTAATTGGTTTCCTCAATTTTACCATCTAGTAGTATATTTAGTCATAAATTTGGTCATTAATTTTTCATTGGTTTAGTCATTAATTGTCGCAATTAATGACCAAATATACAAAAAAATATATTACTATATGAATCCTCGAGAAAACCAATTAATGACCAAATAAATATGACCAAAATGTTGGTCGTGTTATGAGATACTATAAATTAGCTACTAATATTCATATATATGAAAATTTTAGTCATCATTTAAAACCAATTAATGATCAAAGAAATATGGCTAAATTTTAGTCATGTTATAAGACACTATAAATTAGCTACTAATAGTCATATATATGCAAAATTTAGTCATCATTTTAATAAAAACTTTATCATTTGCAATAGTCATTTATATATTTTCGGTATTTTTATATTCATTATATAAACGAATGATTTAGTAGTTTCTATTCATTTTATTTAATTTCATTCATAATCATTATAAACGACTAATTCAATCATATATTCATTTTATTCATGTTCATCATTAATTAATATAAACTACTAATTTAGTAGTTTTAGACTGATTTTTTGTGTTTATTATTAATCAACATAAATTAATTAGTATGATTTTGCGACTAAATTTAAAAAAATGTCATACAATTAGCATGTTTATCTAATATGACAATGCAAAGTTACATATGTTAATTACAAGACTAAATAATATCAAGTGCAAATAAAAATAAATTCAACCATATAAATTTCATTATATAAAATATCAAGTATCACAATTTGAGTTTCCAACTCAATATCGGTTGGACTACAATTTACACATGAAATATTGTTTTATCATTTCAAAACATTATCACTGTGTTGCCAAAGCATTACAATTGAATTCACTAACTCTGAAGACTTGACCATCAGTCTCTATGAATGTGTCTTATGCAAGATATTGGCTCTAAGGGTATCACTAGACAAATTCTCTTCTCTCTATCATTTTGCATTTGTTGCTCCAGCGTTATTGTGCTCCTCTTTCTTCAATTGCTGCTTCTTACCATCAATATTGAGTTCCTCTCCTGAAAATGAAAGAATATACAATGCAGAGTATAAGACATGAAAGATGATGAATACTTGAATATAAAATAAATTAGACTATAAAAGATTTATACAACATA
Organism: Pinus tabuliformis; assembly: GCA_031772625.1. Classification (NCBI taxonomy): domain Eukaryota; kingdom Viridiplantae; phylum Streptophyta; class Pinopsida; order Pinales; family Pinaceae; genus Pinus; species Pinus tabuliformis. The sequence continues at coordinate 445,283,694 of CM062815.1, read as the reverse complement.
TACCTCAACATTTGATTGTGGCCACTATGCAGCTAGAAGACTTGTATAAACAAAACAAATAAAACGTCACCATAGAAAATAACACCTTAGGAACTTAGTATTCAACCTTCAACAAAACCTTAGGCACAATCATACCAACTAAGCTACATGTTAAAATATGACACAATAGATAACTTGTGAAAACAAATGGAAAAAAAAAGACCAATGTAAAAAATATCCTTATTTCGTTCTAAAAGAGTCATGTTCCTTAAATTTGGATATTATTTTGCCCGCAATAAAAGTTCATCGCTATTATGACCTATGTTTTTAGGATCATGAGATTGATCCAACATCATATTGGATTGTGGAGACAAAATGATTCAACTTTACAAGATGAGTACCTCACTTGGTTGAATGAAGGTGCTAGCTATCAGTAGTGTCAAAACCTTAGGGAAGTAGAACACTAAGGCCTAAGAAAATATATCACCACTTTTCCACTGAAAGAAAAAATTTCAATCCCACAATGGCCTCTTGGAGTACATTTCGTTGGATGGATATCACACTCTGAGAGATGATTGTTTAATACAATGAGAAGTGTACATATATTGTCACAATGTACCTCACAGTCGGACCCTATAGTTGTGTCCTATAATATTAATCATATTATACTATTTAATTATAAATTATGACTATCAGATAATTATTAGTTTTAATAGTTAGTCTAAAGTTATGTTTTTAGTATTTATGTATACATGAAAAGATTCGGAAAAAAGGTACCTTTTGTGACTAGTTAATTTTGAGTGAATCTAAATACACAAGAAATTATGGTGCCTCAGTGTTTCTCTAGCATTATCCGCTCATTGTACTAATTTCTCCCATGTCCTCTACTGATTTTGGTGAATTCCTCTTTGATGATGTCCAATGTCAATGCAGTGGACATTTATCCTCGATGCTTGATCCAGGTGGATATTGGTGGCCACCTGCCAAGTCCACCTGGACCCCCACCATTGTTTCTCTCAGCATTTTCAGTTTCCTTAATTGTAGCACAACTTACTATTTTTAGCAGTTTTTCGGGTCCTGAACTTCCGGAGCCGTTTTGAGGCCCTAAACGACGTTTTTTGAGAAATCTGGGGAAACATGGGTCCTCCCAAAGTGGTAGTTCTCGAATAGATCTTTCTAACGAGCTATTGTACACATCAAACGGAGATCGTATGCCAAAGTTACGACCCCGGGAAGTTGGTGTACCAATTTACCCAAACGGGGCCCACAGTTTGGCGTTTCATCTTCTAGGGTTAGGTTTTGGAATGTTAAGGGTTTTCCATTGTTTCTCAACAATAAATAGGCCTTCAAGCCTCATTGTAACACAGTTCAGAGGCATGTAGCCACCACATCTCTTCTGAGAGATAAGCTACCATCACCCTAGCTAGTTTATTTCCATCACTGTTTGTAAGCATATTTCAGTATTTTACATTAATGAAATGAAGTATTAGTTCCGCTGCATATCTGTGTTTATGGTTATCTCTATAATTTGTTGCATTCCTGTCTAAGTCCGGATCAATGGTATCAGAGCGGTCTGCTTTTTCTCTGTTTTTCTCTGCATGTCCCCAACAAGGTTGGGATATAAGGAGTTAGGGTTTGAACTGGTCGAACCTTTGCAAGACCAGCCTCGCAAATCCCGACAGCGTCCCATGTCAGATGAGAAGAAAGATGAGGGGGCAGGAGATCCTATCAAAATCTTGCTTGAAGAAGCCCTCAAGCGACAACGGAACACGATGATGGACAACTTTGCCCAAATCCTTCATTGGCTACCCAGAAGCGATGCATCGGCTTCTAGCAGCTACTCTGAAAACGCCACGCCCTTTAAGGTACAAGTTAATTTTGAAATCCCCATATTCGAGGGTCAGATAGACGCAGATGCTGTAGATAAATGGTTAAATCTGCTAGAGGGTTATTTTTCTGTTCATGAATTTTTGAGTCGGGAAAATATTGTTTTTGCTCTTCTCAAAGCAGCCCCCCACGTCAAGGACTGGTGGGAAACCTATTGCGAGTAGAAGGATGAAAGTACTGGCTCACTATTTTCAGCTGCACCCACCTGGAATTCATTCCAGGATGCCATCAAGGAGCAGTACTTTCCTGTCGGAAGCTATGAGAAGGAATACATAAAGTGGACCACGCTGTGGCAGGGAAGGGACCAAGAAGTGCAGGAGTTCACCAATATTTTCCATACCCTTCGCACAAAGTTGGGTATCAAGGATTCGGAGTAGCATTTGATACTCAAATACCGCGGCTACCTGCACAGGTACATCCAGGAAGAAATACAATTCCTGAACATCTCCTCGCTCGGCACAACATACCGATATGTCGTCAAGGTCAAGCAGAAGTTTAAACAAAAGAAGCGAGACTTTGGATCTGCAAATCCAAAGCAAGGGAAAGGTGCCCCTAAACCACAGAACAAAGGACAAAGCCAAGGCGGGGCAGCCCAAGACAACCCGCTGAAGCTGCAAGCAAAGAACAGTGCTGCAAAGCCGAAAAAGGACACGGGAAAATGGTGTGAGTTCCATAAGAGCTCCACTCACAACACAAGTGAGTGTTGGGCCAAGCAGTCACTGGTGGCTGAGCTAAAGGTTTCAGAATCAGATGCATGTTCCGACTCTGAGTCAGAACCCGACAAGGGGAATGACAAAGGGAAGCAGATCATTGATGCGGATCCCAATGCTACTGTTGCTACCGCCAATATCCAGAAAAATGAACCCGAAGATCCATAGGAGGAGGAGTGTCTCTTCCACTCCCAGATGTGGGTAAAGGGCTCCGCGCTACAGTTCATTCTTGATAGTGGGAGCCAAAAGAACCTCATTTCGATAGAGGTCATGAAGCGGTTGGGCTTACCGACCACAGCACATCCACAACCATACACCATCCGGTGGCTTCACCAAGGACGAGATCTTCGCGTGAGCCAGCAGTGTCGCCTTCCATACAACATCAAGCCCTTCATGGATGAGGTATTGTGTGACATTGCTCCCCTTGAAGTTTGCGATGTATTATTAGGACAACCATACTTGTGGAAGCGACATGTTGTGTATGAATCAAGGCCCCGTGCTGTTATTATTACATTGGGAAATAATTTTTACAGGATACCAGAGGTAGCACCACCTACCACCATCTCTTTGATTACTGCAAAACAATGCAGTAAGCTCATTTCCAAAACCAGGAAATTTGTTTTCCTGATGATACGCCCTCAAGGAAAGAAGAAGACAGTGGCCGCGGCCTCCAAACAGGGCCCCTCTCGACAACTACAGATGGACAAGGTCATGGAGGAGTACGAGGACATCTTCACCTCCCCCACAGGGGTTCCTCTGCACTGTCAGGTCAAGCACTCCATCGATCTAACCCCAGGTGCGTTGCTACCCAATGGACCAATTTATCGGTGCTCCATTCTGGAGAATGATGAAATCAAGAGGCAGATTCAGGAGCTCCTGCAGAAAGGTCACATCCGTCCGAGTTCATTGCCTTGTGGGAGCCTGATCGTGTTGGTACAGAAGAAGGATGGGACGTGGAGACTCTGTATTGACTATCGGGCGCTGAACAAGATCACTGTCCGTAATAGGTACCCGACCCCGCGGATTGATGACCTCCTGGACCAACTAAAGGGGGCGAAATATTTCAGCAAGATCGATCTGAAGTAAAGATATCACCAGGTACCAATCGAACCCTCTGATGTGTGGAATACTGCCTTCAAATCCAAGGAGGGCCTTTTCGAATGGTTGGTTATGCCTTTCGGATTGACGAATGCTCCCGCCACCTTCATGAGGCTAATGGATGACATCTTGTGGCCATTCACCAACTCATTTGTAGTAGTATACTTGGATGACATTCTGATCTTCAGCCAGAGTTGGGAAGAGCACCTCCACCACATCCGACAGGTTCTCCAAACACTACGACAACACAAGCTATGTGCCAATTTGGAGAAATGCACTTTTGCATGACCCAGGTTCAGTATCTGGGATACATCATTGATGAATAGGGGGTGCATGTGGATCCAGCCAAGATCCAAGTCATTCGGGATTGGCCATCACCAACCACTCTAATAGAGCTCCGCAGCTTTCTAGGTCTTACCAACTTCTACCGCAAGTTTGTGTTGGGGTTTTCTCATATTACTTAGCCCTTGAGTCAAGTCACCAAGGGAGGAGCGAAAGCAAAATTATTTTGGTCTAAATCTCAACAGAAGGCATTCATAGAGTTGAAGGATCGCCTCTGCACAGCACCAGTGCTCGCGTTACCAGATTTACAACAACCATTTGAGGTTGAGACAGATGCCTCTGACTATGCGATTGGGGCAATCCTTACTCAACATGGACATCCAGTGGCATATCATAGTGAAACACTTTCAGACACAGTCCGGAAATACCCCACTTATGATAAAGAGATGTATTCCATTATGCAGGACTGCCGACAATGGAAGCATTACATTTTGGGGAAGGAAACGGTCATCCACATAGACCACCGACCCCTGCAGTTCATACAGACCCAAGGGAAATTACAGAATGATCGCCACCAGAAGTGGTCTACATACCTACAACAGTTCCACTTGAATATCAAGTATAAGAAGGGCAGCACTAATAATGTTGCAGATTACCTCAGTCGACCACCGATCATGGCGTTAACCACCGTGCTCAACTCTTGTGGGCATGAGACTTCTGATTGGCCACTTCTCTACAAAGGCGACCCAGAATTCAGCCACACATACCATACACTCTTGGAGGGTCGGCATGTTCCAAATTTTCACCTCTAGGATGCCCTGTTATGCCACCTGGGTCACTTTTGTGTTCCTTCAAACGAGCGTGCCAAGATGATTTGGGAAGCACACTACAGTCCGGCTGCTGGGCATTTCGGGGTCGAGAAAACAGTGGCAGTGCTGCAAAATTATTTCTATTGGCCGAATCTTCGACAAGATGTTGGGAAGTACATCAGATCATGTACTGCCTGTGCCATTGCCAAACCAACCATCAAGAAGCACGGCCTCTATACTCCGTTGCCTACCCCTAGTCGACCTTGGGAATCCATCTCCATGGATTATATGTCAGGCCTTCCTTCCACTAAGCATGGAAATGACTGTGTTTTTGTGGTCATCGACAGGTTCTCAAAGATGGCCATTATGGCATCCTGCAAGAAGAGTATCACAACAGAAGCCACTGCTAAACTCTTCTTTGAACGAGTGTGGGTGCACTTTGGGATCCCACAGTCTATTATCTCAAATCGGGACAGTCGGTTCCTCAGCACATTTTGGTCCAGTCTCTGGTCAATGCTAGACACTAAACTTACGAAGTCTACAGCCTTCCATCCTCAAACTGATGGCCAGAAAGAGGTTGTCAATAGGATAATTATGCACATTCTGCGCATGTATAACTCAAAGCATCCACGCACATGGGACGAGAGCCTCCCCTATGTTCAGCACAGCTACAACCGAGCTCTTCACAGCTCCACTGTCCATATCCCTTTTCAAGTGGGTTTGGGATCCCAGCCACTATGCCCCATTGATGTGGCCATGCCACTTGCAGCTACTCACATAAATTCAGCTCATGGCGAGTCCGAAACAGATAAGGCCACCAGCTTCATTGAGCGCATCCAACATATTTGCCAATAGGTCCATGACATTCTGGAGAAATCAAACACCAAGTACAAGTAGCGACATGATCAACATCGAGTGCCACACAAGTTTCAGGTGGGCGACAAAGTCTGGTTGCATTTGCAAAAGGAACGCCTTACTGGAGCCTATCGGAAACTGAGACCACTCCGATATGGTCCTTACACCATTACTAAGGCTGTGGGAGACAATGCATTTGAGCTCAGCATTCCCCCATTCCTTGGCCTGCACCCAGTGTTCAATGTGGACCGCCTTCGGCCATACTTTCTGCCATTGCTAGACACATCCGACATTGCAGAACAACTCACACCCACAGAATTAAATCCAGATTGCATGGAACAAGTTGCAACTGATCGGATCATGGACACACATATCAAGAACACTCGCCAATAGAATATCCAATTGTATCGAGTTGTAAAAGCAGGCCAACTAATTCACCAGGGCAAGTGGCTCACCAGGGAACAAGTTCAGCAAAAGTTTCCTCATCTCATGGAGGAACTCAACACAATGGGGACCATTGCTTCCTAAGGGGGGAGGAATGATCCAGGTGGATATTGGTGGGCACCTGCCAAGTCCACCTGGACCCCCACCATTGTTTCTCTCAGCATTTTCAGTTTCCTTAATTGTATCACAACTTACTATTTTTAGTAGTTTTTCGGGTCTTGAACTTTCGGAGCCGTTTTAAGGCCCTAAACGACGTTTTTTGGGAAATTTGGGGAAACATGGGTCCATAGACCCATGTTGCCTCCCAAAGTGGTAGTGCTCGGATAGATCTTTCTAACGAGCTATTGTACGTGTCAAACGGAGATCGTATGCCAAAGTTACGACCCCAGGAAGTTGGTGTACCAATTTACCCAAATGGGGCCCACAGTTTGGCGTTTCATCTTCTAGGGTTAGGTTTTGGAATGTTAAGGGTTTTCCATTGTTTCTCAACAATAAATAGGCCTTCAAGCCTCATTGTAACACAGTTCAGAGGCATGTAGCGACCACATCTCTTCTCAGAGATAAGCTACCATCGCCCTAGCTAGTTTATTTCCATTACTGTTTGTAAGCATATTTCAGTATTTTACATTAATGAAATGAAGTATTAGTTCCACTGCATATCTTTGTTTATGGTTATCTCTGTAATTTGTTGCGTTCCTGTCTAAGTACGGATCAATGTTTTTCTGAGCCAAAGGGAAGCTCCACAAATAACAACCAAAACGTAGCCTCAAATATATTATTGGGGGCCAAAATGTAGTAATTATATGACAAGCCAAGAAACATTGGACGTTAAGAATCTTCCCTTTAATATTGATTAATAATTTGTTTGCATGATCATGTAATACTAAAGTGTCAAGTAGGGTCATTTAAAGTCAGTCATCCATCAATATCATCTTTCAGAGTGTCTAGTATTTAATACTTCCTATTACATACAAAATAGATCACCAACTTCAAGGATAGCAATATAAACACAACAAAAATGAAATTAAAAGAAATGTTAGGAAGTCAAATGCGACTAATCTTGAGTCAAGAAAATACCAAGCCCTTCACATTAGAAAGGCATTCTTAGGCACTAAAACAGAAAATCCTTTCATTGCATCATTTTCACCTTTTCTTTAATTTCTTTAATTGAGAACATAACTGTCAAAAAAAAAAACATTGAAAAATGTCTCAAAATCCTAACAATTTGTCGAGTGATTTTCATATCAATTGAACAGAAAGGCAATCATACGATATGCTTTTAACTTGTGGAATATATTGAAGAATATGAAGCTTTCTCATCCCTTGCTCCTAATCAAATTGTAATCTGTGGGTTCCAATCAAGTAATCAATTTCCCTCCAAGATAGTTAAGAGATCAATTTGGAGAAGGACTTCTAGAAGCATTGGGATAGTAGAAATGGAATTAACTAGGAGGAAATTGAAGCACTTTAGTGGGTGCTCCAAAATATTTGAACACAACTAAAAATGATTTTATACTCCCTCCACACATTTTAAAACATAAATCATTTAGTTGCATCTCATTTATTTTCCACCTTTCTGTAATATGTAATTCTTTGAGCAAGAATAGAGAATTCATAATTATTGTCATGAAAAAGGACTCTTCATAATCCTAATAGGTTTGGCTCTAACAAATAAACAATTTCATGTGGTCATTAAATTTTACATGGTATATTTCAGTGATTAAAATGACAACTTTATTCTTAATCTGATTACAACAAAAATAAATTCAACCCTAACTAGTTGGGATCTAACAAATCAAGAATTCCATGTAGTAAAGTAAACTTACATGGTAGATCCCAATTATTTGCAATGACAACTTTATTCTTGATCTTATTACAACATAGATAAATTCAAGAGTACATACATATTTCTGTATTGAACACATTCCAAGATTTCATAGAAATATAATGATACAATTTACCCATAGGATTTGTCTCCATCACATAAACCTCTTTTTGTAATAAAATTATAAATCCCACGCCTGCATTCCTCGTCCTCGACATACCAATTATTTACAGTGGAATACTTTATCGTTGCTCCCTTGGTGCAATAGAGATCCATTATTATGGCATGGAGATGATTGGTGTCATAAAATGGTGCAGTACATCCTTCAATGTATGTCACAGAACTCCTCTCACCTCAAAAAACTCCTCTCATCTACAACAATAAGAGTCCTCTCAAACTGCCTGGTCTCCATCTCATTCATCCTTAAATAAGTGGATATTTCCATGGGTGACAAAATGTGCTTGGGGATTTAATAGAAGGAACTATCACTAAAAAAAAAAAATACAATGTACCATAGTAGTTATCAGCAGGACGAACAACCCTGTCAAGCTACTTCCTAACTACATAAAGGTACTCTAAAATTACCTCTTATAACGAACAAAAGATAACATCAATTGCCCATAGAGTCTACCTATGCATGGTAGCAATGAAAACACTGTCAAAAACAACATTTACAACAATGTTGGTCAATCTCTTCTTCTAGTCAAGGGCATGCCCAAATTTTGAAAAGTATCAAGCAGGTTAGGGTCCACCTCACCCTGGCTACTCTTCTTCTTCTAATCTCTATGTTTAGGTTCAAAATAATAGGAAAGGTCTTGGAAATTGATGGGTGGGTAAAATTTATCATACCATTTGGGTTCTTCCATTTTTAATCATTGTCTGTAAGCATTGAATCTAAATTGTAAAATCCATTCAGGTTCATTCTTTTTAGCTGAAATTAACCTAAGCCTTGGAGAGTTGTAAGGTTTAACGGATATAAGTATATTCTACTTAAAATAGAGTAACATGGTTTAAAATTGTAGGCATTGATATCAAAATCTAAGGATGAAACATAAAATATTTTATGTTCATTATTACAAGAAATTTTAATTTCATGTAACAAAGTTTGAGGAAGGTCTAGCATTTGCATCCTACCAAAAAAATTTCTTGCATCACTCGAGCCCTTTGAATTTGGGCATGATAGATTCCATACACAAACAATCGAACACTAAAAAAATGTGAAAAGAAAAAAGAAATCATGCATTCTGACTCTAGAAAAGTTAGGGAGGAGCGAACTGATCTATATAATAAGGAGATGCAAAATGCTTACTTATCCATTGTCCTTTGTTGAATTGGTGGCCGCAATCAAGAGTTGCATTTTCATAATCATTAAGCCCTTTGTACAATAAGGACATGAAAAATGCTTACTTGTGCATTGTCTTTTGATGAATTTTTGGCCGCAGTCAAGATCTGCATTATCATAATCATTAAACCTTCAACTCTAGATAAAATATATGCTTTGATAAAATAAACCCTTGAAATTGTTTACCCATAAGAACAAAAATCATCTTTAGTAAAAAGGAAGAACACTCCATAGTCCAAATTCATACCCATGTAAAAACTACCAAAAACTCAATAAGGACATGAAAAATGCTTTCTTGTGCATTGTCTTTTCATGAATTGTTGGCCGCAATCAAGATCTACATTATCATAATCATTAAACCCTCAACTCTAGATAAAATTTATGCTTTGATCATATAAACCCTCGAAATTGTTTATGATTCAGACTTAAACAGGAATGCAAGAAATTATAGAGATAACCATAAACACAGATATGCAGCGGAAATAATACTTCATTTCATTAATGTAAAATATTGAAATATGCTTACAAACAGTAATGGAAATAAACCAGCTAGGGCGATGGTAACTTATCTCTGAGAAGAGATGTGGTGGCTACATGCCTCTGAACTGTTGAAAAATTGTGTTACAATGAGGCTCGAAGGCCTATTTATTGTTGAGAAACAATGGAAAACCCTTCACATTCCAAAACCTAACCCTAGAAGATGAAACGCCAAATTGTGGACCCCATTTTGGATAAATTGGTACATCAATTTCCCGGGGTCGTAACTTTGGCATACGATCTCTGTTTGACGCGTACAATAGCTCATTAGAAATATCTATCCGAGCACTCCCAAAAAATGTTGTTTAGGGCCTCAAAACGGCTCCGGAAGTTTAGGACCCGAAAAATTGCTAAAAATAGTAAATTGTGCTATAATTTAGGGAACTGAAAAAGCTGAAAGAGACAGTTGTGGGGGTCCAAATGGGATAGGTGGGTGGCCACCAACATCCACCTGGATCATTCCTCCCCCCTTAGGAAGCAATGGTCCCCATTGCATTGAGTTCCTCCCTGAGATGAGGAAGCTTCTGTTGAGCTGGGTCTCTGGTGAGTTGTTCAGCAATCTCTGATGTGTCCAGAAATGGTGGGAAGCATGGTCGACGACGGTCCACATTGAACACTCGGTGAAAGCCAAGGAATGGAGGAATGTTGTTCTTCAAAGCATTGTTTCATGTAGCCTTGGTACTGGTGTAAGGACCATGTCGAAGTCGCCTGAGTTTCTGATGGGTTCTGGTAAGGCGTTCTCTCTGCAGATGTAACCAAACTTTGTCGCCCACCTGAAGCTTGTGTGGTACCCCTGTGGGTGAGGAGAAGTTGTTCTTGTGTCTTGTCTTGACTGTATGCCTTTTCTATTGTTGTTGCATGGAGGAACCCTTCGCGGGGGTCATGGATGTGATGACAATCTTCCCCTTACTTTGGGAGTGAACCAGACAGATGAATTTCCTGGTCTGGGAGATGAGCTTGCTGCCTTTCTTAGTGATGATCAAAGATGTGGCAGTAGGTGGGGCTACCTCCGGTATCCTGTATAATGAATTATTCAAAGAAATAATGACAGCACGAGGCCTTGACTCATACACAGCATGTCGCCTCCACAAGTATGGTTGGCCTAGTAATACATCACAAACATCCAGAGGTGTAACATCACACAATACCTCGTCTGTGAAGGGCTTGATGCTGTAGGGAAGGCGGCACTGTTGGCGAACTTTGAGATCTCGTCCTTCATGAAGCCATCCGATACTGTATGGCTGGGGGTGTGGTGTAGTCGGTAGGCCCAACCGCTTCACGACCTTTGCTGAAATAAGGTTCTTTTGGCTGCCACTGTCGACAATAAATTGCAGCGGCGAACCCTTCACCCACATCTGTGAGTGGAAAAGATGCTCCCCTTCCTCTGGATTTTCAGGCTCATTTTTCTAGATCTTAGCAGTGGCAATAGTGGCGCTGGGATCCGCATCAATGATTTGCTTCCCTTTTCCATTCCCCTTGTCGGGTTCTGGCTCAGGGTCGGAACACGCATCTGATTCACAAGCTTTCAACTCGGCCACCAGCGACTGCTTGGTCCGACACTCACTTGTGTTATGAGTGGGACTCTTATGGAACTCACACCACTTTCCTGTGTCCTTCTTCGGCTTCGTGGTGTTGTTCTTTTCTTGCGGCTTCGACGGGTTGTCTTGGGTCACCCTGCCTTGGCTTTGTCCTTTGGGCTTCGGATTTGCAGATCCAAAGTCTCGCTTCTTCTGTTTGAACTTTTGCTCGATTTTGACAGCGAATCGGTATGCTGTGTCGAGTGAGGAGATGTTCAAGAACTCCATCTCTTCCTAGATGTATCTGTGTAGGCAGCTGTGGTATTTGAGTACCAGATGTAGCTCAGAATCCTTGATACCCAACTGTGCGCGAAGGGTATGAAAAATGTTTGTGAACTCCGGCACATCTTGGTCTCATCCCTGCTGCAATGTGGTCCATTTGATGTATTTTTCTTCATAGCTTTTGATAGGGTAGTACTGCTCCTTGATGGCATCCCGGAAATCATTCCAAGTGGGTGCGCTGAAAATAGTGAGCCTGTACTTTCATCCTTCTACTCGCAGTAGGTTTCCCACCAGTCCTTGATGTGGGGGTCTGCTTTGAGAAGAGAAAAAACGATCTTTTCCCGACTTGAAAATTCATGAACAGAAAAATAACCCTCTAGCAGATTTAACCATTTATCTACGGCATTTGCGTCTATTTGACCCTCAAATATGGGGATTTAAAAATTAACTTGTACCTTAAAGGGCGTGGCGTTTCCAGAATAGCTGCTGGAAGCCGATGCATCACTTTTGGGTAGCCACTGAAGGATCTAGGCAAAGCTATCCATCATCGCGTTCCGTTGTCGCTCGAGGGATTCTTCGAGAAAGATTTTGATAAGATCTCCTGCTCCCTCGTCTTTCTTCTCATCTGCCATGGGAGGCCGTCAGGATTTGCGAGGCTGGTCTTGCAAAGGTTCGACCAGTTCAAGCCCTAACTCCTTATACCCCAACCTCGTTGGGGACATGCAAAGAAAAACAGAGAAAAAAGCAGACCGCTCTGATAACACTAATTCGGACTTAAACAGGAATGCAAGAAATTACAGAGATAACCATAAACACAGATATGCAGCAGAAATAATACTTCATTTCATTAATGTAAAATATTGAAATATGCTTACAAACAGTAATGGAAATAAACCAGCTAGGGCAATGGTAGCTTATCTCTGAGAAGAGATGTGGTGGCTACATGCCTCTGAACTGTTGAAAAACTGTGTTACAATGAGGCTCGAAGGCCTTATTATTGTTGAGAAACAATGGAAAACCCTTCACATTCCAAAACCTAACCCTAGAAGATGAAACGCCAAATTGTGGGCCCCGTTTTGGGTAAATTGGTACATCAATTTCCCGGGGTCGTAACTTTAGCATACGATCTCCGTTTGACACGTACAATAGCTCGTTAAAAAGATCTATCCGAGCACTACCACTTTGGGAGACAACATGGTTACCACAGATTTCCCAAAAAACGTCGTTTAGGGCCTCAAAACGGCTCCGGAAGTTCAAGACCCGAAAAACTGCTAAAAATAGTAAACTATGCTATAATTTAGGGAACTGAAAAATCTGAAAGAGACAGTTGTGGGGGTCCAAATGGGATAGGTGGGTGGCCACCAACATACACCTGGATCAGTTTACCCATAAGAACAAAAATCATCTTTAGTAAAAAGAAAGAACTCTCTAGAGTCCAAATTCATACTCATGTAAAAATTACCAAAATAATTCATACTCATGTAAAAATTACCAAAATTTTCAAGATCTACATTATCATAATCATTAAAGCCCCAACTCTACATAAAATTTATGCTTTGATCATATAAACCCTTGAAATTGTTTACCCATAAGAATAAAAATCATCTTTAGTAAAAATGAAGAATTCTCCAGAGTCCAAACTCATACCCATGTAAAAATTACCAAAATTTTCAAGATCTGCATTATCGTAATCATTAAACCCTCAACTCTAGATAAAATTTATGCTTTGATCATATAAACCCTCGAAATTGTTTACCCATAAGAACAAAAAACATCTTTATTAAAAAGGAAGAACTCTCCACAGTCCAAATTCATACCCATGTAAAAATTACCAAAATCTCCATGCAGAATGACCTTGCCCTTCCTCCATCAAATCCTTGATGCTCTCTTCAGGTATTTCCTATGCAAACTCCATCTGGAGTTCGAATCCCATGAAATCCATAGATCCCTTTGATGGTATTACTTCTTCTAGCATTTCCACGCAGAGAAAAATGAAGTGCTACAATGTGATGTTGTAATCTGTGAATATTTTATTTGAACCCAATGCTAAACTGAAAATGAAAAAGAAAAGAAATATTTATAATGGAAAAAATAAAATAAATATTTATAACATAAAATAAATATATAAATTGAAATTGGGTTAAATGATTTATTTTTAATAAGAATTTGTTATTTTTTAGTAAGACACTAGGTTAAAAAAAAGAAGAATAAGTTAAAAATGATATTGGGATGAGTGTAAACATGTAAATATTACCTCAATTAATAATAAAAAGTTAAATTAATAAAAGATAATAAAATTCAATTTGTTATATTTTGATATTGTTATTAACTTGTGAATAGGCTTTGTTACAATACCATGGGCCAATAATCAATACTACAAGTCCACAAACCATAACTTATTTCACAACCAAAATATTTTATAACAATATGACAAGATTCTTAACAGTGGATATTCACCCCCACATTACTGTATATATTATTAACTTGTAAAAAATAGCATTTGTTACAATACCATGGATTATCAATACCACATGCCCAAAAAACATAAATTATTTCACAATCAAAATATTTTATAACAATATGACAATATTGTTAATCATTGATATTCACCCTCACTTTACCATAGATATTAACTTGTAAATAGGTTTTGTTACAATACCATGGGCCAATACCATGGCTTATCAATACCATGTGCCAAAAAACCAAAACTTATTTCGTATTAAAAATATTTTATTTTAATTTAATTTTACAACATTTTTTTAATTGAATCTAAAAGGGAAAATATATCTACTAAAAATACTCCCACAGAAATTAAACTAAGGTTTTAATAAAATTAAGTTAAGATGGATCTATGTCATTCTATATATATATATATATATATATATATTAGCTAAGGATCCAAGGGATGAGAGCAAGAAAATTGACTAATTATAATAGATTAAATATAGTGCATGACTTTTTAAAGTTTTTCATTATTTTATTTTCTTTGACATGATTGATCCAAAATATAGGCTTAATATTTTACAACCAATTAAGTTTTTTTTTTTTAATTTAGATAATTTATTAAACACAATACAATGTGATCAAATTTAAGAGAGAGTTGGGGAGGGGGCGGAGAGAGGGAGGGAGATATTGAAAAAGTTGGAGAAGAGAGAGAGAGAGAAAGAGAGAGTGATGGGGAAGAGAGAGAGAGAGTGAGGTGGGAGAGAGGGAGTGAGAGGAAGGAAGAGAGAGGAGAGAGAGAGAGAGAAATGGAGTTGGAGTGAGGGAGAGAGGGAGGAAAGAAAAAATACATAGAGAGATAGAGGTGGAGAGAGGGAGGAAAGAAAAAATACATAGAGAGATAGAGGTGGAGAGAGAGAGGAGTGAGAAGGGAGAGATGGAGAGAGAGTGAGGGAGAGAGGAGAGGAGGGAAGAGAAAGAAGAGGAGAGGATAGAGATAGGGAGAGAAGGGGAAGGGAGAGAGATGGAGACATAGAGATGGAGAAGGACAGGGAGGGGGGGAGATAGTGATAGAGTTGGAAGGAAGAGAGAGAGAGAGAGAGAGGGAGAGTGATTTGGGGGGAGAGATAGAGGGAGGTGGGAGATAAGGGATAGAGAGGAAGGAAGATAGAGATGAGGAGAGAGAGATGGAATTGGAGGGGGTAGGAGAGGGAGGGAACAAAAAAAACATAGAGGGAGAAAGGTGGAGAGAGAGAGGGGGTGAAAAGGGAGTCATGGAGAGAGAGTGAGGGAGAGAGGAGAGAAGGAGGGAATAGAGAGAAGGATATAGATAGAGAGGGAGATAAGGGGAAGAGAGAGTTAGACAAAGAAGGGGAAGAGAGGGAGAGAGTGTGTGTGTATGTTTGGGGGGTGAGATAGAGAGAGGGAATAAAAAAGAGACACAAATACAAATATAGATATTATTTAGTATTATATAACTAACCTAGATCAATATTAACCATATAACTATCAAGTGCCGAGATAGATCCAATCTCTTGAGGTGAAAATATTTCCTCGAGTTTTGTACTAGAAAAAAAAAGTTTGCACCTCGAGAGATTGGACCCCTCTTAGTACTTGATAGATCTGGGGTTAAGATGGATCTAAGTCGGTTAATATGAAATTAGAGTAGTTTTTATTTGATATTATAGTCTTAAAAAATAAAATTGCCCTTCAAATTAATTTCAAAGTGGAACTAGATCCAATTAGATTCAATGAATAGATTTTTAAAAAAGACATAAAATATTTTGTATTCAAAAATATATTTTAAAAATTACAAATTATTAGAGATAAATAATGCAAAGTTGGCTCACCTATACACCATGTGAAGATGAAGAAGTGTTTAAGGAAGGATAACCTTTCAACCAATCTTTAACAACCTTTCAATCCCCTATCACTTGTACGTTTAGATTGCTTGACACAATTAAGATGACTAACATAAAAAATTGATTCATATTATTGTAGTACTTGTTAGGTAGTTGTATTTTTGTTCTTAGAATAAATTATTCATTCATGTTAGTCATTTTTAGTTGTATTACTTTTTATCTAGTCACATATTTTAACCCACGACTAAATTAGTGATTTATGTTAATCATTCGGTCACTTAAGATTGCTCATTTTTTGTATTATTTCACTTGGAAAAGCTGTAGTGACTATCTTTCTTAGTCACCTAGTCACTAATTGCTCATTTTATACTAGTGATTATTTCATTGTGTCATGTATGATTAATAGTTTTCATATATGCATGTAGATCAACCCACATCAATGATCACAATTTTAGGAAATGTAATGCATATGGAGCCATTTACCCATGATGCATATAGAGAGGCGTATTTAGAGGATGAGGACTTCAAGGAGGCATTTCAATAGTTGTAGAGCCAAAGTCATGTGCATGATGGTAACATCACAATTGACTACTATCTCCAGGATGGGTTACTCTATATGTTGGATCATTTATGTGCTCCCAAAGGTGAGTGAGTGTAGTTGATTATAAAGGCTCACACCTCCAGCGTTATAGGGCACTTTGGTGTAGGGAAGACAATGGAAAATTTTCAAAGGTACAGATATTGGCCCAAGACATAGGAATAGGTAGTTAGGTTCTTAAGAGGATGCACGCTTTGTTATACCAACAAGCCCAACAATAGGAAATCGGGTATATATCATCCCTTACGTGTACCCACTCATCATTGGGAAAAAATTTCCATGGAATTTGTGGGAGGCTTATTAACAACCAGGAATCGATATGAATACCTATTCATGGTAGTTGACAACTTCAATAAGATGTGTGTTCTAATGCCTTGTAAAAAGAACATTAGTGGGAAGAAGCAACAAACTTGTTCTTTGTACAAGACTAGGTGCACTTGGGATACCAAGGAACATCATTTCAGATAGGGACACAATATTTCTCAGTGCATTTTCTACTACATTATGGGATAAGATGGAAAAAAGTTAAAGATTTATACAACATTCCATCATGCACAGATAGATGGGAAAACATAAGTAGTCAACATGACTTTGGTGCAACTTCTGACGGGGTACAGTTAGAAGAATTTGAAGACTTGGGATGATAATATCATATATATACAACACTCTTATAATAGAGTAATCCACAATACTTCTACTAATAAGTCCCCATTTGAAACTTGTTTTGGATGTTTTACACCTTCACAGTTGGATATTGCATATGGGAAGCAAGGAAGAGTGAGGGAGAATATTACAGGGGATGCCTTGAGGACAGAAAAAATTGTTGTGAAGATTAGGAAGGTCTATTTATAGGTACAATAGACACTGTATAAGTCACAAGAGAAAAACAAGGCCGTGCATTATCAACAAAGAACAAGGAGGTCATTCAAGGTGGGAGAGAGTAGGGTTACAAATGAATAAGAAGAGGTTGTATGGCCCTGGTGAGAAAATAAAGGATTTGTAATATTGTTCCTTCGAGATACTGGAAAAGGTAGGAGATAACACTTATAGACTCAGTCTACCCTCATACATGCACATTTACTCAATGGTGAATGTAGAGAATTTGAAACTCTATGAGCTTTCCATGCTAGATGAAGAAGAGGAACAAGTCCTACCTTCTGTAGAGTATTTGGAACCATATGCTCAGGTATAGTTGATGGAGGATACAATTTTGTAGAAGAGGTATAAAACTACAAGACAGGGGCAACATGACCTTTGGCATATTGGGTTAAAAGGACAACTTCTAGGAAAAGCTAAATGGTACACCTAAGAGAAGGTGGAGGACACATTTCCTCACCTCATTCAGTAGAAGATTTTGGGGACCAAAAGGCTCACAAAATGGGGATGTGTGATCCATATTAGATCATTATATTTTTTTTCATCCACATTAATGTTTTTAAAGTCGAAAAAGTGGAGGAATCAACTCACATGACCATTTTTATTGGTGGGACATTGATGAGGAGCTCAAAATTTGTCAAAATTTCAAAGTGTCATAATTTTGATAAGTTTAGCTTCATACTGAAGAGCTCGTCATTCTGAATCCAATGGTGCAAATGAAACTCAAATCCGAGCTCGTATGCAGAAGTTAGAGCCGATCAAAGTTTAGGGTTGACTTGATGACATGGTAGGATTGGGATGATGTGGCAAAGGTCCTAGCCAATCGGGAGGCTCCAAGTGGTAGTTTGCCATTAGCCCTCGCAAATAAAAAATTTCAAATCGTAGCGGTAGACAGGTTGGGTTAAAGAATCAGCCCCCAGCATAGTGGAGGTTACGATGTGATGCAATTTCAATCGCACATTGCAGGTTAAAGAATCGGCCCTCGACAAGGGAAGGTTTGCGATGCGATACCAACCGAAGTTGTGATGTGGTCTAATCACAATTGCATATCGGAGAAAGGGAACATAAACTATATCAACAAGGCAAGGTTTTCGATGTGATGCGATCGTATATCAAAATCATCGTGGTGACAAGAATCGACCCCAACCCTGGCAAGGTATGGAATTGCGATGCAATGTGATTGCATATTGCAATCACATCGACCACAAGTTATCAACCCTAGTCCAGGAATGGATTAAGTCCCAATGCGATAACACCGATTGCGATGAGAGGGATTCTCCAGACATGATATCTGTCTAGAACTATAGTTAATAATCCTAGCGGGTCCATTATATCGCTATTTCGCATTTTTTCATGCGTCAAGTCCTGTGTTAAGGATTACTCCTGGCAAATGCTGATTGCGATGGCCGACAGACAGCAGAACCGCAACCTTAACCGTTGTACCCTCCACTCTGCATGTCATCACTCAACCTTAACAGCGAGATAGGCGGGTTTGATGGTAAAATGGCTGATTTTAGTGGAACTGCTAGTTTAGATTGCAAATAATGAAATTAACTGGCAGTAAGCCAGATTTAGAAGAAATTGTGGGGAGAGTGACAGAAGTCATAACTAAGGACATTTTCGACCAAAAACGATGCAAAAATAGGCTATATAACCATTTTTGGGCATTCTAAACTCATTGGAATAGGTTTTAGAGTCAAAGGAGCACTTCTGGGTAGGATTTTTTCAAATTGAAGCCAATGGATGCCCCAGTCACCCAGAGCATTGATTTAGTTTATGGAGGAGTTCCAATATGGAGATGACCTTGTAGGGGTATTCTAGCCTCCATATATTTTCTACAGCAACCATTACAATAGTGGTGTAGCTGTATTTCTTTTTTTCTCTACATGTGTATGGAGAAAGAGACTTGTTTAAGTGCTTCAAGTGGATTGTTGTACTTTTTTATGCTCTTGGAAGTTAGAGTATGGGGTCTTGATTTGAGATCCCTTAGCTTGTTGATTGTTCCATGACTAACTATAGGTTGTCATATGTTTAGAGGGAGAATTATTTGCAGAAGAATATTTCCTTGAAGAGGAAACAAGACACTCTTTTAGTCAACACATTTATGTACTCTTTATCTGAAGAATTGTGAGCATAATGAGAAGGGATCAAGCCTTTAGAGATGATCCAAGGAGATGTAACCTAGGAGGGGTGAACTCCTTTATCAATGGATGGTGTATTATTGTTTGATGCATGCTTCCATTTAGTGTTTTGGTTTCATGTTTTAAGTTTTCTTCATGAAACTATCTTAAGCAAAAACACATAAAATTCATGCTTTTACTTGCTATTTTGGAGTACAACCTCAAGCACATTTTTATATTCTGATGAGGGGAATTAGCATAGCATTACTAATCTGCCCCAATTTATATTAGGTTGGAATCAAAGCTATGGTTTTTTCTTTGGGCGAGGAGGAATTGACTATTGTTTTCAATTAAACATGTTTTGAAGCTCATTGAGGAGAAGGTTTTGGAAAGTAGAGCAAGATTGTTTCAATCTCTACCACCAAGTTCTACCTCAAATTGCAGTAGAAGCTTTAACAAAAGCATGTCCCAAGGAGGAGAGTCTGCAAGAATGTTAGAGGATGTGAAGGCTTTTAGAAAGGCTTTCTTAGACATGGCAAAAATGGTGAAAGTCTTCTATGAAGAGAGGAATACCAATTTGCAAAGTGAAAACTCTAGACCTCCAAGAGGAGAATGTTCTATAAGGGAAGAAGGTAACAAGAATGGTGATAAACCACCATCTTCTCCATAATCTTCATGCTTTTCTACAACTATTATGCAAGATGCTAATGTAGAAAGTCCTTCAGTGAAGGAAAATTGACAAGTTTGTACCTTATGTCCACATGATGTGGAAAATGAGGTTTAATCAACACCCAAGTTCAAGGCCTTGAAAGAAGAGAGTCGAAAAGTCCAAGAGGACACATCTCAAATCAAGAGGGAATTCGAAAGCATCTTCATATGCCAATCAAAGGATGCAGTAAATGGTAAGAATTTACATGCTTCTTCCTTATAAGAAAGTATTGATGTAAATTCATTTGCATCCTTTTAAAAACATAGTAAAGGCATTGCATCCAAACTCTTGACCAAGATGGGTGACAAGGGAGGAGGCCTTGGAGTAAATCAGTAGGGCATTAAAAAACCAATTGCATCCAAAGAGAGGCCTAAATACGAAGGTTTAGGCTATGTCACCAAAGAATAATGGTCTTCTAGTGATGGTTCATAGGTCACGTGCTCCTATTGTTGTAAGGGAGGACACGAGGAGGAAAGATGTTGGAGCTTGCACCCAGAACTGGTTCCTACATGGTTCCTCAAATGTAAAGAGGATACGAAGAGGAAACATCTCCAAAGAGAGATGACAACGTTAAAGAAGAGGGAAAGCATAGTTCTTCTAGCCATGTGAATTCCTCACATAGGTAGCGTAAGCCAAATAACAACAAACATAGGTATAACAGTTCTATTAATTTGAATGTTGTTAAAGAAAATGCTTTTCATGATGTAAAACAGAACGTGAATTTGGATAACATGTTAAGGAAAATGTTTCCATGCACCTTTTTCCTTTCATCTAACCATTGTGTAGATAAGTGCAATAAGAGGAAAGCAATCATTGAGAAGATGTCTATGTCTATTGGAATTGAGACTGAAAGGAGAAAATCTCATCCAAAGATAAAGGCAAGTGAGCCAAGAGGATCTCAAAAGAATTTATGTACTCACTGCAATATCAGTTGGCATTGGGTCGAGAAGTGCTGGAAATTTTTTCCACATCTTCATCCTGGTAAGGGAAAGCAGATCAGAGGAAGCGACAACAAAAAACTGGCACAAGATGCGACCACACCTAAAACAACTTCAAAAGAAGAGAAATTTCAAATGGAGGGTTCATTCACCTGGTTGGGTAAGAAATGGGCGGACTATTTGTCCAACTAAAGTTTGTAAGTTTCTATTTCTCACTAGTTGCATATCCCCATAGTTGGGTAATTTGTAAAAGTGATGTTCATAAATAAATCACTTATATGCAACAATGTTTTTCTTTAAGCATTACAATGCTAGTTTGGTCATTGATAGTCAATTTGAATGGGGAAATTTGGGAGTCAAATTCATTCAATTTTGTAAAATGCTTTCTTCAACACAATTTGTAAAAAGCATTTTAAGACTATTGTATGAGTAGTTGTAGCACATTTAGTATGCTACAAATGTGTGTAGCACTTGAGTTATACGAGTATTCACTATGTGAAGCTTGTTTTGGGTTCATTTGACAAAGTCTTTTAGGATCTTATCCTTGATAAGGATTTTTCAGATAATCTTCTTGGAATTCTTCTAGGAAGGATGCTACTATGGATGGCCATAGTGACATGGACAAGTCGAGAAGAACATAAGACTTGAATCTTTTGTCGCATAGTGAAACATGTAATTTGCAAGATATTGTACTACAAGTTTGCAGGGGATGCATGTGTCAACTCATTGCTTATGGCTCCGAAGAACAAAGGTGAAGGAGAAGGAAGAAAAGGAAGAATTACATGTAGGATACTTGCGATGGAGACAAAGTACAGAGCAGTTGCATATTATTTAATGCTTTTGGGGACCAAAAGATTTTTAGTGGGAAAGAGTTATCAGGAGCTCATATTTTGTCAAAATTTCAAAGTGTCATAATTTTGATAAGTTCAGCTTTAGAATGAAGATCTTGTCATTCTGAGTCCAATGGTGTGAACAACACTCAAATCCAAGCTCGTATGCAAAAGTTAGAGTCGGTCAAAGTTCAGGGTTGACTTGATGACATTGCAGGATTGGGATGATGTGGCAAAATTCCTAGCCAATCGGGAGGCGCCAAGTGGCAACCCACCATTGTCCCTCGCAAATTTCAAATCACAAATTGCAATGGTATATAGGTCGGGTTAAAGAATCGGCCCCTGACATAGTGGAGGTTGCAATGTGATGCAATCATAATCGCACATCACAAGTTAAAGAATCGGCCCCTGACAAGGGAAGGTTTGTGATGTGATATCGATTGAAGTTGTGAAGCGGTCTAATCGCAATCAGATATCATTGAAAGGGAGTAGAACAGGTATCGGCAAGGGAAGATTCGTGATGCAATGTGATCACATATCGCAATCGCATCGGTGACAAGAATCGGCCCCGGCCTCGGCAGGGTATGGAGTTGTGATGCGATGCGATCTCATATCACAATCGCATCGGCCACAGGTTATCAGCCTCGGTCCAGATGTGGATTAAGTCCCGATGCAATAACGCTAATTGCGATGAGCGGGATGCTCCGAGCGCGATATTTGTCCAGAACTACAATTAATAATCCCAGCAGGTCCGTTATATCGCTAGTTCACATGTTTTCATGCGTTAAGTCCTGTGTTAAGGATTACTCCTAGGAAAGACTAATTGCTATGGCCGACAGATAGCAAAATCGTAGCCTTAACCATCGGACCCCTTACTCTGCATGTGATGACTCAGCCTTAACTACGAGATAGGTAGTTTTGATGGTGAAACCACTGATTTCAACGAAACTGCTAGTTTAGACTGTGGATAATGAAATTAACTCACAATAAGCCATATTTAGAGGAGGAAATTGTGGGGAGACTGACATAAGTCATATCTAAGAAAATTTTCAACCAAATTGGATGCAAAAAGAGGCTAGATAGCCATTTTTTGGCATTCTGAACTCATTGGAACAGATTTCAGAGTCAAAGGAACACTTATGGATAGGATTTTTGAAAAGTGAAGCCTATGGGTGCCCTAGTCAACCAGAGTGTTGATTTAGTTTATGGAGGAGTTCCAAGATGGAGATGACCTTGTAGAGGTATTCCAGCCTCCATATGTTTTCTGCAACAGCCATTACAATAGTGATGTACTTGTATTTCTTTTTTCTCTATATGTGTATGGAGAAAGAGACTTGTTTAAGTGCTTCAAGTGGATTTTTGTACTTGTTTATGCTCTTGGAAGTTAGAGTATGGGGTCTTGGTTTGAGAGCCCTTAGCTCGCTGATTGTTCCATGACCAATTTTACATTTTCATATGTTTATAGTGAGAATTATTTGCAGAAGAATGTTTCCTTGAAGAGGAAACAAGCCACTCTTTTTGTCAACACATTTATGTACTCTTTATCTAAAGAATTGTGAGCATAATGAGGAGGGGTCAAGACTTTATATCTGATCTAAGGAGATGTATCCCAGGAGGGTTGAACTCCTTTATCAATGGCTGGTGTATTATTGTTTGATGCATGCTTCCATTTAGTGTTTTGGTTTCATGTTTTAAGTTTTCTTCATAAAACTATCTTTAAAAAAAACACATAAAATTCATGCTTTTACTTGCTATTTTGGAGTACAACCTCAAGAACATTTTTATATATTGATGAGGGGAATTAGCATAGCATTACTAATCTACCCCAATTCAGATTAGAGCTAGTTTATCAAATTGGGTTTTGACACCTTTTGGGAGGAGTTTGAGGCATCAAACTACATTTTTTTGTGTGTGGGGGGGGTGGTTAGCTAAAAATTTTCCACTTAAGTGTATCACCTTTTTTCACTATTCTACAGACAGATACATTTCCAACAACTCAAGAATCACCTCAATCGAAGTTTGTATGAAAAAGTTATGCCACTCAGAAGTTGACCTTCCTGTTTTGACTACCATAATTTGAGAGGATGTTAGGTTAGCCCCTATTATTTGTGAAAAAGTGGCTAGCCATGTGATCATGATGAAGAAGACTCTAGAAGATTCCATTGTAAACCTAGTTAAGAGTGTAGGAGTCAAACATAACCATTAGTAGGCTATCAAGTTGTGTTATAATCAAGCCAATAGGAGGAAAATGGGTTCCACTCTATTCGAGTGCATTTTGTTCCATAAAGTAGCCGAGAGTGGATAAGGATATAGAAAACAAAGAGGATGTGTGCATTATAGTGACTGATGGGCCACATACCTCACTTATCTGTACATGCATCCATTTTCCATTCTGAGAAATAGAGAAGAGAAACTTCATCTTCCAGCTGGATTTTCTCCTGAAAGGGTATCCCAGGTTATATCTTGTGTTAATTTGTGGTTTGTGAGTATTATTTCTCTATTCTCTAATTTTTTTCACAAATTATAATTTGCATGCGTATGCAATAAATAATAATCTACAAATCCAGAAATAGAAGGAGCAATAAACCTTCATAATGTACATTTCATTTTTTATAATATATTTTAGTTGATTTGTTGGGTTGAATTGTCTATTGGAATATCCACGACAATTTATGGATTAATCACATTTTATGAAGTTCATGGAACTTCCATATAACTAGACATATTTCTATATTAACAAAACAAGTTCACGAAACTTCCACAAAACTAGACATATTTCTATATTAACAAAACAAGTTCATGGAACTTCCACAAAACTAGACATATTTCTATATTAACAACTATAGACATAAAAAACTCCTCAAAATAGTAATTTCAAGTATTTCCACATGTGGCATGCCTAACATATTGAGAAAAGGTACCTATAACTTCAAAAAACATTCAAGCTAATCTCAGAAATTTACATTGCCTTGTTTCTCCAACTCCTCCCTAGAATGAGGGGAGCATAGACTTTCAATCTCCATAGGATCATGTAGTTGATGGACAATTTCATATTCCTTTACACTACTTGAAGTGAGTTCTCGATGCCATGACTATTGGAGGTGAAAGAGAGATTCCAAATGTTGAAAGATAACCAAACAATGAAGTCTATTACAATTTATCTCTAGTGAATCAATTCATTGTTTCTAAATTAAAAGGAGGATCATAATATTGGCATTTTTAGTGGCACTAGTTGAGCCGAGAGACTCGTTCTACATACCAATATGACATGTAAGCCTATTTGTCTATCATTAAAATAAAAATAAAAATCTATAAAAATCTATAAAAAAAAAACTATACAAAACATTTAAATAATGTCAGCTCATAAAAAAATTTGCACATGAAGAAATTGGATCCCTCTTGGCTCATGTTAGATCCGTATTTAAAATGGATCTATGCTAGTATGTTCAAGCTCAATATTTTGAAGGAGATTATCATTAGTTCAATGTTTTCGACCTCACTGATGTCCTCATGCCCGTGAAGAACCCATCTAACCTCATTGATATCTTCATTATCCATGGTAGGCCTATCCACACCTTCCAAACAAATGCAATCCAAAGAATCGATAAGCAAACTAAATGGACATAAGAAGGCATTTGGCCTTGTAACGATACAAATAAATGCTAAACTTGATGGCAAATTCTCAAGTCACAAAAAGAAAAGAAACTCTACAATTATCCCATTTTCGTAGCTCCAAAGAAACCCAAAGAAAAAAGTTGATAGATTAGGGCTTTCCTAGCAAAAAAATGCTAAACAAGAGGAAGTTACCAAAATTGGAAGCCAAGCATGTCAAAGAGCCACTATCCCCAAACAACGACTTTGAACTAAACTCCACCCATTGAAAGACAACAAAAATCCAGGTGGATAAAACATTAAAATCATTATCAAGTGATATACCTAATAAATGCTAACCCAAATTGCCAAAGATAAGCCCCAAGATGGAACATTGAACTTATCTTTTCACCATTGACACTTGCATGTTGGTTGTAACACCAATTAATATCCACTAACAATTAGATTTATGAGATTAAGCAATAGCTTAGATCCCCATTTTAATTTTGCACTCTTAGGCTTAAGAAAAAAATCTTTACCCAATAATTTCCTTCCCATTCACTTCCCTTTTGATGTGGTAAAACAAGACATTGACAAATTAAGAGAAAACTCGATTGATTTGAGAGATCATAAATTTTAAATTATTCCTCTTTGAATCGCATTATCATTATTTTGATAATTAACAAAAACAAAAAAACTCCCCAACTACCCTCAAAGCCAAGAATTATTTATCCTTAACAACCCAAAATAAAAATAAAAAACTAAACCACAATGAGTAAACCTCAACTAAGTTATTCACACGGTATCTACACAATATAATAAACTAGAAATCTTGAAAACTTCCCCACACCTGATATCTTGATATAAAACTTAATTATTAGCCTTTATTTAATATTTAAAATATTATATTTATTTAATTCCAAATTATTGTGCAGAGAGGTGCATTCTACAGCTTAGTATGACCCCGATGTGTAAGTATGTCACGTTCTCAAAAAATAATAAAAATAATTTTCACTAATGTCGGCCAAAACATTCACTTGAATCTTGAATTATATATAACTTGAATCTTTAGATTATATATGACTGTTGGGATAATTTATTAACATAAATTAACACAAGTATTTAATTATCAATCCGGGTTTGTAAAACTTGGAGGCAAGTCCACTATATATGGATATCAGATATAATCAAACTTGAAAGACAAGTTTTCAAAAACTAAAGAAGTGCATATTACAAATATAACATACACTAACAATTCCAATTCACCTTGCAATGAAGGAAAGCTTAAATGGCTCTTAACTTAAGAGGTCCAATTCTTCCTCAATTATTACTTGATGAACATAAATTAGAAACCATGAACTCTCAATAGCTTAAGATGGACAAATCATCAATGAAGGGAGGCTTTTAACTTAAGAGACCTTTGGTATTTCCCATCATAATTCATTCACCATAATGCTATCAATTGAAGACTGAAAATACATAAGAAAAACTGCTTGCATGTAATCAAGGAAAAACCTAGTTTCAATCCACCAATTTAATAGAAGGAGTGTTCAACTTGAACACCTTGTTATTCCATCTTACTAAAGTGATGAACAAACTAAGATTCAATAAAATAAATCACCACACATCAACCATAAACCAATTTGAAGCAAAGCATATAAACAAGTTCTAAGATAACCAAATTATGGAAAATTAAACTAGTCTAACAAGAAGTGTACTTAGCTTGGAGTGGGGGCCCTCCACCCTTGCTTTGCACACTTGAAGGTTGATATCAGAAGCTGAAACTTCAGTCACACATCCACACTAATGAACAACAAAATGAAAGTAGAACAAGTTCTTCTAATTAATCTCCAATATTCAAATGTCTCAGCATAAAGTTATATAAAAATTACATACATAAGCCATCAAAGTCTGGGCTTTAAATAGAAGTTTTTAGGAAACAAACTGATATATATTATCTCTAACACTCATATCTACTCATATCCACTTATTTAGGTTGAACTCATCCACTTCATCCCAAGAAATATGGTCAATCAAATCTCAAAACTGCCTTATTTCCTAAGAATTTTCTAGTGACTAGTCATATTTGACCAGCCTTGAATGGGCCTAATAAAGCTTGTTCTGACCAAACCAAGTGGAGTTAGCTTAGTCCTAGTTCCCAAGCTTTCCATTCATGCATCCAACTCAAGCCCAAGTGTCCTACAAACATGTCATCCATATAGCTATTACGGGAATTTCTGAATCTGCCAAAAATTGCACTTGAAATCAAATTTTCATAAAAACTTTAGAATTTGAAAAATTAAAATCAAATACCTGAATTATACATGAAACACATCAAAATGGGATAGATATAGTGGAAAATAGGTGGAAAACATATAGATTTAGTAAGTTTCCTCAAGCAAAAATAGGTCAAAATCGAGGCCCAACAATGACTTTTTAATCTTATTAATGAACTAAGACTAATTATTAAAATAAAACTATGTATTGCTTTATTATATATAATTTGAATGGATAATAAATTATCTCATGTGTTTAATAGCTCTTTTATCATATACGTGAATTTGTGAATTTGAATGGATCATAAATTTACCTTTAACAAAAAAGTTTATTACATTAAAGTTCCAAATTAGGTGAAATTTTAACCATCTTTACTCGTTACTAAAGCTAATACCATTTCTTAAATAAAAAGAAAAAGATTAATTCAACACAAAGAATAGAAAATCCTGCTCCAAAATCTTTTAGTATTTCTTTTAATTAAATATTGTAAAATGAATCTTTAAAAGGAAAACCACATAGATTAATTTGATGTAGTTTTATTATAAATTTTGTTATCATTCCATGTAAGAAACATCATTAAATCTAATATTTATATTAAAAGATTAATATTAATATCAATATTAATATTAGTATTATCAAATTTAATAACTTTGGATTAATATAATATTAAATTTGTTATATTATAATATATATTTTTTTTCCGAAGAAGAGAATTCGTAATTTCCATTAATTTCAGAAAATTACATGCTGTAGATGCTGAACGCATATGCTGTAGTGTGGGTAAACCACTTACAAAAACAATACTTCAGGAGAAGTATGCAGTAAAGCCCTCAGACAGGGCAGCAAGATAAAGGGTATGTAAACCCCAACAGGAGTATACCCTTATCCATACAAGCTGAAAAGAAAAACAGAAATTTAAACAAAAAGCTCCTGAGGAATGGGTAGTAAAAATCGAAAAGGCTACCAAGACAAAGGGAAGAGGCCCGAAATGGTAGAGAGCAGCCATGGAGGCCACATCTCCCCCATTCCCTCAACTCTCCACCTAAAACCGTAGAAACCAGTGGAAGAAACCACCCATATATCCAAAGAAGCCAGAGAAACAACCAGAGACAGCCATAGAGAAGCGGCACGAATCGGTGTAAAGACAGACTCCACACCTTGAATCCCTCAACACTCCCCATAGCTGCATTGGTAGCTAGCAAGAGGCCAAAAAATAAACCATCGCCTCAGCAAGGGAGCCCCAACAGGTCCCAAACAGATATGAGGCGGATCGGTTCCGGGGGCAGAGGCGGCTAGGGCAGCCACCTCGCCCCCATGATGAGGATCAGGAGGCCCAAGGCAAAAACCTCGCCCCCGCTCTGCAGCTTAGCACAAAAAATGTCAGAGGCCAAACCCCCTTGGTGAGACCGCTAAAACAGTGGGTCGGAAGGAGCGCAGAAGACCGCCGAGGAACCAGTAGAAACACGCCGCCGCCGCCCTGCTCAAGGCACAAGGCAAGAAACCGGACCTCTGCAGATGAAGCTCAGAGACAATGCAGCGCGGCTATCAACCCAGGAACACCAGATGAGATGGGTCAGAGCCGCAGAGGAAGTTGAGGAAGTTGAGGAAGTTGGGAGCGGAGGCCGAAAAAGAGTCCTCGACACAAGCAACCGGCTCCGCAGAAAGACAAAACCCCACCAGACGCAGCTAACCCCGGCGCTGATATATCTCTGGCAGCACGACGAAGCACCAGACGATGGCAGCAAAGAGGGTATCCGGAACCCACTCAAGCGGCAAGCCCTGCCGTCGCAGGCTCAAATGCGGCAACCAGAGCCGAGTAGAAACCCTAGGTTCTCTGCCGGCGAGCTCCCATTCAAATGGCTATCTTATTATAATATATATTAATATATCATGAGATATAATTAACTCTAGATATATATGGAGGGAAGAACAAAGACATAGAGTGATAGAAGCGGGGAGATAGATGGAGTGACAAGGGAGAGATGGAGATAAAATGAAGGAGAGGGGAGAGGAGGAATGAAGAGAGAGAAAGAGAGGAGCGAGAGAGGGAGAGAAGGGTAAGAGAGAGAAAGGGAGACAATGACTGAGTTGGAGGGTGAAGAGAGAGAGAGATGAGGGGGTAGACAAAGGGATGTGGGAGAGAAAGTGAGAGAGAGTACATGAGAGAGAAGGAGAGAGGGAGGGGGAGACAGAGGCAAGTAAGAAGAAATACATAGAGACATAAAGGTAGAGAGAGAGAGAGAGAGAGAGAAAGCGAGTGATAAGGGAGATAGAGAGAGAGGGAGAGAAGGGGAAGAGGGAGGGAGAGGGAATAAAAGACAGAGGGAGAGATAGATAGATATGGAGAAAGGATGTGTATGTTTTGGGGGTGATATAGAGAGACAAAGGAGAGGCAGAGGGAGATAGAGATAGATATGGGACGTGAAGAGAGGGAATAAGAGAGAGATAGAGAAAGGGAGGGAGAGATAGATATATATGAAGAGAGAGAGCGTTTATGTTTGGTGGGGTGAGATAAAGAGACAAAGAAGGAAAGATGGAGGGGGATATAGATGTAGATGGAGGGGGGAGAGAGGGAAGAAGATTTATTGCACTAGATGCATTGATTTCATTATAGATGATGATTTCTAATCCTATTTGATTTCTTGCACTAAATGCATTGATTTCAACATAGATGATGATTTCTAATCCTATTTGATTCCTTGCACTAGATGCATTGATTTTCAGTGTAGATGTTGATTTCTATTCCTATTTGATTATTTACTATAGATGCATTGATTTCAGTGTAAATGGTGTTTTCTAATCCTATTTGAGTTCTTGCACTAGATGCATTGATTTCAGTGTAGATGTTGATTTCTAATTATATTTGGTTGCTTCAACTAGATGCATGGATTTTAGTGTAGATGTTTATTTCTAGGCATATTTGATTGCTTGCATTAGATGCATTGATTTTAGTGTAGATATTGTTTTCTAATCCTATTTGGTTTCTTGCATTAGATGCAATAGATGTTGTTAATATTGAGGTTGAAAAATATTAAAAAACCTTTTCAAGATTAGATGGGGGGGGGAGACAGAAGAATATTTTTTTCACTATATGCATTTATTTTAGTGTAGATGGTGATTTCTAATCCTATTTGATTGCTTGCACTAGATGACAGAGGGAGTTATAAGGGAGATAGAAAGGGAAGGAAAGAGGAGATTAGGAGGGAATAGAGATAGAAGGGGGGAAAGGGAGAGAAGGGGAAAAGAGAGGGAGAGGGAGACAGAGGGAGGGAGAGATAGATATATATGGAGAAAGAGTGTGTATGTTTTGGGGGTGATATAGAGAGACAAAGGAGAGGCAAAGGGAGATAGAGATATATATGGGACAAGAAGAGAGGAAAGAAGAGAGAGATAGAGAGAGGGAGAGATAGATATATATGGTGTGTGTGTGTGTGTGTGTGTGTGTGTGTGTGTGTGTTTGGGGGTGATATAGAGAGACAAATCATGAGAGATGGAGAGAGATATAGATGTAGATGGAGGGGGAAGAGAGGGAAGAATATTTCTTGCACTAGATGCATTGATTTCAAATAGATGGTGATTTCTAAGCCTATTTGATTGCTTGCACTAGAGGCATTTATTTCACTGTAGATGATGGTTTCTAATCCTAATTGATTTCTTGAACTAGATGCATTGATTTTCAGTTTAGATATTGATTTCTAATTTTATTTGATTACTTGCCCTAGATGCATTGATTTTAGTGTAGATGGTTTTTTCTAATCCTATTTGATTGCTTGCACTAGATGCATTGATTTTAGCGTCGATGTTGATTTCTAATTATATTTGATTGCTTGAACTAGATGCATGAATTTCAGTGTAGATGTTGATATCTAGGCTTATTTGATCTCTTACATTAGATGCACTGATTTCAATGTAGATGTTATTTTCTAATCCTATTTGATTGCTTGCATTAGATAGATTAGATGTTGTTAATATTGAGGCTGTAAATTATTAAAAACGTTTTTCAAGATTAGATGGAGGGGGGAGAAACGGAAGAATAGCATTTATTCTAGTGTAGATGGTGATTTCTAATCCTATTTGATTGCTTGTACTAGATGTATTGATTTCAATGTAGATGTTGATTTATAATTGTATTTGATTTCTTGCACTAGATGTATTGATTTCCATGTAGATTTGGTTTGTAATCCTATTTGATTTCTTGCACTAGAAACATTGATTTCACTATAGATGTGGATTTCTAATCTTATTTGATTTCCTGCACTAGATACATTGATTTCAGTGTAGATGTTGATTTCTAATCTCATTTGTTTTCTTGCATTAAATGCATTGATTTCAGTGTAGATGTTGTTTTCTAATCCTATTTGATTGCTTGCATTAAATTCATTAAATGTTAATCTTGACGCTATAGACTATTAAATAAAAATACTTTCCAAGATATATTTAGTAATACTTAGAAGGAAAGTATTAAGAATTAATTAGCTATCAATAATTAAAATGAAATAGATGTGCAGAATCAATCCTCTGGCAAAGTGCAAATTAATTCGTGACAAGATCGTCTCCCCTCTTCATCACCAACTAATTACTAATAGACAATTACATATATTCAAATTATATTCAAAATTGCTAATAAATAAATGTGTACACCACTGTATTCAAAATATTTATAATAGGGAAAGATATATTTATAAACATTCAAAACAAATCAAATATTCTTAATAGAGATGTGATAATTGTTTGGATGTAAAGATTTTATAAATCTAGCCACTCATTAAAAATAAATAAAAAAACACATTATTTCTTCACTTTGCAAAATAGACTATAGATAAAAAATCATCAAAATATTATTGAAGGAAATAAATAATTTCAAACATTGGTAAAGAAACAATTTATCTCAAGAGTAATCTTGACACAATATATTTTTTTTTCTAAGTAAAGGCTACTGCTATATTAAAGAAAAGAAAAATATGTACATAGTTTAGATCTCGCGAGGAGGCCGAGGCCAGTCCTCAAACTGAAGAATCTGGACTATACTGTCTATCTGCTTTAACCGAGTCACAAAACATAGTCCATAATCATGGTTTCTGGACATCAAATAACCTGGACTCAAACTAACAAAGACACCATGGCTACTGGCAGGACAGAGCCATTTTACATCATTGACACTGAAACAAAAAGAGCATGCTGCTGAAGCCTGAGACTTGCAGCAATAGCTATACTGAGACCTTGGACTGAAATGGACACAGGAAAACAACACCATTTGTATTGACATGATTACAAAAAAGATAAAACAGAGCACCCGATGATAACTAGGCTGGCTGGCTGGTCGAGGCCGTCTGCGTGCCATTGTCCTGGCTGGGCGAGTCGAGCCAGATGACCATCCCATCCTCGTCCCGAAGCAACTCTCCCGGACCTGGCTGAGCCTGAGCGCTGAAGACCTCCATTTCCAGATTCAAATTGGGCAGCTGCAGAATCTCTTGCACAGAGACGTCATTACCCGAGACATCCTGAGACGGAGCTTGCTGGACCAGGGCGTTTTGGGCTGGAGCTGCCTCGAAACGGTGGGTTCTGTAAACCAAACCGTTCATGTCGCCCAAAAAGATGTCGTTGTCGTGAACACTTGCAGGGGAATTAGAATTGTGCATACCAGGTTCTTCCTCGGTGATGAAAACCGTGAAATTAACCACAACTTCTGGCCTGACCAGGCGGCTAGGGAACCTGAAGCGGAATGTCTGGTAGGTGCCTTGTGGAAGAAGGCATTCCTGCTCTGAGTCTTCCATCTCTGAGGAGGGTGGCGCCGCGGTTATGGGCGAAATTGGCTGCACATCTTCCATCTCTGAACCAACCCGGATACCAGATCTTCCTCCTCGCCTGGGAATTCCTCTGCTGCGCGGCATGGCTTTTAAGACCAGAGACCCCAGGCACTTGTCAAGCCCTCGAAAACTGGAAGCTGGGGTAACCTTTCTCCGAATGCGCAGAGCAACAATATACCGGTTCTGTGCTAGAATTGATATGTGAATTTCAATATAATGCATAGCGTCCATACTTTCCATGTGGGGAGGGCCTTGGGCTCTACTCCTGTTCTGCCTTGAGTGCTGAGCAGACATGCTCGGCATGAATGCGGCGTCCCGTCTCCACTGCAACAAACTGAATGCGGCGTCCCGTCTCCACTGCAACAAACTGAATGCACTGACCTTGTGCATTAACTCCTCATACCTTATACCATCCTCCGCGTACCAGAGCTGGCGGTCCGTCCTGCTCCCATGTGGCATGGCGTGTGCCATCTTTAATGACTGGTGGAAGCACCCGCATCCGGGTATCTTGACACAATATATTATTAAAACTACCAATCAAGATATATTTAGTAATCACTAGAGGGACACTATTAAGAATTAATTAGTTGTCAAAAGTTGTGATACCTAAAATAATTGAAGTAGATGTGTAGTATCAATCCTCCTACAAACTATTGAAAAGATTTTATTTCTTCTTCATCACCAACTAATTATAGTAATAGACAATGCATACACATATAAAAATATAATATAAAAATGGTAACATTCACAAATACTACCAGCCAAATCCAAGCACATAAACACACAAACCACTCGAAGCATCCTAATAGAGACGTACAAACATTTAAGGCAAGAAACACAAACTAAATTAAAGAAGAGATTGATATGGTCATGCCAAGCAAAGAAAACATAATGTGAATTTTGAAATTAATCTCAAACATATATATATATATATATAATGATGATAATCTAAAAATGTGACATTGTTTCCCTCAATCCCAAAAGAAGATTTGCACCTCTAGGAATTTGATTCCTCTCAGTGCATGATAGATCATGTGTTAGATGGATCTAAACTAGTTAAAAATAGAAACTAAGCCTATGTGTTAGATGGATATAAACTGGTTAAAAATAAAAACTAGAAAACATGTAATTATGGCTAATAAATTTTATTTTTTTTAAAATATATTATATTCATCCCATATTCACAACCGATATTCAAAATGGATTCCATTGGTTAATTTATTTATTTTCGGGAAATATAAAGGATCAAAATGGATTTATCATTTAGGAAGTTTTTTATTATTATAATTATTTTAATATAAAGGGAATTAAAATTGGTTGTATATATAAAAGTGAAATGTTTTTTTGTTTTAATATGAAAATAAAGATGTTTTAAAGGATTGAATTTAAGATAAAAAGTATATACTTATATAATGTATAATTTAATTAAAGTTTATCAATGTGATCGTAAGTTGAGAGTTTTATTAAATAGTTTAAAAAATAATTGGTTAAATGAGATTTTGTTTAATTGAGTTTTATTTTATAACTCAGTGTGAAGGCGATGTGTAAGTATGTTTGTTTTTAATTAAGAGTTAACACGTGTTCTCTTAAAATAAAAATAAAATATTATCTAAATAGAAAAGCAATGTGGACCATAATAAAAAAACAAAAAAGAATACGCTATGCATGTTTAATTAGTTGTCCATATGACCTAATATAATTTTCATGTAATATTATCTAAATAGAAAAGCAATATAGATCATAATAAAAAACAAAAAAGAACATGCTATGCATGTTTAATTAGTTGTCCATATGACCTAATATATTCTAGATTCTGGCCCTTGGTTTTGGGAGAAATCAGGCCTATTCATGAGGCCATGGAACCCATCTTTCGATCCCTCAACAACAGTCATAACCTCAGCACCAGTTTGGGTGAGATTGCCAAATCTACCCTTGCATCTCTGGAATTTCTCTTCGCTAGAAGCCATTGGAAATGCAATTGGAAAATTTTACTGCAGGTGCCCAGAAACAGAGGAATATGCCAGAACCACATATGCACGCATCTGTGTGGAAATGGACTTCAGCGCCGGATTCCCAGCGGAAATACACCTAACAAGTAAAGACTATGTGTGGAACCAGAAACTCGATTATGAAAGTGTCCTCTTCAGATGTCGATCTTGCTTTGAGACAGGCCACCTAGCCAAAAATTGCCCAAAAGCCTCCGAGAAAAATTTTGCTAGAAAAACTCACCACAGATCCACATGGTGGGAAGGAGCACAAAAAGAACACTACACTGTCATGCAAGAAGAATACTCTCGAGAAAACTCTGAATTACAAGAAATCGGGCAAGATAGAAACAACTCTCAAGACAAGCAGGGGGAAAGCCCCGCCCAACAACAAAAAGGTGAACTCAACAACCCCTCAAGCATCGACAGTTATGAGGTTTCAAATAACGCGCATTCTCCGACTATCTCCAAAAGGACGAACACAATAGATCGCGAAGCTAAGACACCAATGTCCCAAGATCCAGAAGAGATGAAGGAGATGCAAGATAAAGGAAGTTGGAAGACCATAGAGAAGAAAAAGAAAGCTACATCACCAATCTCGCCAAGAAAGACAAGGAGTCAGACAATTAGAAATTAAGAAATTATAGGTCCGATAGACCATTTTGGTCTCAGTGGACGTTAACCATCATCATCATCATCATCATCATAATTTCATGTTAAGTAATTAGAAGTAAAAAAAAAATATGAGTAAAATATTTAAACCTTATGCTTTTCAAAAATATTTTAATATGCTATTTAAATAAATTATTTCAATATCTTGGTTAACCAACTCATATGAATATCAACTTCATGTATATATAGAAAAAATGTTAAGAAAAATATTTTAATGTTATATATAATAAAATATCCAGTGTAGCTTATGAATAAAATATTTTAATATGAATTAATATTGACTTATACTTACAAATATATATCATTCAAGAATACAATTTAAACAATGAAAAATTACACATCTAAAATAAGTTTGTACCCAAAGATATTTGATCTCTCTCCCTCATGTTAGATCTATGTATGAATCTATCCTGGTTCATAAATGAAATGGTTGTTTTTGTTACAATCTGGTAATGCAATTTCGAGCAAAATTGTGATTTCTTGTCATTTAAAATGCACTTTTGAATGCATAAATAGATTCAGCACTTTGAAAAACTTCAAAGACACTCAAAATTTACAAATTAAACAACTAAAATTTATGATTCTTAAAAAATCTCTACCCAACTTTAGAAAAATGACCAGAAAAAATACCCTAAAAATAATCATTAGTATATTAATAAAACTATAACAATTCTAATTCTCCAATTAAAAAATATAAATTAAATAAATAAACGTATTCTTATTTCAATAATAATAATATGTTATCATAAATCACATTAAATGATTCAAAACACACCGGAAAAATTTTGATAATATTATTTTTACTGATTTATTTATTCATTTTCATAATATGTTTTACAAAATATGTTAATATCACATTGATTACCTTTCCATTCACTCTCACATTCAAAACAAAGATAATCTTTATGTAACCTCCAACCTAATAAACCACCAATGGATGCAGATCTCCACGGCTCCCATGAGAATGTAGGCGTGTTATCGGCAGAGTACAGTTAAATTTGAAGTGGCTCCACCCGAAAAAGACAGATATCCATAAAGGTAGGAAAGTCATCCACATGGCATTTTGGAGGCGGGTCAAGCAACCAAAAAGAAATGCCATGCTTGTCAATCTTCTAGAAAAAATTTGAATAACAAAATGCAAAAGATTCAGCCCATTAAAGGTTTAGGTAAAAGTCTTGCAATATTTTAGTGCTGAAGATTGTAGTCACATAATTTGGGAGGATTGTTTAAGCCACGGAGACGTCCGAGTTATGTGACTTTGAAGGTCGTTTCTAACGGGTTTTTGGCAGGTTCTTGGTAGTTGTGGGGATATATTGTGGTCAAATACAAATTAGGCCTGGAAGGGAGCGCCCAAGCTTATTTGGGTCTGATCAGCAGCACATTACAGAGTCTTCCCTGCTGCAAAGTTAACCTGAACAGGTAAAGTATGCCTTTTCTTACAGAAGATTGTGTCCTCTGTTACTCGCTGGATTGATCTTTTGACAGAGTCATCCTCCTGGTGTTTTCTCTTAGCTTTTATGTCAAAGATGGATTGGGTATATGATTTCAATGTGCTTTCACATGCAAGGTTGAGATGATCATTTGAATTTCAGGAGTTCTTAAAGGTGATCTTAGCTTTCATACAAGTTTTTTCAATTAAGTTTCAAATTGGGTTTTAGAAACATAATGGGTTGATTGAATAAACGAATGAAATGGCCTGATTTAAGAAAGGAATATAAGCTCTAAATTTGAGCAGTAGAAATTAGATGGGCTGATTTAATGAAAGCTTTTGTATTTTAATACAAGTACTGAAGTGGGCCTTTGGTTTGATAATTTAACTGCCAGATTGCACTGGGCATTTACTGGAGTAGTTTTGAAGTGATTTTTGGGCATTTTGTTTTCAATATCATTGATAATACAAGGCCTGTATGGCATCTATAAGTATCAAATTTGGGACCAATGTCTGGAATGTGTTTCTGAACTGATGCAGGGGCTGTGTTGGGCTTTTTATTCTATTGTGGTGACAATAACAAGGTCTGAATCGGGTAATTGGATTTTCTTTTGAACTCTGGTGCAGGGGCTGGGTTGGTCTTTTTATTTCAGTCTGGTTTCAATGAACAAGGTCTGAATTGGATAATTGGAACTTCTTTTGGTGCTAAATTTCAAGGGCCTTGTATGGTGTTGGATCAATCTCTTGAACTAGATTGATTTAAGTGTCTTCAGAAGTGAATTTTCAGTACAACGGTTGAATTGGTTATTTGGAACATCTGGTGCCCTTGAATCCGTTGTTTCTCATTTTTATTCGGTTTCCATGCATGAGGTTAGTCTCTTAAAGAAGTTTTTAGTACAAGGGCTCAAACTGGGTGCTTGATTTTACTGTGGTTTTTAGTCCAGGCCTGAAATAAGCGTCTGATTTTCTATGAGTTCTGAAGTGGGTTTTATTTTCACAGTGGCCTTTACGGATGGTCTGAATTGGGCACTTGAAACATCCTGTGTTTAATTTAATTGCGCTCATATGTCCTGGATCCATGTCCAAGGGTGATTTTTATCTGAATTTGGTTTTCTGTTGAGATTCAAGTGAAACTTTGATTCGACAAATTCCTATATGGATTTTGGTTCAAATTGAATTTGAAGGAAACATTTGAATTTGGATTGTGAAATGGGCGTTTGGTTCGGTTTTTTCCGAAATGGGTTTTCTTTTAATGGTGGATTTTAGCGCGGAATTGGGATTTGTGCATTCCAAATAATTTTCGGTACTTTTGAATATGTGAAATAGGCATCTGGCTTTGGTTATTTCTGAAATTAGATTTTGTTTTCACAGTGGACTGTTTTAGCTCAGAATTTGCATTTATGTATCCCAAAAATTTTCAGTGCTCATATTCTTTGTTTTTTCTGTGTTCCGTGTTTCACAGTGGTCAACCCTTTTTAGTTTTAGGCTGAAGCGCGTACTTGATTTCAATGACTTCTAGAGTGATTTGTTTAATCCCAAGGTTTTAGATAGGTATCTGATGTCATTTCCTGATATCATTTTTTCGTCACAGGCAATGGCAGACAATCAAGAACAGTCGTCAACCATTGATTCCGCTGTCAATGCTGTGGTGGACAAGCCATCAGAACTGCCAGCTCTAGCACATGTGGAGGATGCACCAGAGCATGTTCCACCACACCTGCATAGGCATGGATCGGGGAATATTACACCTCCCCCGCATAGGCTCTTCCGTAGGCAGAGGACTTTGCGTGAACTTTTTGGTGGGGGCAAAGGTAAGTAGTCTATATATGCAGAAATATTCCAAAATTGGAACTGTCATGTTTACAGTTACGGTCACTCTGCTAGAAAGTTTCTGTAAAATTATATATGTCCTTTCATTCAAGTTTAGTAATATGATTTGCCTTCCATTTATGTTGGTCAAGGAGATTTTCCTCTTCTCATGCCCTGGATGGATACGTCATTCTTTTGTATCAGGAGTGATAGTTGTGTAAATAGACTCCATAGGATTTGATTCGTGACTGCTATTTCAAGATTTCCATCTACATAACTACTTGACCAAACCTACTTCCTGAATATGAGCAGTTGACTTCGAAGTTTACAAATGTTTCTTAAAAAGTTCCTGATTCTCTGGCCCCATCTGTAAAATACTCCATTTACATCATGATCTCCTAGGGCCTTGTCCTATCCATTAGGCATCTTGCAGGCAATCAGCTAATGAGACTGGTGCGAGCCACTGGTAATACCACCGCTTCTTACATTGTTAGAACTGTACATTTTCATTATAAAATCATTTTGTTCTGATTGGAACTGGAGCCCAGAATCTTCCAGGATTTCCCTATGGTGCCCAATGATTTAGAGTTCTAGTTGTTCTGCCTCTGATCGAGGTCGAGTCAATATCCATCTTTTGGCTGAAGTGTTTGGTTGACTAAAAGTTGGTACATGTCAACCGGTGCTTATTTAATCACTGTCACTGCCTGAAGTTGATGGGACTTCTAACTAATCTTCTGTTGCTTCCGCATTCTGTTTTTAGGTGCTCTTCTTGTTCTTGCATCCGCATTTTTATACTGCTCTGTTTCACTGTGTACTCTCTTCTCTTGGTTGTTCCTGGGAACTTCTGTGTGTTCTTGGGAACATAGTTGTCTTCTGCTAATCACTGGACGATTCCCAAGTCTCCTGCAGTTTGTTTGCTTTTTTGTGTGACTAGGTTTAGTCTAAGCCGGGGCCAGTCTGCTTATTGGATGGAAGAAGAACGATCAACCCACATTGGGATGCTTATCACCAGGATTGTGAGAGAAGCTCGGCCGAGCTTGGATGGATTGTGAGAAGCTCTGTTGAGCTTGAATAATCCTTGGTATAGTTTTAATCCCCCGAGGTAGCTTCCATCCTCAATCCCTGCCCATGAAGTTTGAACCTGAGACCTGGTGGGATTAAAACCCAACCCACGGTTGCAGTTTGTCTGCTTTTTGGTATTAAAGTGTTTGCTGTGTGGCTTCCAAGTGATTCCACTGGGAAACTCTACCACTATTGCAAGTTCATCTGGATAGCCAGTAGATCAGTTTATTGTGGTTACCTGATTCTGGGATGTGTTAGTTGCTTATCTATTTTAGAACCCATCTTCACTGTTGTTTTTTCAATCTATTTTACAGTTTACTCTGAAGTTCAGTGTCCTGCTTGCTTTATAGTAGACACATCTTTTTATTCTAAAAAAGTCCATCTGACCCTGCTTACTTTATTTTATATCAGAGAACTGTTTGCTGACATAGCCAAAAGTTTACCATAATAAGCCATGATTTTCAGTTCCATC
The DNA here is from genome assembly GCA_031772625.1 of Pinus tabuliformis. Taxonomy (NCBI): domain Eukaryota; kingdom Viridiplantae; phylum Streptophyta; class Pinopsida; order Pinales; family Pinaceae; genus Pinus; species Pinus tabuliformis. Next base: position 445,242,648 of record CM062815.1, on the reverse strand, counting down.
TACATGTCTGTGTTTTGATACTTTGCTTATTTTTGATAGCTGCGGACGTGATCCTGTGGAAGAAGTGGACCATATCTGCTGGAATCCTTGTTGGATCAACTGTTTCATGGGTGTTGTTTGAGTGGTCCGGATACAGACCACTCTCCCTCATTTCAAATGTGCTGTTACTTTTGATTGCAATATTATTTATATGGGCAAAAGTTGCAGATATCCTTAAAAGGTGAGGGGTTTTAAATTTTTATCTGTTTTCCATCGTCACTTTGTTCTGGTTTACCAGTAATAAATGTTCATTAAGTACAGATTTCTGCACATGCAGACCACCTCCACCTCTCCCGGGATGGATATTGTCTGAAGAAATGGTAAACAGTACTGCTGAATCTGTTCGCCTTAGGATTAACAGGACACTTGCAGCGGCACATGATATTGCCCTCGGCAAAGATTTCAGCCTTTTTGCAAAGGTAAAAGCATCAGGACAATTTGTTAGAACATGAAGATATTTGTGGTTTGGCTTATGCAAATTAATTTGGCGTTACTTGTAGGTGGTTGCCTTCTTATATTTCTTGTCGACTGTCAGTAGTTGGTTTGACCTCATCACACTTCTGTACATCAGTAAGTTTGGATAATCCATTAATTCTGAACTTTATGTAAACGCTTTCTTCTCTTCTATCCAACTTCTTTTCTTGGTTGGTGAGTTCTTTGTCAGTCTATTAGCTTGTTTTATTGATTAACCTGTTTTGTTTTGCATATTATCTTGTTCTATTGGTTAACCTGTTGTGTTTTGCATATTGTCTGTTCTATTGTTTAACCTGTATTGTTTTGCATACCTCCCACAGTTGTCCTGGCTGTCATCACAGTTCCTGCTCTGTACGACAATTATGGGGATCATATAGATAGATATGCTTCAATTGTTGAGCAGGAATTCATAAAGCATTACAAGAAATTCGATGAAAGTGTTATTCGCAGGATTCTCCCTCTTCTCTCAGGGGAGAAGAGCAGTGATTCAAAGGAGAAGAAGAAGATGTAGAGAGTCCAGTGAATTTAATGCATGACACGCCTTCAAACTGAAATAACAGGATTGGTGCAGATGAATTAAGCTCTTGATAGATCCAGAGGCGAAATAATTATCGTTTATTAAATTGGAGCCTCAACAAATTTGTGATTCTTTTGAAATAATAATAGCTTCGACTTAGTACATCCAATTTTTCTAGTAAATCTAATAAATTGCTTCCTGTATTATAACTTCGGCAGCAGCTGCCAAACTTGAATGCTCGGCTAAATGCTCTATGAAGGGAAAAAACAGTGACAGAACCTGATCAAATCTGGAAAAGAAATGACAAATCATATAGAAGCTGGACAATTCAACCCAATTGAACATTCGGTTGTTATGGACAAAAATTGCAGTTTGTTACATTAAAGCTACTAGATGATTTTTTTTCAAATCAAGCCATTGTATCAGACAAGCGTGTTTCTCCCAAACATGTTGGTCCGTCCGAAATCCATTTTAACCAACAAACTTGCATTAAGGAAAAAAACTCTGCAAACAGTATTGTTCTTCAGAATCCAACTTTATAGTGAAATGACATATTATTTACAAACCTATGTTGTTCCACTTAATTTAGTGCAGTGCAGGGATAAGCATGCACGCCACAGTACGTGCCCAATTCCAATTAACCTGCACGTTCATGTTAATTCCCCCTGTACACTTGTTAATTCAAACGTTTTCCATCGGCAGGACATAGGTTCCACACCAGAAAGCATTGTTCTTGAAACTTGCATCTAGGTTTGAAACTTGTTTATTTGTCTTGCAAGGAGCATTTGTTCTCCAGAATAGGGACTCCATCTAAGTTTGAAACTTGGTTTATTTGTTTAGCAAGGCTTGTGGGCTGTTGCGTTAGGTTCAGGAGTAGGGTTGGAATTTCAAAACAGACTTACCTGTTAAATTTGACAGTTTCAGTTTTCACACATCTGGGGCTAGTTTTCACAATTTCAATGAAGAACCTTGCCGGCCTTGTAAAATTGGGCAAATCACCTTGACGGTCTTGTAAAATTGGGCAAATCACCTTGACGGTCTTGTAAAATTGGACAAATCACAATTTGCTTTTCAAATTCCATCCCTGTTCAGGAGTATAGTGGCAGTCTCTGTCTCACTGACTCAATCCCAAATCTCTTTGGTGACAACAAATAGCAGGTTTACCAATTTTCTCCAGATGACAAGTAGTAGCCTCTGTGACAACAAATAGCAGGTTTACCAATTTTCTCCAGATGACAAGTAGTAGGTCTACCAATTTTTTCTATTAAAAAAGAAAAATAAATAAATAAATTTTGATAAAAACACCAAAGATGAAAAAGAAAAGAAAAGAAAAATGCTATCCACTGTCCATCCCATCCCATGTGCCTTGTGATCCTCCCTACGCTTTGGAAATTCAAACCTTTTCCAATCCAATACTAGTTGGAATCATATGATTTAAATTAATACATATAGAAAATTTAACAAGTTTATCAAAGTAATTTTTTCAAACGATGTTAATTTCACAACATTACATGGTCCTCTCATAAAATTATAGAGTGTTAAAGCCAAGTTCATTTTTCTTAGATTAACTTTGACAAATAATAATGGACGAACATTTTTCTTAGATAATTTTGACAGATAATAAATGGACAGACTTTTGGGTTGAATAATTATAAAACCATGAGGCCAATTCCAATTTTCTTATCACCCAAGGGTGAACACTGGTTCTTTTGCATCAGCCCAATCTTGTTGGCAGTTCGTTGAACTGCTTATGCTTATAAAATTTAGTTAGTGAGCTCTGAGGTCACATAGTGGACAAACAAATTTAATAAAAAGGTTGCTGAGGTCACATAGCGGACAAACAAATTTAGTAAAAAAATTGAGTGAATCATATTTTATTTAGTTGTATTAAACAAAATTTGGAATCATATTCCATATTTTGGTAAAGTAGGAGAAACAAATTTAATAAAAAAGCTAGGACCAATCCTATTTTTTTAAAGTTGGGTTTTAATCATAATAATCAATTATTGAGTATTTATAATCAACTACTACATCTACACGAAGCAGGGCAATCCCATTTAATGGTGACAATTACACAAAGCGTCATGTTCTTTTTGTTGCTTCTGTTAAAGCAAAGTTACACAGGATGACACATTTAAGAATAGTGAATTTATTCAAATTAAGAATATGTCACAAAACTACACCGTGCTGACACATTTAAGAATTATGTCTTTTTGGGAAATTATGACAAACAAATAATGAGTTAAAACAAGTTATACTATCTTGACATACTCACGAATCAGGTCCTTTCATAATGATGTATTTAAGAATTTTTTTTTTAATAAAATAATGATAAACCAAACCAATTTCATGAAGACATATTTAAGAATATATTTAAACAAGGTTTTTCGGTAGAAATCATATGATAGAATTTTCTGGTCGACGCGTTTCGAACAAACAAATTAGGACTTAAAACAAAACAAGTTACATCCGAGTAATTTGTTTTTTTAAATAAATATTAAGAACCAGAACCGTAATTACGAAATTAAACTAATTTGTTTTTTTAAATAACCGTAAGAACCGTAATTACGAAATCCGAGTAATTTGTTTTTTTAAATAAATATATATTTAATTTTTTTTCAGGAGTGGTTCACGAAGTGACAGTCCCTGGCAGATATATCCAAAAGGATTTACTTGCCGATTTATACTCCAAGGGTGTTGAGGAGATGTGGCAGATTTACCCCCAAAGATTTACTTGCTAGTTTATACTCCAAGGGTGTTGAGGAGATGGGGCAGATCTCTGCCTAGATCTACCCAAAAAGATGGATTTACTTTACTTGCCCCTTTATACTCCAAGGGTGTTGAGGAGATGTGGCAGATCTACCCAAAGGGATTTACTTGCCCCTTTATACTCCAAGGGTGTTGAGTAGATGTGGCAGATCTACCCAAAGGGATTTACTTGCCCCTTTATACTCCAAGGGTGTTGAGGAGCTTGGATTTACTTGCGGGCGGTTTATACTCCAAAGGTGAGATTTGACCCCCCTAACTTCCCAATTGGAAAAGTACTTAGCAAAGGAAACTTGACCAATTGAGCTATCCCTTTAAACATAAATATATGTTTAATAATTATAATAAAATATTTAATATTTTTTTGGTTAAAATTAACATTCACTTTATGAAGTAATAACTTATTTTATAAATTTATTTAATACAATTTAAAAATCAACTACATATATATATAAAATTAATTTAATTAATTTAATTTCAATTCCATAAAAAATAAATTTATTTAGTGTAATTTAAAATTCAACTCCACATATATATGAAATAAATTTAATTTCAATTCCATAAAACAATAACACAGGACTATGAAATTAGATCCAGTTAATCTAATTTTAATTTTAATAATTTTTATCAATGAAATAAATGTGTAAGATTTATAATTTCAATGAAATAAATGTGTAAGATTTTATAATTTCAATGACATAAATATGTAAAATTTTATAATTTCAATTCTATAAAGCAATAACATATGCCTATGAAATTAGATTTAGTTAATCTACTTTTAATTTCAGTAACTTTTACTAAGATTTTATGATTTCAATTTCATAAAACAATAACATGACATAGGCATGAAATTATATTTAGTTAATTTAATTTTAATCTCAATTCCACACAGTAATAACATGACATATGCATATGAAATCTGATTTAGTTAATTTAATTTTAATCTCAGTAACTTTTATCAATGAAATAAATAGGTTAGATTTTTATTTTTTAAGGGTAATTGATAAATAGGTAAGGAGTAGTTTTCTTCAATACTAATACTTATTTTTTATAAATTACTACACTGGGTTAACAAGTTTTCAAAAAATAAAACTCATTTTCACAAATAAACATGTAAAAAATATTAATTTCACATATAAAATGAAAATTTGTGACTTTTATAAAAACAAACTAGTTAATATTCAAAATATATTATTTTTGTCAAAGCAAATTAGTTATAAATTTTAACAAGTTTTCAAAAAATAAAACTCACTTTCACAAAAAAAAAATGTGTAAAAAATATTAATTTCAAATATAAAATGAAAATTTTGTGACTTTGATAAAAGAAAACTAGTTAATATTCAAAATATATTATCTTTGTCAAAGCAAATTAGTTGAAATATTAAAATCAATATTTGTACCTTTTATATCTTTTTAATACTCAAAATATATACATTTTTAAATTAAAATATTAACAATATTTTAAAATATTTTAAAGATATTGCATGGTTTCTCATCTTTTTATATTTTGATTATATTTAAATTTTAAATTAAATAATTAAATATATACTTTTTAAATTAACATATATAAGCAATATTTAAAAAATCAAAAGTAATTATTAAACATTTAGCGTTGTAATGTAAAGTTCTATTTTCATCCTTCAAATTCCTTGGAACAACATTCCCCAAAAGTAATGATCAAATACTTAGCCTTTTAATGTAAAGCTCTATATTCATTTTTCAAATTCTTTGGAACAACATTCTCTACTATTGTCACTTCTCAAAACAACTTTTTGGGCATGTCTTAAAATTTTAAACATCTGTGTTTTCTAACTTTGTTTTTAGTACATTAACCCAAACTAACCGTAGAAATTATTAATAAAGTGATCAAATAGGTTTATTAATCTAAGTACCTTTTATATAGTAGTTCTAACACCTCCATCTTATTGGTCAATCAAAATAAAGACATCCCTATATTACTTTTTAAATAAACAAATTCTCATAAATTAGCTTTGATGTTTTCCAAGTTGACTTTGCAACCATGTATGTTAATGCCATTGACAAACAACATAGCTTGTATAGTGTGCCAATACACACCCCTTTTGTCACAATATTTCCTCGCTTGATCATAGAAAAATACTCTCCCTTCGCTAAAAGTGAAGTTTTCCATAAAGTTAGAATGTGAAATATGTAAAAAATTCCTTCGTTTGACTTCAACCACAAGATTTTGGTAACTCCTTTATTATCAATTTGATGGCATGGCACACATTGTCACCCAAATGGACTTTCCCTAAATCAATCTTTTGATAAGAAGAAAGTCACTCTTTTTGTGGAGTTCCATGTAAAAATTACTCTTAAGTTATTGAACCTTAACATTTAGAAAGATGTCCTAGTTGATGTCACACTGTTCATCTACAATACAAATTGATGATTGGATCTTACACATTTTCTAGGCCTTTATATATTCCTTACACTTCTTAAGTGACCCTTCCAATTCAAAAATGTGTTCTAGTTGTTGTCACAAATCATGTTTCATTTATCGATGCATTGTTCACCTACAAAGTCAAATGTTGGATCTTACATTTCTTAAGTCACTCTTACAAAAATTCTGCAACTTCACATTCTACATAATTTTCATTCATTTCCTTATTCTTTGACACCAATGGGGATGTCAATAATCTAGGTAATAAAAATATTCATTTACTGGAGAATAACACATTTTTCTTGTAATCTAAAAAGTCATTAAATTTGGTCAAGCCTTAATCATGAAGAAGCAACCATCCAAAAATATTGACTTTAATAATTACAAGTTGGCCAACCAACATTTTCACGTCATTCATATGACTAGCTTGTATTTTTTCTTCTCACATCTTCATTGTCACAAACATATTGTAAGTAGAGCTTGTCCATGGCATTGTGATCTCATACAATCCCCACAAGGTTACCACATGTTTATGGTTGTATTCACTTTGGGATAATTACCTCAATTAATCCTTATAAACAAATCATGAGAGTATCCCTTTCTCTATCATTTAGTTTCTCCCGATCTCCATCCCACCTGTGCTTTAATTTGGCCCTTATACAAAGATCTGAATCTCATTTTTATTAATTTATCTCCATTTCAGCTTCTAAATATTCAACATTTTTCCATCAAATATTCTTACCACCCTTGCATTCATCTTGAATGCTAGATTTTCTATTAATGCTTTACTTTGACTGAATCATGAAGTCTCTATATTTTTGCAAATCCAATTTTATTATTGTCATTATTAATGCTCAGAGTATCATTTCCGCTCAAATCTCCAAAACTATTACAAAGCTTTGGTATTGTTATAACAAAATCTAGCACTTTAGTATAAAGCCTCACTAGGTGATCTAGACAATGTGCAACAATGGGAGTATCATCTCTGTCACCTTAGCAATCACTTCCCTTGTTTTAGTGATTGACACAATCCAATACAAGGGTGGATTCCCTAGTATATATTAGGAATCAAATAACCCCATTAAATTAAGGTAAGTGCCCCTTAAGCGTTATACAATGATTTACCACTAAGGAATAAGAAGCAACTAGGGTTTAAGGTGGATCTGTAGGTGTTATAAACATATTTGGGCACTGCAACCCCAATCACATATGTCAATAAACCAAGGGCTCTCAAACCCCTAAAAGTGTTGTTTCATACCCTAAAGGATCAAGGTCAACTGATTACATCATTTCCTAGAAGTTCTCCCTGAAAAACTGCTCAGAACTGGTCAAAACTAGACCATACACACTGCTCCATGCTGAGGGTGTGATGCATCTCACCTTCTACACACAAAGGGTGCAATGCATACTGAAAATCCCTTCTGTAGGGTGCGATGAGCGAGAGCAGACAAATGGAAAAGGCAGTTTGCTAGGTGAAAACTCAGAGAATCTTCTAGAAACTGCTCATATGACACTTGCCTCTTTGAATTCACCCAGGGATGAGTAAGAGATCATGAAATATCTAAGTGGAACCAAGAACTATCAGTGAAATGACACTAATCAAAATCCCAGAAGCTAACTCACTCCCCTGCAAACATCTATATATGGATCCCTCATCCTAGAGATCCAAAGGCTGGAATTTTGTAATTTGTAAGGAAGTGCTGTTGGTTTCTCTTTGAGACATTGTATTGTTGGGTGATCTTGCTTTTTATGAGGTGAAGAGGGCTTTCATGCTGGGAGGATGATGCTGGATCAGACAACTGGGTTGTAATCCTCTCTTCTACTACTTCTATCAATAAAGCTATTTGAGTTTTCCTCCATATACTTGTATATTTCTGAATCTTGTATTTGTGTATGCATTTGTATGGTTAATGTACATCTGATTCTACATTGTTTATGGTTATAGATCTCTATGTTTTGATGGTATTTTGCTGCTTTGACTCTACAGGTGTTCTTTGAAGCAGGAAAAGTGAGAAGCGAGTGGTGAAGCTCTATCAAAGGAGAGAGGAAACAAGCAAGGAGCCAAGCGAAAGACTAAGGTTGGTACTCTCTGCTTCTCTCTCATCTATCTCTCATAAAGGAAAACACAAGTTACTTTGAATTGTTTGTTTCTAAGATAGCTACCCATCTTAGTGGGACTAGCAGCTCTGAATGGACACTAGTTTTCCCAGAAACAGTAGGTGATTTCTAGATTTGATTTAAAAGGGTCGTATGGCTCTTTTCAAGTCTTAGGTCAAACAATAAAAGCTCAAAGAAGGTCCCAAACATGCACACTCAAGTTAGTTGCAATAAACTAGCATGCAAAATCAATCATTGTAGCAATCAACTTTATTACATCAGTTTAGCCCCACAAACTATGATAATAAAGTGAAAAATGAGGGTAAATATAAGAGTAAACTAGAGAGTTAATTACAATAATATTTTTTTTGATTATTTAGGCATATAATATCAATTAAAACCCTAGACATCAATCCTAATTTAAGGTATTTTAATTGACATATTTGATTTTCAATATATTTCAAACAATTTCTAACCCTAGGATAATAACATAAAAGAAAATAAAATGCTGAAAATATATGATTTTTCTATGATTAAACCATCTAAAAAAAGTAAAGAAAATTGAATTTTAGACTAATGCCTTTTCCAATCTAGAGATAATGGAGTTAAGAAGTAACATAATTGAAATATTTGGAGTGGATTCAAGACTCAAAAGACTAGGGTAAGTCCACTCACTTATCCTTATGGTTTGAATCAAGGTTCTCAATCTCCAAAGATGAGATAAGGGAAAGATCCCACTCGCTACTTCCTCAATGTCTTGGAAGAAAGGTTTGCTTAGGAGGGACAATGAAAACAACATATTATGCCCACTTGCTTAATACCTAATTACCATTATCCATAAATAACAACCAAAATAAAATAAGTCCACTTACTAGGTTTATCATATACTCATCAAAGATTCACCATAATTCATCCATGAAAAGAGTGCAAAATCCACATCAACAAGTCCCCAAAGAAAGTTCCTCAACTAGTGCTTCATAGTGAATTAGACAAGAAAGTTCCTCAACTAGTGCTTCGTAATGAATTAGACAAGACTACAAATAATTCAAGAGAAGCATATCTCTCAAGTGGGCAATGATCCAAAGTGAGATGAATGCTTCACTAGTTATACTAGGCAAAACCAAGCAATTTACCTCAAATTAGGCTAAAATCCCTTGAAAACATAAAATCCATGATAAAAGGTGGATAGATCATCAAAATGACCCCCAAAGTAACCTCAAAGACGAAAATACTATGAAAAATTCAATCAAAAAGGGTAAAGCCTCAAGAAGGGTGATACAATCTTTGAGAGACACATCCCTCCTCAAAAGATGCAACAAATCATCAAAAGGTATGTCTCATTTTCCAAGGGTCGTGTCTCATAATCAAAAGGTTATTCCTTAATCCTAGTGTCTATTGAAGAATGTAACTGGTGTCCGTCTTCATAATTATATTTGAGCCATGATGTAATGTGTTCGTCAAAATAAAGAAAAAGATTTTATTATAAAAGAATTTGACTTATTAAAGCATGATGTTTGTGTTAGGTCCATATATTACTAGTGTAGCTCCCTTATTGTTATTATTAGTGTAGCCCCCTATTGTTATTGTTGTGCTCATGTAGACCCCATATTATTATTGTTTTGCCCTTACATTTTTATTTTTATGTAGGCTCTAATTATATTGTGACCCCTTAGACTCCTATGTATACCAAGGAGGTCTTGTCATTTGTATCATCCAAGAATTGCTTATTTATGTAATGTAAAGGAGGTCTCCCCCTCAAATAGGCTAATTTTTAAGTCATTGATCTATCTTCCTCTTTTTCTTCTCCTCCTTTTTTTTGTGAGCTGGTTGCATAACATTTGGTATTAGAGCTTTGGATTCTAGGGTTTCACTGCTTCAAACAGGTCATCTTGGAATTTTCATCATAATTTTTTTCTACGAATCTTCAGAACCTGAAATTTTGACCACGTGGAGCGAAAATATTGTGAACTTCATGCATACATTTTAGACCTTTGTTCGCTATATTTTTTGATATATGATCTGAAGAATTTAGGGTTTCTGCATGCTCTAGAATTCAGTCTCAAACAAATGACCTAGAGAAAATCACCATAAATTTATTTTTAAGCATCAGATTTGAATTTTGTAAAAAGTGATGGAAACAACACAAACTGTAGTTTCTTGTGTATTAATTTCAGGTATGAAGGTTGAAACAGGGACATGTGTCATATCGTAGAAGTTCGCTCTACTGAACCAATCCATAATCAGGTCATCATGGGAGATTTGGCATAAATTTATATTGAAGAATCCAATCTTGATATGACTTATTGATTTGAAAAGAAGAGTCAGAATGCTACAACAAAACCTAATTCAAACCTTGGAGAGCTGAAATTATAGAGATATAATGGTTTCAACATCAAGCTCCAAAAAAAAAGAAAAAAGGTGTGTATTTTTAAAATTTTCATAACTTTTGTTTGAAAAATCAGTTTGAAGTGATTCAAAGGGCATAGTGAAGAATATATATCATTATTTCCAATATGCCTCACAAAAAAAAATGGATACACCTAGTAAGAAACCAAAAATCTCTAATATGACACATGAAGAAGAGGAAGAAATGCAACATGATATATCAAAATTATGAGATCAAGTGCAACAAATTTCACTCTCACAAAGAGTAACCAAAAATGAATTGGAAGCAATGATGAATGTTAAGATGGATGGTTTAAAAGGGAACATGGATGGTTTAGAATAAAAAATAAAAAGGGAAATGGAAGGTTTGAAGGATGGTTTAGAAACAAAAATGGAAGGTTTGAAGGATGGTTTAAAAGAAGAAATGGAAGGTTTGAAGGAAGTTTTAACAAAGTTGCTACAAGAAATGCTTCCTAATGGTGATAAGGTATTCCATGAAATTCATGATGAGAACAAAATGAATGTTAATCATGATTTTAGAGACTCTAACTTTGGACTGAAGACCAACCACATTCTAAAGATTTATATGAGGAAGTTTGATGACAAGGATCTGGTACCATGGATACTACAGATGGAGCAAGATTTTGATCTACATAATATGAAACCCACAAAAAGGTACATATTTCATATTTATATTTAGGACCCAATCAGTTTGTATGGTATCAATGGCTTTGTTCTTGTAAACCACTTGTCACTTGGTCAATTTGTACAGAGGAAATGATATCACATTATGAGGATACAAAGAGAAGCACCTTCTTTAGCTAATTGATAAATCTCAAACAAAATCGTTCAATGGCGGAGCACATTGAGGACTTCCAAAAATTCAATATCAGGGTAACTGATATTCTAGAGGAGCACAGGATTGATTTATTCATAGGGGCTTCAAAGGATAACATCCAACATGAATTTTTCCTTAGGGAACCTGATTCATTGGAGAGGGCATTCAAGGTGGCAAGAAAATTTGAAAGAAAAATTATGGCAACAAGAAAGTCTACCACTCACAACTATAAAGATGCAAGTGTTGTTTCTCCTAGCCTTCCACAACCTACAAGGTTGACACCACAACAATTGGATGAAAAAAGAGAAAAAGGGCTTTGTTACAATAGTGATTGAAAATACCCTAAAGGTCGTGATAGAAAATATAGTAAAGATCATAAGTGTGCTGAGAATAAATTATTTTACATAGATTGTGAAGAGGAGGAAGAAAAGGAACAATAAACATCAAAAGAAGAGGATATACACCAGGAACCAACCCAAGAGAAAGAGAAATGTATCTAACCATATATTGTAATGCATTAATGGGAATTACCACTACTCAAACTCTCAAGATAGAAGGATATATCAAGAAAAAAAATGTAATAATGTTGATTGATTTTGGTGGTACCCATAATTTTATTCATTATAAGATAGCCAAGGAATTGAATTGTTTTCTATATCCAACACCAAAGTGTCAAGTGATGGTTGCAAATGGAGGAACTATAAATTGCTCTAGAAAGTGCCATAATATCAAGTTAACCACGAGGGAATATATATTAAATCATCCAATTATTTTGATTCCAATGGGCAGTGATGATGTTGTGCCAGGAGTCCAATGGTCACAATCTTTGGGGACGATAATTTTTAATTTTCAAGAACTTAATTTTTTTTTTTGGGAAGAAAAGGAAATTTAATTAAGGGGTATCACAGGGAAACCAAGGAAGATGATTGGATATAATGGCATGAAAAATCTTTTAAAGAAGGAACAACAGGTGTAATTGCACAATTATGCTCACTAGAGGTTCAACCATCGAAAACATCTATTTATCCAAGTCTGCAAAAAGTCTTGGACAATCATTCTAAGGTATTTGAGACTCCCAAAGGCCTCCCACCTATTTGTGATTATGCTCATGCTATTCACTTGATTCTAGGATGTGTTCCTCCAAACATCAGGCCTTACAGATACCCCTATGCCAAAAAATTGAAAAATTGAATGTATGGTTGTAGAAATTATAGATACTGGTATAATTCAATGTAGTCAAAGTTCTTTCTCTGCTCTAGTAGTATTGGTGCACAAGAAGGATGGATCATGGCGTATGTGTTCAGATTATAGGGAGCTCAACAAGATCTTTATTAAAGATAAATTTCCCATTACTATCATTGATGAATTATTGGATGAATTACATGGAGAAATTTACTTCACTAAGTTGGATCTTCGTTCAAGATATCATCAAATTAGAATGAAGACTAAAGACATTCTAAAAAAGACATTCAGAACTCATGAAGATCATTCTGAATTTTTGGTCATGCCTTTTGGCCTTACTAATGCACCTTCCACATTTCAAGCTTTGATGAATTCCATTTTCAAACCCTTAGAAAAGTTTGTGTTAGTATTTTTTGATGATATACTAATCTATAGAGAGTCTTGGAAGGGTCATATTCAACATGTTGATAGGGTTCTCAAACTATTGGAGGAGAAATAATTATATGCAAAAATCGACAAATGTTTCTTTGGAGTATATGAGGTGGAATATTTGGGTCATATTATATCTCATGAGGGTGTTAAGGTAGACCTCACAAAATTAAACCCATTAAGGAATGGAAAATCCCCACAACCCTAAAGAATATTTGAGGATTTCTTGGGTTAATGGGGTATTATCACAAGCTTGTTAATAATTATGGGAGAATAGTCATGCCTCTAACAACATTATTGAAGAAAGATGCATTTTCTTGGACTCTAGAAGCAACTAAGGCCTTTATAACATATTAAAGAGGTAATGTGTCAAGCACCCATCTTAGCTACACCAGACTTCACAAAAACATTTATTTTGGAATGTGATGCCTTAGGAAATGGAATTGGTGTTGTTTTAATGCAAGAAGCAAGACCCATTTCTTTTGAAATTCGTCTAATCAAGGGAAAGTATTTACACAAACCTATTTATGAGAGGGAAATGTTGGAAATACTACATGCACTAAAGCAATGACGACCTTACCTAATGGGAAGACACTTCAAGGTAAAAAAAGATGACGATAGTCTTAAATACATTTTGGAACAAATATTATCTTTAGAAAATCAGCAAAAATGGGTCACAAAGATGTTGGGTTATGACTTTGAAATCATCTACAAAAAAGGGAAGAAAAATGTTGTTGCAGATGCACTCTTAAGAAAGGATAAAGATGTGGAATCATTGCTCTATGTTAATTATATATCCAACTTGATTGGATAACTGAAGTAAGAGATGAATGGAAGAATGACGAAGAGGTGTGGAGCCTCATTCAAAAGTTATAGCAAGATTCTAGTACATATGATATATTTTATCTGGAAAAATGATTCATTATGGTACAAAGATCGCTTGTATCTCTGTAAGAATTCCCAACTCAAACATAAATTCTTTTGGAATTGCACACTTCCCCCTTAGGATGGCACTTAGTATTTTAAAAAACTTACCATAGGCTCAAGAAGAATTTTTTTTGGGATGGCCTTAAATTTGATATTCAGAAGTTTGTGGCAGAATGTTTGTTTTCCAACAAAATAAAGTTGAGACAATTAAGACCTCGAATCTATTACAAACTTTATCCATTCCAAGTCAGCGTTGGGAGGATGTCCCAATGGATTTCATCGCAGGTTTACCCAAGTTTGAAGGAAAGAGTGTCATCATGGTGGTAGTTGATAGAATTACTGAGTATGCACACTTTTGTGCATTATATCACCCTTTTAAATCCAATACAGTTGCTACTGCATTTATGGAAATAATTAAAAAGCTACATGGAAACCCAAAGATTATTGTAAGTGAAAAAGATCCCATTTTCACTGGAAATTTTTGGACATAATTATTTTCTTGTCTTGTTACTCAATTAGCTCATAGCTGATGGGAAAATTGAGATAGTGAAAAAATGTTTTGAAGGATGCTTCGTTTCTTTGTATATAATAAGCAAACATAATGGGTAAAGTGGTTACCTCTAGCTGAATTGTGGTGTAACACTTCCTTCCATACTATAACAAAAATGACCTGATTTATGGCACTTTATGGATATCATCCACCATCCATCACATCATCTTTAAGAGAAAATTCTAAGGTTCAAGCAATGGAAGATCACATCGAGCATCAACAACAAGTTCTCTAAATTTAGCATCGCATAGAAATAAGTTTTGATGTAGGCGACTGGGTATTTTTAAGGCTACAACCATCCAAACAAATGTCTCTCAAGCAAGCTAAGAAGGATAATAAATGATCACCCAAGTATTATGATCCTTACAAAGTGTTGCAAAATATTGGTACTATGGCATACAAATTAGAGTTGCCTGCATCTTCCTGAGTACACCCAGGTTTCCATGTTTCATGCTTAAAGAAGGTTATCAGTGACAATATCCCAGTTCAAACAATATTTCCAAAACTTGATGAAGAAGGAAAAATCATATTGGAGCCCAAAGCAGTCACAGAAACAAGAACCCGAAAACTACGAAATTAATCAATTTCAGAGTATCTCATTAAGTAGAAGAACTTACCCACTGAAGATTCCACATAGGAGGATGAGAATTTTATACAAAAGCATCTAGAACTACTCAAGTGTTGAGGAATTTTTTTTTTTTGAAGGAGAGGGGTGTGTTAGGTCCCTATATTATTAGTGTAGCCCCTTATTGTTATTATTGTACACTTACATTATTATTAATATGTAGGCTCTAATTATATTGTGGCCCCTTAGAGTCCTATATATACCAAGGAGGTCTTTTCATTTGTATCATCCAAGAATTTTTCATTTATGTAAGGTAAAGGAGGTTGTCCCCTCGAAGAGGCTAATTTTTAATTTGTTGATCTATCTTTTCTTCTCTTTTGTGAGTTGGTTGCATAACAACTTGGGTCAATGGTTTTTATGGAAAAAACTCCATTGTAGGCTTCCAGGGTTTATGTCAAGAGTCCTTGTTCTTGTCATCATGTAAAAGGCCCTTCTTGTACTTCTTGTGTCAAGAAAGAAATTTATTTTGACATAAATTTGGTCATTTATGCCTCCTCCACCAAGTCAGTCTCAACCTAGAAACATTGGCCTCATCAAGGGAATTTAAACTCACAAAGTCACTATATATTAGCAGTTATTTGACCTCATTTAAAGCACCAACATGAAGTTTGACCTACAGTAGCTGGAAGTAGTAAAACGTGTGAGAAATTCAAGGAAGGAAGAAAACTTAGCAAAGAAGAAGGATGTCTTTGTCAAGCAAAAGAAGTCGACTTTTCTCCCTCTTTGTCTCACACATGCAAAGGAGCTAAAGTTGTAGGAGGGATGAAGTCACAAAATTGAAGCTAGGCCGAAATTCTGGAATAGCTGGGTTAAAATTATGAAGTAATTGGGCCAAAATTTTGAAGTAGCTGGGCCAAAATTATGAAGTAGCTAGGATGAAAATTATGTCTTTGATGCAGTATTGTTGCAGTTGATCTTTGAAGTCTGGAAGGACAGTTTGAGGGCTGAATTGGTGGAGTGAGAATAGTCTTTTGGTCTAAGGTCTTGGTCTATCTCAATTTGTTTTATTGGTGGAAGAGTTTGACTAGGTTTTCCCCTATAGAGGAGTTTTAGCCCTGGCTGAGTGCATACATCTGGTGTTGTTGATATTCATGTTTTTACTTGATATTGCTTGATGAAAAGAAGATAAAAGAAGAACATAAATAAAGTTAATAAGTGTACAATAATATCACAAGTAATTATCAACACAAGAAAATATTCCTACCTTTCTAGTTTTCTAACAGTGCCATCCATCCAAGCCCCCACATTATGTACAAGGTAAAATTTTCTCTCATATGTGCAATGCCATAGCTCAAGAAGGAAACATCAAAGGTCTAAAGGATGGAGTGTCTTTGAAAGTGTGCTAAGCCACCATCAAGCTCAATAATCATCATCAAGTGTCCAACATCCATCATCAAATGTAACACCCTTTAAAGGATATGAAGCATAATTCATGAAGTGCAAGAGAAGCATCATCAATGTCCTCCAAATGAATGTGACCACATTTGGATCATCATCAAACATAGGCTCAAGTAATCAAGTAAGACTAATTAACATGTATACATGAGTCATTGAAGCATAAAAGTGGACCATATTTAATGTCAAATCAATATAAGTATATTTGTTTAAGTACTAGGTGAATGAGGATATATCCTTTCTCTTATAATGTTTTTTTCTTTTATGTAGTTGTGAGATTAATATGCATTTTTGGGGTTTATCACTTGACCATACTGTTTGTTGGTATGTTTTATGCTTATTAAGGAAATTTAAGAATTGGATGGAGTATATAGTAGATGTTATAGGACTTGATATGGATAAGCATAGATAATGTGAGTGGTGGTTTGTTGAGAGAGGGGGTCTGACATCATTTTTTGAAGTCACAATGGGACCAAAACATGCATATTTCCTTTGTTTGAAATATAATTATTTTTTTCATCTCTGAAAATACATATCACATTAAATTTCTGCTTCAAACTTCACATTAGTTTAAAGCCTCATATAAGTTGCTAGTTTGGGTATGGGATGGTCATCACTTACCCCTATTAGGTGCTTTCATCCTCGAGGGGAAAGAGTTCTTAGGCTAAACCTCCAATAAATAGGTGTACGTGATCAGTGATATGGTCAGGGATGGACTTCATAAGAGGTTTCAGAGTCTTATATATGGGTTATGCAATACTATCATCCATGAGCACCTTTGTAGAGGTATTTCTTGCATTATTTGAGTTACCTTTTCCTTGACACTACTTTTTCCATCCTTTACTTTCCTTTCACTTTGATTTAATTAAATTTCTTTACAAGCCTCATTGATTTTCTTTTAAAAACCCCCTTTAGTATGTGCAATTAATTTCTCGTAGGGGTTGGGATATTTACTCAAATCCATTTTATTTGGATATATCATGATATGCATGGGACTATGGTGATGGCCTCACATGAGGGGCTAAATCTAAAGTTAACTTGGATTTTAATCATAACTCATTCCTTGCTACTTTTTTGTAGTTTAGCATTGAACACATGTTCTCTATTTATTTCTTTCTACAAAAACATCAATCGTTGGGCATTTCCAAGCCCCTATTCTCATAGGATGAGAATAACAAGGAGCCGGTACAAGTGATTGACAACAACCAACCCAAAAGAGAGGAAAAGGAGAAATGGATATATAGCAAGTCTTAAGTATAGAAGGATATGGATATGTTATTTCTATCTAGGCCTCATATTCATTCCCCTCCTATATATTGAAAGGAAATCCATAGGGTGGTTATATTGGACTGGAATGAAAATATGACCACTAAAGTGAAATAAGGCAACACGTATAACTTTAAAATATCATGATCCATTATTGGACTTCAGCCCATGATCCTTACTTAGATGCTTAAAAACTTCAATGTAAGCACTTTGTATGAAACAATGGCTAACGTACTTCATGGTTGTTGAGCCAACTTCTTCATCAGATGATGATGCTAATTAAGTGAATGTGATAACAAAGTGAGAGGAATTTGAGGGGTTTTTGTCTAAAGGGAACATGACACTACTAGATGGATATCTACATCAAGAGCAGAAATTTTTATCCTATGGTTACCCTTGTACATACATAGGTCACATATGGATCCAACTAAAGGACATTTTCTCATCGTAGAGCACATGATCCAAGTTATTTTTGTGAGCATGAGAACATTCACATCTCTAGTAATCCAAGACATGTAACCTATACCAATCTAAAAATATTCCACCACATTTTAACATAATACTATTAGTAACAAAGAGCAAGGGGACACAACTTGTGTTAGTATGTTAGTTATTGAGTGATATTATTCATTCATGTAACTTTATACATATGAATAAATTCACTCAATAAATTTACACGAATGAATAATATCGCTCAATAACTAACATCAACTAAAAAGTACAAGTAAGGCACAAACACACAATGTGACGTAACCCTAAACTAAACTATGGCTAATCAATTAAGGACTATGCATATTCATTCTATTGAACAAATTGTTGTCATAGATGTCAAAGGGCTTATATCATTGATATTATATATAAGTATCCAACTATATTAAAAATGGGGTTCTCGTGAAAAAGGATAAGTCAAAAAGTGAAATGGTGGTTTCAAACCCATCATTTAAGAAGCCCATGGTATTTATAAAGGTGAAATAAAAATGGGGTTTAATTATCTAATTAATCAAATGATGTGACATTTAGAATTAACATCTATTTTCATGGGGGGTTATGATAATGAATAAAATGAGAAAGCATCAGAAGAAAAGTATGCACTGTAAGCAAAAATGTAATTTGTGAGTGAATGAATCATCTTGGCATTTTCTCTATAACTTTTTTATGGGATGCTTTAAATGGTGAAATTTTGAGATAGAGGAAATATCATTGGGTACATTTAGTAAAAAATTTAGACATCATCTCGTTATACTTTTGAGGTATTATGTATGGAATTTAGGGTTTTTGAATGCTCCTGAAATCAATTTCAAACAGGTTAGTTTGACATTTTGGCTATAACTTATTTTCTTGGATGTTTCATATTGTGAAATTTTGAGGATATGGAGGAAATATCTCTACCTACATGTATTCAAAATTCCATATATTTATTCATTATACTTTCTAAGACATGCCCTATTGAAGTTACAATTCATGAATGCTAATGAAATCAATTTCAAATAGTTTAGTTTGGTATTTTCACTATAAAATAGTTTTATGGGATGTTTCAGACTGTGAAATTTTGGGGAGATAGAGCCAATATCCATAGGTACAAAGCTAAATGAAATTCATTTTTGGAAATAAAATACATGGTTTTGGGGGAAGAAAGGGTCAAGACAATGCAAACCATGCAATGAATTTGAATAAAGAAAATAATAATAATAATTAGAATAATGACCAAGAGATAAAACTATTTATTTGGCAGATATGGAAGCCAACCAGAAAGGAAAATGAGTCAACTAGTATGTTAACGTACTAATAATTTAGAACAACTAAGAAAGGGAACACACATAACAAGTGAAATAGAAAGGCAATTACAAAGGAATGCGAAGGCAATGAAAAGGTATATTAGAGAAATAAACAAATAAAATTACGAGAGAAAAAATTGGCACATAAGAGGGAAAAATACAAAGGTGCACAAGAATTAGCTGTGAACCAAGCTTTAGGGGAAAATTATAAAGGTATATGAATAAATGGAGCAATCCAATTTGCGATATAAGGAAAAAAAGTGAGAGTCTATGATGACAAATAAAACCAATTGTGAAAAAGTCAAATGTAACCATGCAACTTAGATTCACAAGCAAACCAAAGGCTTATCATGGCTATGATGTGCTCAAACCCTTAATGTTCACTTTGGATGACCCAAAATTCATCCTAGAATGGTCTTGATAGTTAGTGGAAGGAACCATGCAATACTTCACCTTTGCACAAGTATATGTGGCATTAGTCTATGAGAAGAAAATATAACTCATATTATCAGATAAGATAATTGCCCAAACTGGCTTCCATGAAAATGGAAGATTATCCAACTGGGGCATATCATGAAGTACTAGGGTATCCCTTTTGGTATGGATTTCACCAAGGGAATAGTGGAGGTGGGCCCTAAATAAACTTAAAATAAAGTTGCAAGAATAACATGATCATGATCTCCCTCTAGGCACAAATTTTGAGAAGAGATAAGGGTAATCCTAGCCAGTGGAGAGGCCAACATGGAAAATATTAGCTAAGAACTATGTAAAATAAACCACTCATATAACATGCATCAGAGGGAGTTTTGGGTTTGTGATGTGCTTAGTAAAGCCATTGCTTTCAAGGTGATATTTACAAGAGTTTAGAATGGTCACAAGATTGTATCCCAGACACTTTACTAGAACTTCATGGGTTTTGAGATGCTTGCAGGATTGTATACAAGAATATTTACTAGAACTTTGTGGATCTAGTAAAAGGGGGGAACTAGATACAATATTGTTAAAATTGGAAACCAGGGAAAAACTTCATGTGGGTCATCTTATTCATGTCTAATAATATTTTTATTAGATTCTTCTCGTCGAGAGGTGTAGGATTGATATAAAGATCATCCGATTCCGATAAGTATTCATGGAGATATGAATTTATTTTGATTATGAAATTCTTATCAAGCCGACCTACAACTCATGTAGGCTCAGAAGCCCAACAGTCGCATCTATTCGAACACCAACGTGGTGTATAAATATAAGAGGAATTTTCCTCATTTGATCTCACTCTTCTCATCACATCTGTCTCTCTCTCTACTACGCAGAAATGAGTCTCTTCTCTACTACGCAAAAATGGGTCTCTCTCTCACACATGTGAAGCCGGAAGCTGTTGAACCTGAAGCTGCAACAGCAGATCCAAAGATTGACCTATGTGGCCTAGAATATCTCCTCTTTGGAACTGCATTGTAGGTCCATCTGGATCTCCTCTAAAATCCACAACTTTTGGTGGTGGAATGAAGTCAATCCGATGAACGGTTTGCAAGATATCGACTGCCTTAGTTTGAAACCGGAAATTGCTGAAACTGAAGCTGCAACTGAAGAAGTAAAGATCGACCTACGTGGCCTAGAAGATCTCCTCTTTGGAACTGTGTTGTAGGTCCATCTGGATCTCCTCTGAAAGCCGCAACTTTTGGTGGTGGAATGAAGTCAATCTGACAAACGGTTTGCAAGATATCGGCTGCCTTAGTTTGAAGCCGGAAATTGCTGAAACTGAAGCTGCAACTGCAGAAGTAAAGATTGACCTGTGTGGCCTAGAATATCTCCTCATCTAAACTGTGTTGCAGGTTCATCTGAACCTCCTCTGGAAGCCGCAACTTTTGGTGGTGGAATGAAGTCAATCTGACGGTCGGTTTGTGAGATATCGTCTGCCCTAGTTTGATAATGAAGCCGCTAATGCTAATGCCGCTGATCTAGGGTTTGCTACTACTGATATGAATAAAATTTATTTTACTATTTCTCTCTGCTGAATTATTGAAGATAAAAGAAGATTTGATCAAAGGGTTTCCCCACACATTTTGGGGTTTGTCCCTGGCTAGCCGCTACATCTTGTGTCTCTTGTCTTGGCTTGTTTTCTGTCGATTGTTTAATGTTCTATCTGCACTTTACTTTGTGTACATGTGATTGCTAATCTATGGAATATAATAAGAAAAAGAAGTAAACTGTTATAAGCATAGAACATACCATAACCCAACATGGTATTAGAGCTGAGGTGAAGACAAAGCCCAAGCAAGAGCAAGAGCAATCACCGAAGAGAAGATTGGTAAGGCTATCCTAAAAGAACTATGGGGTCCTCAACACTCTTTCCTACCGAAGACAAGCTTTGTGAGAAAGATGACTATCACGCATGGAAGATGTCTATCGATCTAACCCTAGAATATCAAGGAGTGTTGGACCATGTAAGAGGCAATATTGTTGAGCCTCCATCAAATGCATCTGCTGCTGCATGGAACAAATGGAAAACCGAAGAAGTCAAAGTAGAAGATCATTCGGGACTCTATTGACAAGCACTTGGTGGCCTACATCTCTGAACTGGGCACCTCCAAGGAAATCTACAATAGACTGGATATTACTAACAGGGAAATGGCACTCATGACTCTTGGAGGATTTCCATCCGAATGGTATGTGTTCATGACTACTCTTTTGAACAATCATGTAATTTCTGGTTTCAAGGAATTAATGGCTAGATGCATTCAAGAAGAAACAAGGGTTGAAGAGCAAGAAATGCCCATGCCTAAAGTTCCTCCTGCTACCTTTTCTTCTCATGCTAAGAAAAGAAATAATTTCGGGACTAATCAAAAGGAAAGGTTGGAACTAAGGCTGGAAGAAAATGACAATGTTACATCTGCGATAAAGCAGGTCACTATGCAAGGGGGTGCCCTGATAGAAATGACTCACATCGGGATGATGATCAAAATCTCTCTGATGGAAATCAAAGGAATGAAAAATTCAATAACAAAGGTAAGAGGAGAGCTAGGAATCGAGGAAGAGGACAACCATTTAGGAAGGCTAGAAAGTCCAGGATGTATTAAATGCACCTGACCTAAAAAAGAACCTAGTTTCCATCTCGGCAATGGAAAACAAAGGCTACAAGGTAACCTTCAGCAATGGCAAGGTATGTATATGGAAAAATAATGTTAAGGATGCCTTTACTCTTTGGTTTAGTGTTGATTCATTATATCAGGTCGATGGAAGTCTGCTAGGTGTCATGTCTTGTGACACAACTCTTCAGTTCGAACTTTGGCATCAGAGTTTTTCCCACCTTCATTGTAAAGCTATACTCGATGTAAGACAAACGGTTACAGGGATGCCCAAATTCTAAGTAGAGAAAGGTGTATGTCCAGGATGTACCAAAGGAAATCTTAAAAGGGGGCCATTCCTCTCCAGCTAAAGCAAGACCTCCGATATATTACAGTTGGTTCACTCAGGCATATCTGAGGCTGGCATTAGGAGGGAGACTACTACACCACGTACTCCTGAGTAGAATGGTGTGGCGAGAAGGAAGAACTGCACGATTTTGGAAGCTATCCGGGCCATGCTACATGATCAAAGACTTCTGAAGTTTCTATGGGCTGAAACTACAAACACTGTCGTATATGTACAAAATCGATGCCCTCATCAAGCATTGGGTTCCAAGACTCTTGAAGAAAAGTTCACCGGTAAGAAACCTGATGTTTCTCATTTTAGAATTTTTGGAAGCCCTGTATATTTTCATGTGTCGAAAGAGAAAAGAAATAAATTGGATGCATCTAGAAAGAAGGGAATTTTCGTGGGCTATGGTGAAAATACTAAAGGCTATAGAATATATGTAGCCGGTTAAAGGGAAGTCGTAATTAGTCATGATGTCACCTTTGACGAAGATATGGCTCTCAGTAAGGTGAACAATTTTCTGACTTTAAGGAGCTCTCAAGAAGCCGACACCAAGGAACCAAAAGAAAAGGATGATGAATCAATTCCTGATGTAGAAGAACCCATGGATCCGATTGATCCTCATCCACATGAGCCTTCCTCTTCTAGGAAGAGGCCTTCATGGCTTAGGGGGATAATTGATGATGCTAAAGGACATGCTGCACCCTGAGGAACCTTCCGTCAAAGTAAGAAACCTAATAGGTATCAGGAATACCTAACCATCATGAGCACGATCATACAAAATGAGCCTTCATCATTCTCAGATGTCGTCAAGAATTAAGTATGGAAGGATGCTATGACCATAGAATATGAGTCTATTTTGGAGAATGATGTCTGGGAAGTAGTTCCCAAACCCCGGACAAGACAATTGTTACTTCAAAATGGCTTTACAAGATAAAGCATGCAGCAGATGGAAGTACGGAAAAGTATAAGGATCGTTTTGTTTCTCGTGGTTTCTCCCAGAAGGAAGGTATAGACTATGATGTGATATTTGCACCTGTTGCCAGATATACAACCATCTGCTCGATCATAGCCCTTGCCACTTCACAAGGATGGAACCTACATCAGATGGATGTCAAGACTGCATTCTTACACGGCTCGATCAAAGAAGAAGTCTACGTGGAGCAACCTGAAGGATTTGAGATTTATGATTGAAAATCTCATGTATGCAGGTTGAAGAAGGCTCTCTATGGGCTGATGCAAGCACCCCGAGCATGGTATGAGAGGATCAATAGCTACTTGATGAAGCTGAGATTCACTAGGAGTGAAGCCAATCCTAACCTTTACTTTAAGGTTGAAGATGACAAGCCACTCATACTGGTGCTGTATGTGGATGACCTCTTTCTAACAGGTGCAGACCCTCTCATTCACAAATGTAAGAGGGAGTTGGCTTCTGAATTTGAAATGAAGGACCAAGGACTTGAAGTGTGGCAGAAGCCAAGGGAAATTTTCCTAACTCAAGAAAAATATGTGGTAAAGATATTGGAAAGATTCGGTATCACGAACTGCAAGCCTGTGACTACCTCGAGGATCTTAACGTTTAGAAGTTATATGGTAGTGATGTCGGACCAGATTTGGGAAATGCCTCTGAGTTTCATAAACTCATTCGCTTTGATATTCTTGGTGAACCTCCATCCAAACATATGTTTTGTAGTTAGCATTGTGAGCTCATATTTGGTTTAGCCTCACTGGATTGATGCCAAGAATCTTCTGAGATATCTTCGTGGTACAATGGGTTAAGATACACTGTCGGAGATGTGCGACTACTTGGATATACTGATGCTGATTGGGTAGGCAGTGTGGTGGACTGTAAGAGCACTTTCGGGTGCTATTTCACCTTGGGATCTGCTTCGATATCCTAGATGAGCAGGAAGTAGAAGTCAGTGGTTTTGAGCACCATCGAAGCAGAATATATTGTTGTTAGCATGACCTCGTGTGAGGCAGTCTAGTTGTGAAAGCTCTTCAGTGAGCTATTTGGATTTACATTGGATACCACTGTGATTATCTGTAACAACCAGAGGTGGGATTCGATTATTGAGGAATCCCATATTCTTCGATTGCTCCAACAGATAAACATCAACTGGGATATGGCAAGTCAATGAGCAAGGAGGCTCCATTGCATTAAGATGATGTACAGGTCGATACACCTTGTCAAAGCCTCGAGGAAAGATCTAATCTGTGATTTTCCCAAATGACTTGGAGTCGTCAAGAAACCCTTGTACAAGGGTCCTGTATGTTGCATACATTGAGCTCTGGGAGCTCTGAGGGCTTGCGGTTCTTACTAGAGTAACATATGACCACAGGGTGACTCACCCTCCCCTGTTGGTGCGCACTGGAACAAGATGATTCGCTCTCTTGTGGGATAGGATGATTTGCTCTCCTATGTAGCAAGATGATTAGTTCTCCTGTGAGGCATGGATTGATGTGTTCTCCATGGCGATTGTAGCAGGATTGATGTGTTCTCCTATGAGGCCTGGATTGATGTGTTCTCCATGGCAATTGTAGCAGGATTGATGTGTTCTCCTGTGAGGCCTGGATTGATGTGTTATCCATGGCAGCCTGGATTGATGTGTTCTCCATGGCGATTGTAGTAGGATTGATGTGTTCTCCTGTGAGGACAGGATTGATTAGTTCTCCTGTCAAGGCATCCTACCCATGCAGTCTGGGACTCATGGGTACCTCTCATCTGATCAATGAGCAGGGAAATGAAGTTAGGGACCATAGTAGTACTGATGGATGCATCGTTGTATCTATCGTATTCCCTACGCTAGGATGACCTCCATTGATCTAGGATCAATGATACATGTCTGGGACCAGTGGTAGGAGTTGTACCATACTATGACACTGACTTCGGGTTAGTTGAGACTGGTCTGGGACTAGTGGTACATACTCTGAGACTGACTTCATGTCAGTGCAGTACTGGTCTGGGACCAGTGAGAGTGGTACATACTATGATGCTGACTTCGGGTCGGTTGAGACTGGTCTGGGACCAGTAGTACACACTCTGAGACTGGCTTTGAGTCAGTGGAGGATGATACTAGTCTAGGACCAGTGGAGTTGTACTCACTATGACGCTGACTTCGGGTTGGTTGAGACTAGTCTGGGACCAGTGGTACATACTCTGAGACTGAATTTGAGTTAGTATGATACATCCTCGATCATTTCTTCTTCTTCATAATTCGGACAAAAGTAGAGCATAACAGAACAATGCAAGAAGCAGAGCAGAACATAGCAAAACAATATCGACCAGTATAGGGCAGAACAAGACAAAGCAGAACATGTAGAATAGAGCAGCGCAGGGCAAGGGTTAGGCTGTATAGGGTAGTGCATTTGATGGATGAATACTAACGACTGATAGACAAATTGCAGATGAAGTTCTCCTTGGTTGAGAGGGAGTGTTAAAATTGGAAACTAGGGAAAAGCTTCATGTGGGTCATCTTATTCATGGCTAATAATATTTTTATTAGATTCCTCTCGTCGAGAGGTGTAGGATTGATATAAATATCATCCAATTCCGATAAGTATTCATGGAGATATGAATTTATTTTGATTATGGAATTGCTATCAAGCCGATCTACAACTCATGTAGGCTCAGAAGCCCAATAGTCGCATCTATTCAAACACCAACGTGGTGTATAAATATAAGAGGACTTTTCCTCATTTGGTCTCACTCTTCTCATCACATCTCTCTCTCTCTCTACTATGCAGAAATGAGTCTCTTCTCTACTGCGCATAAATGGGTCTCTCTCTCACACATGTGAAGCCGGAAGCTATTGAACCTGAAGCTGCAACTGCAGATCCAAAGATTGACCTACGTGGCCTAGAAGATCTCCTCTTTGGAACTGTGCTGTAAGTCCATCTGGATCTCCTCTAAAAGCCGCAACTTTTGGTGGTGGAATGAAGTCAATTCGACGAACGGTTTGCAAGATATCGACTGCCCTAGTTTGAAGTCGGAAACTGCTGAAATTGAAGCTGCAACTGCAGAAGTAAAGATTGACCTGCGTGGCCTAGAATATCTCCTCTTTGGAACTACGCTATAGGTCCATCTGGATCTCCTCTGAAAGTTGCAACTTTTGGTGGTGGAATGAAGTCAATCCGACGAACGGTTTGCAAGATATCGACTGCCCTAGTTTGAAGTCGGAAATTGCTGAAACTGAAGTTGCAACTGCAGAAGTAAAGATTGACCTACGTGGCCTAGAATATCTCCTCATCTGAACTGGATTGTAGGTTCATCTGAACCTCCTCTAGAAGCCACAACTTTTGGTGGTGGAATGAAGTCAATCCGACGGTCGATTTGTGAGATATCGTCTGCCCTAGTTTGATAATGAAGCCGCTAATGCTGATGCTGCTGATCTAGGGTTTGCTACTGCTGATATGAATCAGATTTATTTTACTATTTCTCTTTGCTGAATTATTGAAGATAAAAGAATATTTGATCAAAGGGTTCCCCACACATTGTGGGGTTTGTCCGTGGCTAGCCGCCACATCTTGTGTCTCTTGTCTTGGCTTGTTTTCTGTCGATCATTTAATGTTCTATCTGCACTTTACTTTGTGTACATGTGATTGCTAATCTATGGAATATAATAAGAAAAAGAAGTAAACTATTATAAGCATAGAACATACCATAACTCAACAAATATCTATATATGCTTTCCATACAATTCAAGGACAAATAGAATGTTATTTTAACTCCATGAAAAAAGGTTCTCTACAATAGGCTACAAGGCCAACATATAACATTGAGAGGGAATTAGAAATCATATCCCACACAATGGAGGTCATAGCCCATCTAGGTAGGCCTATCTGGGACTGTCAAATCAATTTCCAATGCATTGTATCATGAAATTAATTATAAGAAGCATATCAAATTTCATTGCAATCATCAAGAGGGAAAAGTCTTGAACAAGATAAAGACGGTTGGCTCTACAAGCCATGGCTATGCCATCAAATACATATACTCATTATCCCATGTATAATCACTTTTAATCAACAACATATACTAAACTTTTTATTCATTGGTTCTCAAGTCTCTTAGTGAGTCATAGACATTCTAGAGACACATGCTTTACAAGTCAAGATATAAGATCTTCAAGTTTGTAGCTCATAAATTTCTAACATTTTTATTTCTATGGGAATTATGCAATTCATATTATTTCACGTTTATTTTACTTATGAATCAAACATGACAATGTGTTACATTGCTTATGCTTAGAAATACATGTTAAAATAGCAATTTAACAAAGTTAAATAGTGGGCATTCAAATCTGATCTACAACAAGGCTTGCCATTTCAAATTATTGTTTCTCATGAGTGTTTTGAAGTCCATGAGATTGATCTAGAGCTTGCAGCAGGATCAAGAAGTAGCATAATAAACATTTTCATTTTCATCACTAGATCACCATATATGAAACTCAATAATCAAATGCAAGCACCTTGAAAAAGAAGTCAAAGGTAAAAATAAGAAATTTTACAGCAAAAGAAACATGTAAGTGAATATGATTAATAATTCAGAAGTGTTGATCTATATCTATTTCACGTGACTCACCTCGTTGAGTCCCGATAGAAGAATATAGACTTGTTTGTTTAGAAATTCTACCACCAATTGATGGAAAAGTGGAGCCAAGTCCACAAATAATGCATGCTCCTTTATACCATCTAGAAAAATTGCTTTAAATTGAAATAAAAGGAAATCATCAAGAGACTATAAATATCAACATGACCATTCCATCATCTATATATTTTAGATCTAGCTTAAAGGGACTCTTGAGAATATTCATTAGATAGTCCTAGAATGATATAGATAAACTCTTACATGTCAATAAGACATTGTATTTTCTTACATCCTTATATTTAAGTATTTTCTCAAATAATGTACTTTGCAATAGGATAGATTCATAACTATTATAGCTCCAAATCTCACTCTTGATGTTTGTGATGCTGCACTCATGGCCTAGGGCAACCCCTCCTTCCAGACCTGGTCCAAATACTTAAAAAAATAGTGTTTTACTCCCTATATGCGACATTGACCTGAGCTAAATGCGTGTACGCGGGTCTGTGTATACCCAACTCGCGTATATGTCTTAAAACACTTAAAAAATTAAATCTCCTTAATTTCGGGCGGAGATCGCGGGTTTTACCTGTTGATTACCTATTAGTGCCCGTGGCCCAACTGTTCCCAATGAATTCCCAACTAAAAAACTACTTTGGGAGAAGTATAAAAAGGCTTCAATGGGAAGGTCTAAGGGAGGAGAGAATAGAGATAAAAATCACTCTGTTGAGATTATCCCAGATCAGGTCTGAAGATCCTTGTGCTTCCAACACTTCCCCCATTACAGGAAACCCTTGTTTCCTTGAGTTATGATGCCTTTCCATTTGTTGTGATATCCTTGAGTGAGTTATGGAAGGAGCTTGTTGAAGGCTTGAGATTGGACGAATCCGGAGGACGGTTCCGCTTGGAGCTTGCAAAAGGAAGACTCAAGTGAAATCATTCCTTTCTATACTTTAGTTATCTATAATAAAAGAAACACTTGTCTTGTTCCTGATATGAATCTTCTTCATGTTTATGATATCAATGTTATGATTTACAAATGAATGATTATTTCAATTGCATAACTAACTTTCAATATGCTATGAAGTTGATTTCTTTATGATGTTTGGTCCATCTATTGTTGTACTTTCTTGAATTGATTGTTTTGCAGGTTGAAGGAGCAAAAGGAACTCCAAGAGGTTTTGGACCCTAGCTGGATCTTCCCAAACGAAGGACCCCCAGGTGCACCTCTCTTCATGTATTTTGTTTATATTAGCATCATGGCTGCGTGGAATGCTTGTTTTTCTTTATATATAACCCTCACTCTGCTAGGGTATTAACCCAAGACCCTAGGATATATTCTCC
The DNA here is from genome assembly GCA_031772625.1 of Pinus tabuliformis. Taxonomy (NCBI): domain Eukaryota; kingdom Viridiplantae; phylum Streptophyta; class Pinopsida; order Pinales; family Pinaceae; genus Pinus; species Pinus tabuliformis. Next base: position 445,212,640 of record CM062815.1, on the reverse strand, counting down.
CTTAACAGAATTGGCGACTCCACTGGGGACAACAGTATTGTTGTTCCTAGTTTGGGTTTGTTCAAGCCAATCAGGGCTCAACTATTTATTTACTTGCTGTGACTGAGTAGTCTGTTCCTGTAGGAACTTAAATTGTAAGTTTGATCAGTTTCTTCAGACTGTTTTTTGCTCTTTCTTATAATCTGTTATATACATTGTTTTTCTAGTTTACAGAAGCGTATGTACGCAAGTTTCCTCAAGTCAACCCGCGTATACGCAGGTTTCCTTGGGCTGAATAGTGTATACACATAGCTGTGCACTAACATAGTCGCATATACCCTAAAATTTTCATGATTTTTCAAATATTTTTGTCTCTGAAGATTTGTCTACTGGTCTCAATCAGTCCTGAACAGTTACTTTTTTGTCTCAGTCTTTATTTTTACAGCAAGTATATGATTTGAAACTATCTTCGATTATGGAAAGTGTTGGTCTACTTTTGTTTTGTTGCAAGCGTCATCGTTTTGTTTAAGCACACAATATTTCTTGTCGGGAATCTTGGCTGCTTTGGTCTTCTAGGGTAGAAATATTAATCTCAATCTTTGTGTCAAATCTTGTTTTGGTGACTTTTTTGTTTGCATGTCAAAACTACATCTTTGTGACCATCTACTTTTCTTACTTTCCGAAAGTTGTTGATTCACACTTTCTTGAAAGTTGTCTTTTCGATCTTTTGGTCTTTGTTGCCAAGCTCTTGTTTCTGCTTTTGATTGTTAAGAGCATCTTGAAACAGATTTTTTTTGTTGATTTTTCACCCATTTTGCGTTGTTAACTTGTGTTAGCCTCCTGTTGCGACAGATGTTCATTTTTCATGATTGACATTTTACATGCCAAATATGTCATACTTTGCATACTGCAATGTTCCATATTTCCAGAAGAGACCAAAGAAGAATCCATGAAGTGTGCTAGTCCAAATGCCACTGCTGAGTTCCAAATTTTGGTGACTTAACCATTTTTAAAAAGAATGTTCTATAAAAGGGAAGGCCAAACAGCTTAATCTTGGCCTCCCTAGGTTTCAATTTCCTGTTTTAGAAAATAGAAAATGATATCTGTCCAAACAACTTAATCTTGGCAGATCTGTAGATAGGTAGAGAATCAAAGGAGCCCAACTGCTTAATCTGGGCCCTTGGCAGAAATAAGTATAGACTTATATAGGAGAACAGAAAAAAGAAAAAAGTGTAAAGCTGGGTCTACAAGTCTAAGTGCACCCACCAAAAGAAGAAAAAATGTTAGGAAAGTAGGCTGGGTAGGCAGTTTTCGAGGTTGCAGAATGATGATCCATGATCAATTTTGTGTTTCTAAGTGTTATATCTTTTCAGATCACAGTCAGGATGCAGTTTTTCATCTGGAGGAACTCAAACTGGACATAACTAACTCCCCTCTCTTCTTATTCCCCAAATCACTCACTAATTTTCCCAAAGAGGTCAAGATCTGCTTGAGCCTCTTAGTCTCATCATGTTCCATAACATTGGCCTTGGTGAAGATTTGCCTCACTCAAGGATTTCCATTCTTCTTTTACAAAGTTCTATTTCCCCAAAATAGCCTAAGGTTCCTTACCTTAGCGCTTTCTCATCATCTTCATATTAACCACTAACTCTATTATGTAAATCCCTATCTGTTTTTCCCTTCCCCTACTAAATCTATGTTAATAACTCCCCTATGTACATACCCCACCTCATAGCACTATAGCTATGTATTTTTCAGTTTTGGGACACAGTAGTCCACCTGGGACTATTGTGAACCCATCTGTGTCAGGAAGCTGGGATTGGTCTAAACCTCTGGTTAGACCAAGAACCTTTACCCACCTCACTGTCCTCAAAACCCTATAACTTTACCCCTCCACGTTCATTTGCACAAAGATAATGTTTAAAGTCTTACTAAACATTAAATTTTGTTCTCCCCCGCTTGTATAAACCCACAAAACCAAAGTATAAACCCTCCCCACGGTGTTTATCAAGATCCGAATATTTGCGCACCCGTCCATTATTACCCCGCCGATTCACCTGTTCCGTCCACCGTCGGATCGGGCCCTCCACATCCGACGACTCTCAGCGATTTCGGAGGCGCCCCGCTGCTCGGCCGTTAGCTTCCAATGGCGAGGTGGTTTCTCTACCGTGCAAAAGACACTTGTCCACTTTCTATTGCATCGGAAGGGCTCTGACGGATACCGCCCTCGTATAGAAAGCGGTCCGATGAAACCGCTTTCCGCCTTCTGTATACGCGCTTTCCACCTTCTGTATACGCGCCCCATGTCACTTATCCAGTTCTACGTGTCTGCCTCGTCACCACGCCACGTTACCTGCACAACATCGGCCTCCTGCCGAGTCACCCCTGCCACGTCATCCACCGTACATGCTGACGTCACCCTGCTGACGTCATCCTGCCATGTCATCCACCGTACCATGGTCCCACCCACTGACGTCATCATCAATTTTGAGGCGAAAGGTGAAAATCGTGCTTAGGAAGCCCGGATTCAAATTCCGAGGCAGTTTTTCATGCGCGATTAGCGCCTAGCGCTAATCGCGCATGGCTATGGGAAAAGGGGTGAAGTGGAAAACCCCTCATTGCGCAGCCCCCAGCAAGCCCAAAAGGCACCGAATGACCAGTTTTTCTTCGCGAGGCATGCAGAAAGGATCAAAAGACAGTTCTAAAGGAAACAGAGGGCTGAACAATGGCCATTAAGTTTTGATTTGACCCATAGCGAAAGAGAGAACCGACCCGATTCATTCGTCAAAGAGTATCAGAGGAAGGATGAAGCGGCAAAGAGTATCAGTTAAATTTTTTAATGAAAATCTTCAGTTCCCAAAGTAGGTCAACATTGAATGGCCTCCAACAAAGTCAAATCAGGAGGTGGAAGCCCATCCCAGCTCTCAAATCACAGTTAAAGCACTTAAAGCCACCGAACTACAATGGAGCAGAAGTCCATGCACAGTTATTGCAGAAGCACTGCACCAAGCCACCAAGGACAACACATTAATTCAGTTTTGATACGACTACCCTCAGCGCAACCCATAGATATTTTCTTGCAGTTATTTCTGATAGGTTTAGGTTAAAGTAATCTTTTACTTTCAGACCTATTTAGGTCACAGCTGTAATAAACAATTTTGGAGAAATTTTCCTATATATACCACCCTCTGTATTGTTTCAAGGATTGGTCGATTGATAACCTTTCATTAGAGACTCGCACTGTATGTCTGAGATTTTTTCTTTAATCAAAGATTGCTGAAGAGTTTGGAGGAATGACTGTCTGATGTGTTGTTAATGGTCTCTGGAGACTGAATGATGGAATTCTTGTGTTGCAACATGAATCAATAAGTGCTTCTTACCTCTGTTTTCACTATCTAAATAGCAAAAAGAAAGATTAGCTTAGAAATTGTTTAACTGCACTCTAGGCTCAATTTCTGTTGTTTCTTTATGTTTTCATCTAAAATGAATTGGACATGAATATGAATTCCCTGTGGCTCATATTTACCCTAATTCAAATGTGTTTGACAATTATCTAGGGATTCTTTACTGCCCTTAGATAGAGCTCATCCGCCCTTCTCTATTAAGCTGACTGAGAGATTCTTAATTGCCTCTCCTTCCTTAGCATTCTTTCCATCCTTTAGACTTTGAAAATTGTTCCATGTGCAGCTACCTTGCTCCTTATTCCTCCTGTGACCAGGAAAACGCACCAGCAGTCTTACTCCTTGACTCCATGCCCAATGGTTTGAAATTTTCACACTATACATGCCTCTTTACCTGAAAACATCAATTTTCCCACCAAAACACAAACGAAACCCCAGAACTCAATAACTAGCCTAAATCATCATCAATAGAGTTAAATCAGAAAGAGAGAGCCCTCTCTGATTGTAGGTGGGCTAGAACCTGCAGTCCAAAGTTGGTTTGTGGTTACCTCGGCCGTATCCCTTTACTCCAACCCGAGGGACAACCTGAGTGATAACATAATGGCGACTCTGCTGGGGACCTCCTCAGTTAAATTCACGTAATAGGTTGTAAGGATCCACTGAGAAATCAATTTTATAATTGCTGTATATTCCTTAAAACTACAGATGAAGCCTGAATGTCAGCCAGGTAGCCTTTGAAACTGTTTTTGCTTTGCACTGACAGAAGTAGACAAAAGCTGCTTCAGTCAATCTTCATGCTAGTTTTAAGCTATACACAGCCATTCCAAAATTTGATCAGTCCCTTGCCGATTCCAAAAGCATTCCCAGAAAAATACCAAAAAACAAATTCGGAAGCTGGCTCCTAAGAAGAATCCACGATACACAAGGTCAAATCCAAACCCAAATCCCCCAGTTGCTTTGGACAATCCGAACTTAATCCCAAAGATTCTTAGGAAGCAAGAAAGAAAAGAAGATTTTTCTGAATTAAGTCCTGAAACAACTCTCCCAAGTTGTGTTCCAACTCCTGTTAAGGTTTTATTTCGTTCAACCCCTACTTCCCCTTGTTCATCATCCACATCTCAAAACACTCCATCCACACCTCCATTCACTGCACATACTACAAATACCACAACTGCTGTTCTAGTTACTTCTGTTATCCTTGTTATCCTTGTTGTTCCTCTTATCCCCGTTGTCCCACTTATCCCTGCCAATATGGCTAATAGATATGCACCCCTGCAACTACCCGCTAATCCTGGGGCTTTACCTCAGGAGTACCAATCTAAAATCACCTATTTTGACAGTACTGGTCCTTTCACGGCCCTTCAGCATACCAAAAAGATGCAAGACTATTTTGAAAACTACGAAATAGTTGATGACAACGTGAGAATGATAATTTTTGTTCAAAGTTTAACAGGTGATGTAAGAACTTGGTTCAGATCACTTGCTGCAAATTCCATAACTACTCCGGATGAGCTTTACCAATCCTTTACCAACAGATGGGAGAAAAAGAAAGACCCCTTGCACATACTAGCTAAATATGATACAATTAAAAGAGGTCCTCAGGAGACTGTTTTGGAATACTGTGCAAGGTTCAACAATGTCTATAATGCAATACCACAGAACTTAAGACCCCCACCTGACCTTGCCTTATATAAATTCCCTGACGGATTCGACCCGGATATGGCATACTAGTTAAAAGAAAGAGCTCCTCAGACCCTTGCAGATATGCAAAATGTTGCTGTTAGCGTAGAGGCCAACCTGATTGCCAAAAGAAATAGAGCTAAAGTGGAAAGAAGAACCACCTTTAAGGAAGAACCCTCAGCCTTTGATCAAAATCTTGATGCTATTATCAGTGGCCTACAAAGGCTGGGAGAAAGAGTGGAAAGCATTGAGAGGAGATCATCACGGGAAGGACAACAGTCCAATACCATAAGGAACCCAAATTTTAGGAAAACACAGAACACAAATGTTGGTAGGTCAAGCCCAGACCATGACATAAGGCCCCCTTTTCAAGATAACTATGTTGAGGGATCTACATCCAACGAGCAAACATAAGACACTCACATGAATCTGATGGATCTAAAGGGTGAGCATCAGACTTTCCTAAGCCAAGAAGACTAAGATGAGCATAACCTAAGTTAATTTCAGACTAAGTCTAGTGAGTCTTTTGATTTTAAACAAGGTTATGATACTGCTGTGTATGAAGTACACAAATAATACAAGCTGAGAACTAGGACCATTGACATTTCTGAACCTAGCAAAACAAAGGATGGCAAACAGCCCAACAAGATTAAGAGCAAGGCTGTCATAATAGAACCAACTGATACAACTGTCCCAAACCCGCATCAAGTGACTGTAGAAGACATTACAGAAGCGCAGCCTTCTGTAGATCAGTTTTGGCCACCTTCTTCCTCTGAGAAAAACTCGAACAACGTTCCAAAAAGCCCTCCTGAAGTTAAAAAACCACAAGCAATAATTTCCCATAATGCTGATAAACAAGAGAAAATAGCAGATAATCCAAATGAAACAGAAAAAACTGCCATTATCAACACCAAGACTCCATTGGAAAAGCCATTTAATTTAGAGGTAGAAATAGCTAAGTTGAAGATATCCATCCCCCTCTTAGAACTTGCCAAGCACGTTGTATATAGGCAACAAATTCAAAGATCACTTCAAATACCAGAGAATAAGGATGATGTAAATATTCTGGATGATACTCCTGAACTGTTGTTTAACCCAGAAGTTAATGGGAAAACAACATATGGACCTATTCCGCCCTTTTATGTTAGTTTGCATATACATGACAAAGTTTTGCACAACGCTATGTTTGATTCAGGAGCATCACACAATATGATGCCCAAAGCAGTTATGGAAAAGTTGAACCTTGATATTACAAGACCCTACAAAGATTTGTACTCATTTGACTCAAGTCAAGTCAAGTGTTTAGGCCTCATTAAAGACTTATGTGTCTCCTTAGTCCAATATCCCAATAAGACCATCCTCTTGGATGTGGTGGTGGCTGACATCCCACCAAAATATGGTATGCTCCTGTCCAGATCATGGGGAGCAAAGCTCCAAGTATCCCTTCAACTAGACCTCTCCTATGCTACTATTTCAGTCTTTGGGCAACCAAAGAGATTGTACAGAGAAACACTCATGAAATATGTGGTAAGTAGTGAGAGTAAGCCTGAAAATTTTCCCATTCACTCAATCCATTCTGATATGGATTTCTTTATTTTGTTTAACGACAATACAAATTCTCCAACTGATGCTGAGCCTTTGGTTCTAGAACAACAAACACAAATCAACGAAGAATCGGTTGCACATACCCATGAGACTGTCACAACAATTAATGCAACCAACATCCTAGAACAACCTCCCCAAACAGAAATTTCAAATCTGCCCGCTGCAAGAATGACTGAAACTCTCAGTACTAAACACAAGCAATAAATCACATGGTATTTAGAGTTTGATGGCTCGGTCAACAAGTTAGGAGCAGGGGCAGGTGTATGGATTCACAATACACATAACAATCATGCGGAAGGTCATGCCTACAGACTGAATTTCAAATGCACAAATAACATGGCAGAATATGAGGCTCTGCTTTTAGCCCTTAAACTGCTCAAAGCTCTAGGAGCTGAAAAAGTGTCTATTTTAGGGGACTCTGACTTAATCATACAGTAGATGAAAGGTAATTTTGTAACCAATGACAATAGAATGAGGGCCTATAGGACTGCTGCCACTAATATACTTAATGCGTTCACAAAATTCAAGCTGGCCAAAATTTCAAGAGAGCATAACATTCATGCACACAGCCTAGCCACCTTTGCTAGTACATGTAAGCTTCCTTTTGAGCCAAACCATCACTTTACTGCCGAAATAAAACATAGGCCTGCTGTCCCAAATAACGTTAAAGACTGGCAAGTTTTTGAAAATGATGCCCAGATCAACAATTTCCTCACCCTTGAGCAGGAGTTTTCGAATATCAACATTGACATGGATGCTATGAACGATGTCCAACAACAAAGAAATGAAAAGCAGCAGGCTGTAACAGCTGTAACAGCCAAACAAATCCTAAACCCCACTGCTTTTGACAAAACAAACATAGAACGGCTTAAACAAATGCATTTGGAAGAAATTGCCAAAACAGAGGCAGAAATCATTGACTTAAAGGATAATTTTCTGCCTGCTGGCCTAACCCCATTAGAAGACATGTTTGACGCTAATGATGTTCCCAGAAAGCCAAAATTACAACCATTGAACGCTTCTATAGAAGAACACAACATTGGGACAGCAGAGAATCCCAAAATGATCAAATCGTCCAAAAATTTACCACCCAATCAAAAGCCCAAGTACATTGATTTGTTTAAAGAGTTCCAAGATGTATTTTCTTGGAGTTATGAGGACTTGAAGTCCTATGACACTTCAATAATTCAACACACCATTCCCTTAAAACCAAACCAGAAACCTTTCAAACAGAAACTTAGAAGAATTAACCCTATGCTTCTTCCCATGATTGAGAAGGAAGTAAAGAGGATGTTTGAAGCAGGCATAATAGCACCCATCAGATTTTCTGAATGGGTATCCAATCTGGTTCCCACAAGAAAGAAGACAGGTGAGATTAGACTCTGTGTAGATCTGAGAAATTTAAACCAAGTCTCCCTAAAAGACCACTATCCTTTGCCCAAGATGGATCACATCCTACAAAGAGTAGTGGGGTCATCTAGAATCTCTTTGCTAGATGGCTTTTCAGGTTTCAATCAAATGCTTGTTCACCCGGATGACCAAGACAAAACAGCCTTTACCACACCGTGGGGAACATTTAAGTATATTAAGATGCCATTCAGACTTAAAAACGCTGGTGCTACCTTTCAAAGAGCAATGGATATTGCTTTTGCCAAAGAAATACATGACTTCCTAGTTGTCTATCTGGATGATCTCACCCCATTTTCCAAATCTGATGAAGAACACCTCAAGCACTTGAGGCAAATATTCATAACATGTAGGAAATATGGCATTTCCTTAAATCCCAAGAAGTCCCTGTTTGGCCTTGAAGAAGGCAAACTACTTGGCCACATCATATCAAAAGATGGGATTAGAATAGATCCTGAAAGAATCCAAGCCATCCTCCAAATCCCTTATCCCAGAAACATAAAAGAGCTACAAGCATTCCTTGGAAAAATCAACTTCTTAAGAAGATTTATCCCAAATCTAGCTGAACTGATACGACTATTAAACAATATGTTAAAAAAGGATGCCAAGGTAAAATGGTCTCTTGAAACCAAGCAAGCATTTGAGAGTATCAAAACGGCCTTAACCCAAACCCCTGTCCTCACCAGCCCACAATTTGACAAAGATTTTATCATTTTTTCTTTTGCATCTGATCATACTATAGCTGCTATCCTTTTGCAAAAGGATGAACAGGGAGCTAAAAAGCCGATTGCTTTTTTCAGCCAAGCCTGAAGAGACGCCCCTTTGAAGTACCCAATCATGGAAAAGCAGGCCTATGCGCTCGTTAAGGCCATCAAGGATTTCAGAGTGTACATTTTATATTCACATGTGATTGCCTATGTCCCAAATGTTGTTGTAAAGGACATACTAACCCAAGAGGGATTAGAAGGCAAAAGAGGCAAGTGGATAGCAAACATCCTTGAATATGACATAGAAATAAAACCAACCAAGCTGATAAAGGGACAAGGTTTAGCCAAACTAATGTCCGAAACAAACTTTCAAGCCTTAGACATTAACCAACTGGCAAATGAACAGGAGCTGGCGACTCCACAGATCAGTGAGACCTTTTTGCAATCTCCATGGTATGCTGATATATGTTTTGTACTGTTAAACCTGTTTGCTCCCCCAGGATTGTCCAAAACCAAGAAAAGATTTTTGAAAATGAAAGCTTTAAAGTTTTGTGTCATAGATGGTGCATTATTTTGGAGAAATCATGAAGGTATATTGCTTAATTGTTTAACCATGAGTGAAACTAACAATGTCATGAAAGAATTCCATGCAGGTGACTGTGGAGGACATCTATATTGGAAGTCCACTGTTGATAAAATCTTAAGAGCTGGTTTCTATTGGCCCTCTCTCTTTGCAGATGTAAAGAAGTTTGCCATGTCATGTCACAAATGCCAAATCTTTGAGGGCAAAAGAAAGTTGTTGCCCCTGCCCCTGAAACCCATCTCAACCGAAAAGCCTTTTCGACAATGGGGTCTTGACTTTATTGGAGAAATCCATCCCTCTTCCTCTGGCCAGCACAAATGGATCCTAACAGCCACCGACTATTTCACTAAATGGGTTGAAGCCGTCCCCTGCAGGCAAGCCAATGCCACCATCATCATCCAATTTCTTGAGTGCAATATCCTTTCCAGATTTGGCTGCCCTAAGAAAATTATCACTGACAACACTGCTGCCTTCAAATCCAAAAAGATGGTTAGTTTTTGCCACAAATTTCATATTACCTTGGGCCACTCTACGACCTATTACCCTCAAGGCAATGGCTTGGCCGGATCATCTAACAAAAGCCTCATCAACATCATAAAGAAAGTGCTAGAAGAGAACAAGAAGAACTGGCACAAAAAGCTGGTAAATGCCCTATGGGCAGACAGACTTTCAAGCAAGAAATCCATTGGAATGAGCCCTTATGAGCTGGTATATGGCATGGAGGCCAGATTTCCATCATCCCTGGGCATTCCTACTATCAGACTGTTACAGGAAATTCAGGCTGAACCAAATGACATTCAAAGAAGGATTAATCAGACCATTCATCTTCAGCAAACCAGAGAAAAAGTTTATGACAGAGCTCAAATTTTGCAAGAAAAACTCAAAAAGATGTTTGATAAGAGAGTTAAAGCTGAGGATTTCTACATTGGTGACAAAGTTCTAAGGTGGGACTCACGAAGAGAAGACAAGGGCAAACATGCCAAGTTTGATTTGTTATGGGAGGGACCATTCGTTATTTCTACTGTTAAGGGAAATAACAGTTATTTTCTCAAGTCTGTAGAGGATAGTTCTGCTGAAGAAGACCCTGCCAATGGTCGTATGCTGAAACATTACCATGATCCCTTTTAAGGGATACAGTGCAGCTTTGTATGTATCTTTTGTACAGTCATATTTGTATATATCAACGTTTTGTTTTATTTTTCTGAAAGTTAGAGGAGCAGCAATAAATCTTGTGAAGACACAACCAATACAAGTGTTCCAGTCTCAAAAGCTCTGTCTCTGTACTAATTTCGACAAAACAGCAAGAGTGGCACAATCACATAACAACAATTCATGGTAAAGGGGAGCTGTTTACAATCTTCAGTCAAAAATATCAAAACAGAGGAGTATTTTAGTTCCTATTAGCACCCTTGGTCAAAGCGAAAGTAAAGCAAACACATCATTTTCTGATCCATGTTTTGGGAATGTTTCAAAGGCAATGCTCAAGCAACATTCTACATAATAGCAAGCACGCAAACGAAAGAAAGCAGTGCTATGCATTTCACAATATTTCAGTTAAGGAGAAGCATGTTCATATTACAAAGTTTCGAATATCTAACAGCCAGCATAAAGAAGCTCCTTCAATCCATAGCAACCACAGAAGATCAAGGCAGTCTGACCTGCTATTCTTGGCTTTTCACAAGGAAAAGCCATCCCCAAGTGGAGCCACTGTTAACCTCCTGTTGCGACAGGTGTTCATTTTTCATGATTGACATTTTACATGCCAAATATGTCATACTTTGCATACTGCAATGTTCCATATTTCCAGAAGAGACCAAAGAAGAAGCCATGAAGTGTGCTAGTCCAAATGCCACTGCTGAGTTCCAAATTTTGGTGACTTAACCATTTTTAAAAAGAATGTTCTATAAAAGGGAAGGCTAAACAACTTAATCTTGGTCTCCCTAGGTTTCAATTTCCTGTTTTAGAAAATAGAAAATGATATCTGTCCAAACAGCTTAATCTTGGCAGATCTGTAGATAGGTAGAGAATCAAAGGAGCCCAACTACTTAATCTGGGCCCTTGGCAGAAATAAGTATAGACTTAGATAGGAGAACAGAAAAAAGTGTAAAGATGGGTCTGCAAGTCTAAGTGCACCCACCAAAAGAAGAAAAAATGTTAGTAAAGTAGGCTGGGTAGGCAGTTTTCGAGGTTTCAAAATGATGATCCATGATCAATTTTGTGTTTCTAAAGTGTTATATCTTTTCAGATCACAGTCAGGATGCAGTTTTTCATCTGGAGGAACTCAAACTGGACATAACTAACTCCCCTCTCTTCTTATTCCCCAAATCACTCACTAATTTTCCCAAAGAGGTCAAGATCTGCTTAAGCCTCTTAGTCTCATCATGTCCCATAACATTGGCCTTGGTGAAGATTTGCCTCACTCAAGGATTTCCATTCTTCTTTTACAAAGTTCTATTTCCCCAAAATAGCCTAAGGTTCCTTACCTTAGCGCTTTCTCATCATCTTCATATTAACCACTAACTCTATTATGTAAATCCCTATCTGTTTTTCCCTTCCCCTACTAAATCTATGTTAATAACTCCCCTATGTACATACCCCACCTCATAGCACTATAGCTATGTATTTTTCAGTTTTGGGACACAGTAGTCCACCTGGGACTATTGTGAACCCATCCGTGTCATGAAGTTGAGATTGGTCTAAACCTCTGGTTAGACCAAGAACCTTTACCCCCCTCACTGTCCTCAAAACCCTATAAATTTACCCCTCCGCATTCATTTGCACAAAGATAATGTTTAAAGTCTTACTAAACATTAAATTTTGTTCTCCCCCGCTTGTATAAACCCATAAAACCAAAGTATAAACCCTCCCCGCGGCATTTATGAAGATCCGAATATTCGCGCGCCTGTCCATTATTCCCCCGTCGATTCACCTGTTCCGTCCACCGTCGGATCGGGCCCTCCCCATCCGACGTCTCTCAGCGATTTCGGAGGCGCCCCGCTACTCGGCCATTAGCTTCCGATGGCGAGGTGGTTTCTCCGCTGTACAAAAGACACTTGTCCACTTTCTATTGCATCGGAAGGGCTCTGACGAATACCGCCCTCGTACAGAAAGCGGTCCAATGAAACCGCTTTCCGCCTTCTGTATACGCGCCCCATGTCACTTATCCAGTTCTACGTGTCTGCCTCATCACCACGCCACGTTACCTGCACAACATCGGCCTCCTGCCGAGTCACCCCTGCAAAGTCATCCACCATACATGGTGACGTCACCCTGCTGATGTCATCCTGCCACGTCATCCGCCGTACCATGGTCCCACCCGCTGACGTCATCATCAATTTTGAGGCGAAAGGCGAAAATCATGCTTAGGAAGCCCAGATTCAAATTCCAAGGCAGTTTTTCATGCGCGATTAGCGCCTAGCGCTAATCGCGCATGGCTACGGGAAAAGGGTCGAAGTGGAAAACCCCTCATTGCGCAGCCCCCAGCAAGCCCAAAAGGCACCGAATGACCCATTTTTCTTCGCGAGGCATGCAGAAAGGATCAAAAGATAGTTCTAAAGGAAACAGAGGGCCGAACAACGGCCATTAAGTTTTGATTTGACCCACAGCGAAAGAGAGAACCGACCCGATTCATTCGTCAAAGAGTATCAGAGGAAGGATGAAGCGGCAAAGAGTATCAGTTAAATTTTTTAATGAAAATCTTCAGTTCCCAAAGCAGGTCAACATTGAATGGCCTCCAACAAAGTCAAATCAGGAGGTGGAAACCCATCCCAGCTCTCAAATCACAGTTAAAGCACTTAAAGCCACTGAACTACAATGGAGCAGAAGTCCATGCACAGTTATTGCAGAAGCACTGCACCAAGCCACCAAGGACAACGCATTAATTCAGTTTTGATATGGCTGCCCTCAGCGCAGCCCATAGATATTTTCTTGCATTTATTTCTGATAGGTTTAGGTTAAAGTAATCTTTTACTTTCAGACCTGTTTAGGTCAAAGTTGTAATAAAAAATTTTGGAGAAATTTTCCTATATATACCACCCTCTATATTGTTTCAAGGGTTGGTCGATTGATAACCTTTCATTAGAGACTCGCACTGTATGTCTAAGATTTTTTCTTTAATCAAAGATTGCTGAAGAGTTTGGAGGAATGACTGTCTGATGTGTTGTTAATGGTCTCTGGAGACTGAATGATGGAATTCTTGTGCTGCAACATGAATCAATAAGTGCTTCTTACCTCTGTTTTCACTTTTCACTATCTAAATAGCAAAAAGAAAGATTAGCTTAGAACTTGTTTAACTGCACTCTAGGCTCAATTTCTACTGTTTCTTTATGTTTTCATCTAAAATGAATTGGACATGAATATGAATTCCCCGTGGCTCATATTTACCCTAATTCACATGTGTTTGACAGTTATCTAGGGATTCTTTACTGCCCTTAGATAGATCTCATCCGCCCTTCTCTGTTAAGCTGACTGAGAGATTCTTAATTGCCTCTCCTTCCTTAGCATTCTTTCCATCCTTTAGACTTTGAAAATTGTTCCGTGTGCAGCTACCTTGCTCCTTATTCCTCCTGTGACCAGGAAAATGCACCAACAGTCTTACTCCTTGACTCCATGTCCAATGGTTTGAAATTTTCACACTATACATGCCTCTTTACCTGAAAACATCAATTTTCCCACCAAAACACAAACGAAACCCCAGAACTCAATAACTAGCCTAAAATCATCATCAACAGAGTTAAATTAGAAAGAGAGATCCCTCTCTGATTGCAGGTGGGCTAGAACCTGCAGTCCAAAGTTGGTTTGTGGTTACCTCGGCCATATCCCTTTACTCCAACCTGAGGGACAACCTGAGTGATAACAACTTGCAAAGTGTTTTGTTGCCTATTCTTCGATAATAAAGTTTCAGTTTTGTATAAGAGCACTTTTGAAAAGACATTTTTGTTTTTGCTTTTGAAGAAAACTTCTTGAAAACTTAGTTTTGCTTTCTTGAACTTTGTTTTGATTTAGTTTCTTTTTGCGAGTGAAAGTGCATTTTTGTTTGTCTTGAAACTTGCTTTTAGTGTTTGGACGAAAATGAGCATTAGCAACTTATATTCTATCTAAACATCTTAAGTGGCAAATTAGAATTGATAAACAAGGTACTTTCATTTCTTGATTTGGAGTAGTCTTAAGTTTTGCATTAGCATGTACTCATTGCATTAGGATAAATTTGTGCATCTTGTTAAGGCATCCATAGTTTTGTTAATTTTTGTGAGTGTGAAGCTTGAGTAAAAGAAAAAAAGAAGAAAAATTTGTTGCTTTCTTAGAAGTTCCTCTGAACCTAGTAGAAATTTCTTTCATCGAAGAACAAAACGAGTGCATTTGCATATAGTTTGGTTTTTATTAATTTCTTTTGCGTCAAAACATCACAAGTTTCACTTTCGCTTATCCCTTAACTTAAAGAACAACCCATTTAAAAACAAGCGCTAATTAAAATGCACTAAAACTTTTTTATAATTGTCAAGTTAGACACACCAACAAGTTTTAGGATATTTTAGGGCCTTGGATTAGGCGAGTGGAGAGAAAACTCTCCAAGGCCATTTAAACTATCAAACATAGGAGTCTGAATAGTGAGTGAAAATCCAATAGCATTAGGAAGACCAGGAAAGCTCCAGATCTGGGAGTTAAGCACGAGGGTTTTTGAAGATAAGGAAGAGAGATACCCCCTCTCCTACTTGTCAGATCTTACCTCAAGACTGTTCCGCCTGGCTTCTGACATGAGTTGGTAACCTCAGTTGCTTCTCCTAGGGATCTACATAGGTGGTTGTGGAGGGGAATCCCATGGCACCTGAGGTCAATGTTGTATCACTCTCAATGGTACTACTGGAGGGCACCCTTGCGAATCTTGGGGGCTTGCACCGGCACAGGCTGTTGTTAGGAGGTCAGCGTAACTTCCTCTGTTACCTTTGCTAGTAGGATTGGGCCGTCATTATCCCATACTATCTTTGAAAGGCCCCATACTTCACTTTCTTGTATTTTGGTGTTCGATCCTCATCACCAGGAGCGGAAGTACTTGAAAGTTTTTTGACTGGCTAACATCTTTTAGGGACTTTTTAGTGTGTGATTTGTGCTCTTAGTTGGCCTAGATTTCATTTTTTCTTGAGTCTTTAATTAGATCTTAATAAAAAATTCAAAGTGGCTGATCGATCGCCTAGATAGTCTCGAAGACTTCGTGGTCTTTCACCACCAAGTTTAGAGCCTTCTCCTAGAAGGCGTAGAGGTAATATTGCCAGTTGGTTTCATTCCGTGGCAGCTGACGCATCGAGGATTGATCCTCCCCTCGGTGGCATTAGTGTTCAGGACAGGCCTAGTACTTCCACAGAACGAGAGAGGAACACTCCAGTTCTTTCTCGAGTTCTCTTTCAATCGGAAGATAACATAGAGGTAGAAGAACTCATAGAGTCGTCAACGGCTCTGAATTCTCCCCTACCTTCTAGCCATCTAGACGTATTACAATACGTTGGGACTCTGACACATAAACCGTCAAGTCCAGGTCATATTACACACTTACCATCGATGACCACTATTGGAAGCATGGCTTCTATCACAAGTGCTACAACCATGCAGACTCCAACATATGTACAAGGGGGAGGAACTATTTCCATCCCCTCTACATCTTTATTTGGGTCTTTTGCTAGCACATCTTTAGTTGGGTCTACATCCATTCCTTCTACGAGTGGAAATTCCCAAGCCAATGCTTTTAGTTATGGATTCTTCCCGTTTGGCACCCATTCACAGGGTATTCCATTAGTTCCATTCGATGCCTCCACATCCATGATGGGTGGGTCGGCTTCATTTCAGGGTTTTCCTTTTGGAAGTGGTCATATACCGCATTCCAACCTGATGATAGGATCTATGCCTTTTTCCGCTACAGGACAAAGAAGCAATCCATTTCAAGGTTGGACTAACCCCGCGGTTAGTGGCATGGGAACTGGGAATCTATTTTTTGGCCAACAAGGGAATAGGCCGTACTCCACAGTTAGCACGTTTCGAAGTATTCCTCCCTTAGCTTCTACTTGGAATCCTTATTAGGGGTTATCAACTCTGTATAATCCTTTAGGAGGAAGCTTCGTTGGTTATGGAGGTTTTTCGGCTGGAGTTGGTCAAACTCCGAGTTTTGCTAGATCACAAGGTCCGCCTTTTGGTTCAACTAGTTCTGCTGGTTACTTCGGGCAGCCTGGTGCCTTCCAAAATCCAGGCCAATCTTTTTAGAACTTTGGGAGCTTCGCCTAGTCTAGGTGGAATCCCCAAGGTCCTCCTAGGCTTCCTTTTCTGGCAACGTTGAATTTTCCAGATCTCACGAAATTAACAAATGATCTAATCAAATACAATCTGGCCTAGCCTCCGGTCCCAACCAAACTCCCTTTAGAAATTCCAAAGTTTGAGGGGAAGGGCGGCAAAGACCCGGGCAACCATGTAACCACATTCCATTTGTGGTGCTCATCAAACTCCCTTATCGATGACTCAGTTAGGTTGAGACATTTTCAACGCACCTTGACTGGTAATGCGGCCAAGTGGTATATAGAGTTTCCACAGGGCAGCTTTACATCTTTCACCGACTTAGCTAATATTTTCCTAAATTATTTCTAGTTGCCCATCCGTTATGATGTCGGAACTGAACTTCTGGCCAATTTTCGTCAAGATGCGACAAGTGACATTTCCGATCACATTCAAGAATGGAGACAGAGAAAGAGGCTCATTAAAGCCGAAACCCCTCTGTAATACCATCTCGAATGGTTTTTGAAATCTTTACAACCTGAAATCTCTAAGGATGTCTCCCTGTCCAGAGTCTGTTATGAAGAGCAAGCTATTTTTAGGGCCCAACAATTAGAATTGATTTATTCTCAGTTTGGGATTCTACAAAAAAATTTGCCTGATGCTCCCGGGACTAAGGTTGATATAGCCAAGTCGAAGCTAGGTCCCCATGCAAATGGTATTGTTGGATCGGTAGACACAAATGTGGTGAACCTATTGAGCCAATTGCAGCAGTTGTCTTTGCAAACTGCTCCTAACAACCAGGTCACATCGTCTAACCCTTCGTCTTCCCAACCCTCTTCTGTTAATGCCATCCAATCTGCCAACCCCAAAGGAAATCAAAATTCCAACGGGAAAAAGAAAGGACAAGGTAAGAAAAAGAGTCAAGATGGGAAGGCTGACGCAAATAAATCTGGCAATAATGCTAGTGGTGGTGGAAATGAGTCTAGAAAGAAAGTCAAGTTTCCATGCAAGTTATGCAGTGAAGACCATTTAACTGATCTCTGCCCAAAGATTCAAGATGCTCAGCACTTGTTAAGGCAACAAGGGACTTCTAGTTCTCAAACTATGTTAACCAACCCTTTTCCCCAAGGGCAACAACTGCTTGCTGGCACAAATTCAAACCCTGGTACCTCTGTAGGGGGCAACCAGGAAGGGGAGAAATCATCAAATGTTTTCATGATGGGTTCTAATGTCCATGTGGCCACTTGGTCACATGATTATGGTGAAGCTGAAACATCCAAGGACAAAACTACTCCCGGAAGTACCGACCTACATATTGAGCGACCCCTTATCAAGAATATACCACGGATACCGAAAGGTTCTGCTAAACGCGCGACTATCAATCCAAATGCTAAGGCCACCCAGAACTACTCCATTGTTGAGGATCTGGCTTAGAGTCCATGTGCTATGTCTGCTTTAGAGGTTCTCCAATCATGTCCAGCTCAATGAAGTGCTTTACTTTCGGCCATAGGGTCAGTTGATCGAAATAACTCTTTAGTGCTCACTTTCAACATGCTGAATGTCAAAAAGAGACTCCCTCATCACATGGATTTTCAAATAAAGTCTACATACCGAAAAATTAACTTTTTTCGTACCGTTATTGATGAAGGAGCTTCCACGTGTGTCATGTCGATGTCATGCTGGAAGGCCATCATATCACCTTTGGCTGTTCCTTCATCTACCCTCCTGACTGCATTTGACAGGCATTCTCATAAGTCACATGGGATTATACCGGCCTTTCCCATATGTGTTGGGGGAAAAGTCATTAATGTTTAAGAAGAATTCATTGATGCTAACCTAGACTACAATCTCCTCTTAGGAAGGAACTGGGTATATGAAATGGACGCCATTGTTTTGACTCTGTTTCGTGTCAATTGCTTTCCTCATGAAGGGAAAATCGTTAAGGTTGATCAATTAGATTATTGTCCAGTTGATCCTCGAGCAACTTCGGACTCTACTGTTCCTTTAGTAGATAACCCTCGTCCACCTACCGAGAATCTAGGAGTTGGGATGTATTCTTCATTGATGGGTACCTTTGATCTTCCCTCTCCTATCACTAGAATCATTGTTGTTTCATCAACCAAGGAATCTTCATGAGAAGGGTTATTTCGAACTCATTACTTTTAAGACCTTTGGACCTTTCCTTCACCTACGACCACATTATTTGAAGGAAAAGTTGGTGGAATGTCATTTCCTATGTCTGTAGCATAGCTCAGATATCAGTCTATCATCAACTCTGCAGGCATCCTTTCTACTCCTTTCTCTGAGGAGGATCTAGATGGTGATGTGGCCCCGACCTGGACCCTTGATTCTACCTCTGCTATGGATTGTTTAGATGTGTTTTACCATCTGAGGAAGCAAGCTTAGAAGTAATGATGAGTGTACATTGACCTTGGGAAGATTTACACCATCGTTCATACTTTCTTCCTCCATTGCAGGAAGTAGAATCTAGGTTCTCCAAGCTATTTACTAGTGATGTTTGTACAATATCAAATCCTTTAGCTCTAGCACACTTTCGTGCTGAAGACAATATGTCTGTGATTTCAAAAATGATATCTATAAACATCTCTAGGAACCCTAGCGTGATTAAGAATATCTTCATCGGAGCCGAATGTTCGCCTGAAGAAATTCAAATTTACACTAACCTATTTAAGGAATTTCGAGATGTATTCGCTTGGTCTTATGAAGAAATGCCTGGCATTGATCCATCCATAGTTCAACATGAGATCAAGACGTATGAAAACACCAAAACGATTTGTCAAAAGCTTCTGCCGGTTAATCCTAGGAAAGCAGCATCCATTAAAGCTGAAGTAGAGAAGCTGCTCAAGGCGGGTTTCATATACCCTATTCCTCTTACAAATTTGGTTTCTAATCCAATCCCTGTGGATAAAAAGCAAGGAACAATCCAAGTGTGCATTGACTTTAGGGACCTAAATAAAGCTTGTCCCAAAGATAATTACCCCATGCCATTTATTGATCAAATTATTGATAAGTGTGTGGGCAATGAAATTTTCTCCTTCATGGATGGTTTTTCCGGTTATAATCAGATCTCTATCCGTCCTAAAGATTAGCATAAGACAGCTTTTATATGTCCCTGGGGTACCTTTGCATACAGAAAGATGCCTTTTGGTCTTAAAAATGCTAGAGCTACTTTCCAGCAGGCCATGTCATATGCTTTCCACGACATTAAACATATCATCGAAGCATACTTGGACGATCTAGCTGCTCGTTCTCGAAAGAGAACTGACCGTCCTAGTCACCTTCGATTGGTTTTTGAGCGATGTCGATTTTACAAGATCCAGTTGAATCCCAATAAATGCGTTTTCATGGTTACATCTGGTCAGTTATTAGGGTTCATTGTATCAAATGAAGGGATTCAGGTTGATCCCTTCAAGGTAGAGGCAATAATTCAGTTGCCTCCCCCGTCCTTAATTCGACAACTTCAAAGTCTTCAAGGAAAGCTAATTTCTTAAGAAGGTTTATAGCAAACTATGCCAAGATCACTAAAGGATTTATGCATTTGCTAAGTAAAGGAGTTCCATATGTGTGGGATGACTTTGTGCAGCAGTTGTTCGATGCCTTGAAAAAGGCATTAGTCTCTGCCCTACTTTTGAGTCCATTGGATTATGATAGGGACTTCCTTTTATATCTTGTTGCGGCAGAATCAACCATAGGTATGGTTCTCATTCAAGAAGATGATGCTCTCATAGAGCATGTGATTTATTATTTGAGTCGAGGCTTGATAGGTCCTGAACTTTGCTATTCCCCTGTTGAGAAGTTGGCTTTGGTAGCCATCCATGCCGTCCAGTGGCTCCGTCATTATATTTTGCTACGGAAAACTTTTGTCTTAGCAACAATCAATCCATTCTAATTTGTCCTCAGTAGGCGAGTGAATGGGGGAAAATATAATTGATGGATAGTCATCTTACAAGAATTTGATCTCGAGTTCTTGTTTGCCAAGTCTAAGAAACCTATGGTTTTTGCGGAGTTAATCTCCGAGTTGCCTTGTGGAGAGGATACTATTTATGAGGAAACTTTACCTGATGAACATTTATTCCTCATCTCTTCACTCGACCCTTGGTACAGAGATATCATTGTCTATCTACAGACTTCGAAGTTCCCGTCTACTTTCTCTAAGGATGAATGCTGAAAATTACGTCACCTGGCTAAGAAATATCTCATCATTGGTGACACATTATATCTTCGAGGGGTTGATTCAATCCTTCAACATTGTTTAAGCCTAGAGGATGCAGAGTCAATGCTTAATGATTGCCACAGTGGAGCTTGTGGTGGTCATCTTTCAGGGCTTGCTATAGCCCAACGTATCTTGCATGCCGACTATTTTTGGCCTTCGCTCTTCAAAGATTGTGTTGAAGCGGTCAAACGTTGTCACCCCTGTCAAATCTATACTTGGAAGATGTGTGCACATCCAGCTCCTCTTTTCCCCGTTGTCACTATCGGTCCTTTTACTAAGTGGGGTATTGATTTTACAACTTGTAATCCGCCTTCAACAGCGAATCAAAAGTACATTATCATGGCTGTAGACTACTTCACGAAGTGGGCTGAGGCCATGCCCACTTATAAAAATGATAGTGAAACAGTGGCATTGTTCCTTTTTAATTAGATTATCTCAAGGTTTGGTATCCCGAGAGAGATTGTCACTGACCATGGCAGTCATTTCCAGAACCAACTAATGTCTAAATTGGCTCTTAAATTGGGTTTTCGGCAGGAACACTCATCTCCATATTATCCTCAGGCCAATGGACAGGTCGAGGCATTGAACAAAACCCTTAAGACAATCTTGCAAAGGATTATCTACAAAAATCGGTCCAATTGGCATCTTATGTTGTATCCGGCTCTTTGGGCATATCGAACCTCCGTAAAGACTGCTATAGGTTTTACACCTTTTTAGTTAGTTTATGGGATGGAATCCATCTTTCTTGTTGAATGTGAAATTCCATCTCTTAAGTTAGCTATTGAGCTCCTCCTAGAGGCCTCCAGTCTCGAAGAGCGCCTCCTTCATTTGGAGCATCTCGATATGCAGCGTCGAGATGCCGCCACAATCAATGAGGCTTATAAGAAAAGGGTTAGAACTAGTATGATAAAGCTGTCCATCCTTGAATTTTTTCTGAAGGTGACCTTGTCTTGGTCTATGACCAAGATGGGGATGCCTTGGGGGTAGGCAAGTTCAAACCTATGTGGTACGGTCCCTTTATAATTAAACGAGCTTTAGGAAAAGGGGCATATGAGTTAATCGATTTTGAAGGAAATGAGTTGGTAGGGCCCCAAAACGAGCTCTACCTCAAGAAGTAATTTGCTGAAGTAGCAGCTAGACAATGGCTTCTTTGTAAATTTTGTATATTTGTACATATCTCATCGAGAGATTTTTGATATCGACACTTTTTAGTCTGCTGTGGTAGGTGTTGATGGATGACTTGGTCTATTTTGGATTCGTCAATGGTGCTAGTCGGCAAACTTGGAACCTTGCTTCCGCGGCTTGGGTAAGTTACTATCCAACTGGTCAATTGATAGTGTCAAGGGGACTATTCATTGGTCCTACTTCAAATAATATGGCTGAGTATACTGTCGTCATTAATTTACTATCTGAAGCAATTTCTTATGAAATCGATTCATTGGTAGTATATCTTGATTCACAATTGATAGTGTCACAACTGAATAACATTTATCGGGTAAGGGATCCATGTTTATATCGTCAGTATTTAAGGGTGAGGTTGTTGCAAAGATCATTTACTTACATTAATTATTTGCACATTCCAAGATCTCATAATTGGTTAGTTTATTCTATCGCTAATCAAGCATTAAACTGGCATATCATTCATTCATCACAATAAAATCAAGCATCAAAAAGTCAGAACTGTATATATATATATATATATCATAAAACATCTCGAGTGTACATAAGTGTGTCCAAAATAATATACAAAAATTGGGACTCAAATGCCCATAATCATGTCCAGTACATCTAATGCCCCAGCTCAGGATGAGCGGCTAAGTATGCAACCACTGCTTTGGCCACACACCTAAGAGTGCGAACCCAGTCTCGTGGCATGCCAACCACATGACGTTGCATATCTATAAGAAGATCCTATACGGCCTCCATCGGTACTCGGTGAGTTAGTCTCACCAAGTGCCGCTGAACAGTGTGTAGAAGTCGCTCTATGTCTGCAACTGCCTCTTCGGCCCCTCGATCGCGATGTCCATGCCGTGGGAACCCATCTCGTCACACCGACCCAATATCTGGAACATGATCATCATATTAGTCATTTGAATCCTATCAAAAATACTTTTCAAAATTCATTATTATATTTGAAAAATTACAAAAAAAAATTAAAATCAAAAATATTTTTTACCTATGTCGCCCCATGCTACGGTTGGTGGTAATGCTAGATCAGGATCTCCTCGGAAATCCAACCCAGCATAAGGGTGGTCATCCACAGCGATGATCTGCTGCTCCCACTAGGAGATGAAGTCATCATCGAATGCAGTCTGTGGGATGTCCCCACCTCCTAGAAGTTTCATCAAGTCAGCCCACCTGCCCATTCGTGGATCTTGTGGGGTGTTGATCGAAACTGGTACTCTAGGATGAAGTGCTGGGATGCTCTCAAAGAAGAAAGAGCACAAGATAGTTCCATACCCAAAGTTTTTGGTCTGTCCCTTCTTGATAGAAGTATGGTGGCTCTTTAGGTTAGCAATAATAGGAGTACACCAATCAAAGACGGTGGTGAGGCAGTCTACCGCCAAGCTCATGGCTAGCCGTGATGCTTGGTGCAAAGAAGCTGATCCGTTCACTCTAGCTATGGTGAACATGATTATTCTCAAAGATAAACTCTCCACATGTTTGATTGGAATTTGACTTCCAACCTTTTCAGGATGACTCGGGCAATAGATATGTACGTAGTCCTCGATAGAGAGACTGCCTCGTGACCTGCCCATGGAATGTACTACCTCTCCCCTCCGAGAAAGGCCAGTGATGAAATAAATATCTTCAACCTCTATCCTAAGCGGCATCTGATCAATCATAAACGCGTCATCCTTGATACTCCAGTAGTGAATGAGCATGTCAAGCAGGCGGGTGTTTGCTTTCATATTTGGCATTTTAAATAACTTTAGCAAACCACATCCTCGTAAGGCATCCAAAGCATTGGGATTGTTCATAACTTCATCATCCACTAAGGTATGCTTTCTTTCTCTCCAAGTGACTAGCATCCTGAAGTAAAAATGAATTTAGACTATTAGATTTTTTGTTTGAAGTTTTTGCAGCGTATATGTGGGTCCATTTTACACACAGTCGCGTGTAGGGCCTGCGTATATGCAGGTTTAAGGTATCCAACCCACGTATATGCCACGACAAATTTTTTGACAATAATTCAACGGTAAAACTTAAATTAAAATTTCTAAAACCAATCACAATTGAATGCAAGATAAGTTTAAGGGTTACCTGGTTATTTTGGTACAATTCGAACGATTGGTTTTGGCGAATGGAAACACTTGCTCCTTTTGCTCCACTTCTTTGGTCTTAAACCAAATGGTGATAATGGTGAGTCAAAAAACTATTTTATAAGCTTTCAAAATGCAAATTTTTTTCAAATCTTGATTTTATTTTGTCTCATGTAACTTTTAACTTGGGAGCTTGGAATGTCAAGAATGGTTTAATTTTCAGGACATTTTGGACGCTTTTTCAATAGTTTCGAGATGATTCCATGATTGTTGACCCGTCATGGCAGGTATCATTTTTCACTGGCATATAGGTTAGGGAAGCCATTTTTTCTGTTGCATTATGCATACTAGCCTCCATTTGCTGATACACTTGCCATAGGGTCGATCCCATCGTGTTATGGTTCGTAAACCATCTTCACTCGCCGATTTTTAATCATGACATGATGGTAGAGCCATCCTTTTCATGGGCATCATAGTTAGCACCTCACTGATATTTGTTGCCCATGCTGCTTCGATATGAGTAGGCTTGGGAGTCCTCTATAGTCCCGCCATGACTTACGCGCTGAAGACTCATTCCTCTTCACTTCTCTTCTTCATTCTGGCCTTATACCCTATAGGCTCCTTTGTGTTGAGTTGTACTATTGAATTGCATTTTGACCATTTGCACCTTTTGGCCTTGAGTCAGCTTCACTTGGACTCGTGTTTAAGCCAACTTTTGACCATGATGACTACAAAATCAAACTTGCATGCCCTTGACTTCTGCAGCTTGACACACCTTGACCCATGGAAGAAACACGCTTTTGAGTGTCTTTGACCAGTTTTCACCTCCCTGCATTGAGCATAGGAATGTTCCAATCCCAAGAACTAGATCATCTGTTTCACCGAAACTCATTCTTTCCACTGTACTATAGCATTATTTTATTCTTTTTCCAGCTTAAAGAAAAAGACAAAAAAATCATATATTCCAAAAAAGAGTGGGAACAGGACAATATTTCCACTTATTGTTGGCAGCTAGAGTCAGTCGTGTCACCCTTGAAAAAATCACTCAAAACAAAGTCTCCTCCATGTGGTCAGGATTTAGTTTGACTTAGGTATGCCTTAAACTTGTTATTGAGTCAGTTCTCCCCTGATTGGTTATCTCTTCCAATCATATGTAGGGTTCGTTCATGCCTCCTACATGGCAAACTTATACAGAGTCATCATATGCTGCCACATAGTCACATTGAGTCGTGCTTTTGTTCAAGGGAAGTTAGCCTGAGTCGGCCTCTCTGCGGTGTCTCTTGACTCATTTTTCAGTCAGCCATCCCTGGTTGTCAGTATCTTGTCTATCATCACATCAGTTATATTGGTCCGTTACTCGTGCTGGTTTGAGAAGGTCCCCATTGACTTCTTACTGGTAGGTCTTGTCCTTATCGACGACAGCATCTTGCTCTGAGGACAGGCCTAGAGCCGCACCCTGGCCCTATTTTCATTATTGATAGGTCACCTTGTGCTAAGCATTGATCAATATCATGGGTCTTTGACTGAGTGGTTTCCCTTGTGTTCGACATCAGCTTACATTATCACACATTGGGATTCATGTATTACCTTGGTTTCCATTTGACCCTATGGGTGGATACCTCGCCTCTATGTCAGATTTCATTATTGGTTGGTTCAGAGGTTTTCTTTCATGCGCTAGCCACATCTTGTGTACGTTGGAAACGTGCTTCGATCAGGTTACTACATTTTTTTTCGTCCGATTCCTTCCAAATTATTGGCCTACGAGTTACACTTGCGCTAGATTGATGAAGGATGCCTTAATGCCTTCCTTCTAGCGAATCTTTCCCTATCGACTATGACTCATTGCTTTGGGGAAAAGATCTAGAGTCCATTTGGCAGTACCTTGGGGTTTGCAGTCATTAGTGGCAGATCCTTTGCTATCAATAGTGGGAAATAATCATTTTCTCCTGATTGATAGATTCTTACAGGTGTTCGACTCCAGCTCATCTATTCACACTTGTTAGATTGTACTAGGTACCTTGATGCTCATTATCATTATTGGTGAGTAGTCTCGCGTTTGTTAACGGTATACATCAATAACCGGTAATCAAACGATTTCTCACATGGTCGACTTCAGATCATTTATTTCCATGGTGTAGAAATGTACCACGGTGGTCAGTGAAGACCTTAGGTTGCATTAGCATTCATTGGTTCACTTGACAGTTGCTCCTATTACTACTATTTGATACCACTCCACCTTATATGTTGCAGTCATTCATGGTGACATTCTATATGTTGGCACCTGAGTTTGCAGTGTAGTACCATCTTACTCCATCATGTTCATTTGGTACTTTTGGGATCAATCTTTGATATCAGTGATCCACTTCATCCTTCAACATCATTGAAATTATAATATGTGATATTCAGACATGTACTTATTCGATCGTGATTAGATGACCCATTATGTATTTTCCAATGCTTTATACTTGTATACTTAGTGGATCCACTTGTACTTGATATGCAGACATGCTTTACTTTCTCTGAGCATGGGTATGCCCACCTCAGACAATGTTTCTTTCTGATCTCCTTTTGTGGCTTGGTAGGCTAAACTCTGGTGAAGTCCTTCTCAGTTTTTGACAAGTTTCCTTTCCATGCACTTACATAATATATTTCGGCCATCATGTACCCCTTCTGACCTCATATATTAGGGGGCATCTGTTATAGCTCCAAATCTCACTCTTGATGTTTGTGATGCTGCACTCATGGCCTAGGGCAACCCCTCCTTCCAGACCTGGTCCAAATACTTAAAAAACAGTGTTTTACTCCCTATACGCGACATTGCCCTGAGCTAAACACATGTGTACGTGGGTTTATGTATACCCAACCCACATATATGCCTTAAAACACTTAAAAAATTAAATCTCCTTAATTTTGGGCAGAGATCGCGGGTTTTACCTGTTGATTACCTATTAGTGCCCATGGCCCAACTGTTCCCAACGAATTCCCAACTAAAAAACTACTTTGGGAGAAGTATAAAAAGGCTTCAATGGGAAGGCCTAAGGGAGGAGAGAATAGAGAGAAAAATCACTCTGTTGAGATTATCCCAGATCAGGTTTGAAGATCCTTGTGCTTCCAACACTTCCCCCATTACAAGAAACCGTTGTTTCCTTGAGTTATGATGTCTTTCCATTTGTTGAGATATCCTTGAGTGAGTTATGGAAGGAGCTTGTTGAAGGCTTGAGATTGGACGAATCCGGAGGACGGTTCCACTTGGATCCTACAAAAGGAAGACTCAGGTGAAATCATTCCTTTCTGTACTTTACTTATCTATAATAAAAGAAACACTTGTCTTGTTCCTGATATGAATCTTCTTCATGTTTATGATATCAATGTTATGGTTTACAAATGAATGATTATTTCAATTGCATAACTAACTTTCAATATGCTATGAAGTTGATTTCTTTATGATGTTTAGTCCATATACTGTTGTACTTTCTTGAATTGATTATTTTGCAGGTTGAAGGAGAAAAAGGAACTCCAAGAGGGTTTGGACCCTAGCTGGATCTTCCCAAATGAAGGACCCCCAGGTGCACCTCTCTTCGCGTAGTTTTTTTATATTAGCATCATGGCTGTGTGGAATGCTTGTTTTTCTTTATAGATAACCCCCGCTCTACTAGGGTATTAACCCAAGACCCTAGGGGATATTCTCCCTTTACAATAACAGGAATACCAATCAATTAGAATGAAAAGGTAACCATTTCCATAATTTTTGGATAGGTAAACATGCATAATGTAGCTTCAAGACTCCATGTCCTACTGAAGTTAAATATTTACCAATATATGCTCCAACAAAATATAAGTAGTAACTTCATGAAAACATATTGTTAAAATTGAATAATATATTGCATTTTATAACTTAAAATGTTTAACAAAACCACTACTTTCATGCCCATATCATTGAGATATCATAGTATCATAAAGTGGTTTCTATATAATCCCAACTCCCACACCTTATCTAAAGGTGTATAATGTAGAGTTTGATGCAATGTATAGTTTGACAATAATTTTTTCCTTCTTCTCTCTCTCTCTCTATGTAAACAATGATATGAGAAGCAACTTTGAAATGAAAAATTCCCCCCCACCATAAGAAGGCAATATCACCCAAGAAGTAGAAACACTAGACAAAATAGAAAATATAGGAGGTAGGCACCAAGGAACAAAGGATGCAAACAAGATGGTCAAAATTAATCCAAACAGTAAAAGTATGCTCTTAGAGGAATGAAAATCTCAGAACAAAATCATCAATGTCGTTGTTAAAGGCATAAAATAAGGGGTTGGTGCAAGGTTTTTAGTGTAACACCCACACATCTATATGAACTTTGTAAATTTTTTTGGCATGACTGAGAATCTCAGTGCAATATTTAATTACTAACAGAGCTTCAACATTAAGTAAACAATTAATTAAACGTAAATAATGGTGGTTATATTAGCATATGATGGATTATGATGCCTTATGAATATTGTAATTATATTTAACCACAATTTAATTTCTTTATAGTTAATTAAACTTAATTGTAAAATAGATATAATTTAATTACATAATGAATAGTTGGTGCTAAAATTAAGGCTATTGATTACAATAAAATCTATTATAATCCATCGTCAATTATGAAAATTCTAAATTATATACAGGATGTTTATGCGTGTACTAACATGGGAATGCATAAACATCAATGTTTCCTTTTTTTTATGTATAATAAGAGGAGAAAATGCGGTTTAAGATCTGAGAAACCCCCATACCACTGCCTTAAACATTTAAAAGTAATTATTAAAATTAAATTAACCTACACCATCTCTTGGAAAACGTCTCCTTGGGCTAGGATATGATAATTTCTTAGGGAAGGCCTGTGAAGAGCCAACTAAAAGTGACTCTTTTCTTCTTAAGGAGTATCTGGGAAAGCAAAGGGGACAAGAAGGATATAACTCTCCTTCAAACAATTTGATGCGATTGTTATTACATTAGGAAAAATTGGTGCACAAAAGGAGACTAGATTAAGGAATCAAGTGTTTATTGAGAACTGAGAAAAATCGATGCCTGCGACAATAGATAAGTTACCGTGTTGTCTCTGAACTAATAAACCACCTGCATGGGTGTTTACTGGGGTTGATAAAACACATATACATCATGCTTTCCCCGGTTGATAAACCACCTGCAAATATTCCTTTACTCCTCTTTTGACTGGGAAACTTTCCACTTGAAGAAATTAGATGCTTGGACCATGAACCTATCACAGGAGTGGTAGGTCATAGAGTGTTGGATTTTGAGTAGCCATGGTCAGTATTTTCATATGAAAAAGAAATTAAATAAATATATAATTGATTTTTCCTCGAAAATTTCATAAGTTGGCTCCATCAAATGATAGGTTAGTTGGGCCCTTAGAGGCACCCATTCAAACCACTATGATGATTATCATATGTGATGATTGCTCCTCATTTGGGCAATTTGTTTTTGCATCAATAATATTTGTTTCTGCGAGCTAGAGAAGGGAAGAGGAGAAAGAAATATGTGGAAAGTGTGGGGGCTTGTTTCTTGATATTGTTCTGGTTAATTATCATGATTATCATTCTGTTTCTGGATATTTTTATGGACATTGGATTCTCTCTCATAAGGAAAGCAATTTTGGGCTTTCCCCTTTATGTGTTTTTCCCTGGCCTTAGGCCTAATTATTTGTGTTTCTTGTTCATTGTCTCATTATGGATTTTACTGCTCATATCATGTTTGTTAGTTGTGATATTATTCTATGCAAGCTTGATGATGCTATGAATTATAAATAAACAGTGACAAAAACAATCATTAGAAGTAGTTACTTCTTGAAGAAAATATTTTTCTAGTTGTGCCCTAGAAAAATAACATGGTATCAGAGTCAAGGTTTGTTAGGAAATTGAAGACAATACCTATCTATGCCTCCACTCTATGTTCAATCCAAAGCATCTAAATAATTTATGGAAGAACAAGTTTCTTCTATTAATCTGAATTTGTATATCTTCTATGGCTCATCAAAGGATTGTTATGAGCCTATCCAAAATTTCTAGGATGAATGTTGAAGTCTATAGAAGTACGAGTTTAATATCAATAATATATATATATATATATATATATATATATATATATATATATATATATATATATATATATATATATATATATATATATATATATATATATATATATATATATATGTATGTATATGTATATTTGTGATAACTCTTATTTGCCAAAAAAAAATGTAGCCTCCCTATAGTATGGAAAAATGTGAATATGATGATTTATTTGGGCATAATTCTCCCTGGAAACTATGTGCCTGATCTCCTTGGATGTAGTTTGCATTCCTAAGGAAATTACTCAAACTATGAAACTATATAAATTTGAAAATATTAAGGCATCTGGTCTATGTGTTTATCCTATAATGATAATGTGAATCTGAGCTTTGTGAGCTTGACTGTGATGTTATCCAAACTAGTAATAATGTGATTTGAAGGATATGGCTAGTCCGAGTTCTGTGGTGACTTGTTGCTAAGGTCGAAATCTTTGTGAACCATCTTTGTAAATAGAGGCCAAAACTCTGTGAGTCACATTTATATTTTTTGTGGCTCGATGTTGTTCACAATATCCTCTATGGCTCATTCTGTGACTCATTCTATGCATTTGTGTGATGTTTTTCCATGGTATCTTGCTCTATGTTTCTTTGTAGTGACTATAATTTATTATAATGAAAAGTTCGCTTGATCACTGTAATGTAATGTGACCTATCTCTATTGATGCATATTTGTAACGCAAAGTGACTTATTCTCTATTATATGAAACGAGAA
Source organism: Pinus tabuliformis (assembly GCA_031772625.1). Lineage (NCBI taxonomy): Eukaryota > Viridiplantae > Streptophyta > Pinopsida > Pinales > Pinaceae > Pinus > Pinus tabuliformis. The sequence goes on along the minus strand of CM062815.1, from coordinate 445,181,678 downwards.
GACTATGATCTCTTTAATATGAAGAAGACCTTATACTCTATTTATGTGAAGTTACTCTTATTCTCCGAGATGCCGAGACATAAATTTTGTGAAGAAAAAATAAGTCTAGTCTAATGCAAAGTTAATTTCTCCACTATCTCTCTATTGATGCAAAGAAGATTGAGACCTTAATCCCTATTTGATGCGGGGAAAAGCTGGCAAGTGACCCTTTTCTTATGTTAGTGATAAGAAATGATGACTGTAACCTTGATGGCAATAAGAAATCTCTATCCATAACAAAAGATATGATCTCTCTATGTAAGTTTGTTCAATAAATGTACCTTATATATATTATTATTGAAATCTAGAGAAGTTGACTTTATGCATATGGTAATGATATGATCTATGCTCTTAGTATTGTATCATATCTCTGTAAGTAGAGGTTTATCTCTCACCATAATTTATTTAAGTACATAAAATGAATTTTGTGAAAGAAAATACATGGGAAGAGGTCATGCAGATTAGAAATTTTTTGCTAATGGTCAAATGTTTTTCTAAATCTCCACTTCTTGATAAGAATGGTTTCTTAGGTTGTAAATCCTATCATGGCTAAAAGGACTAAAGAAATAATCACGAGGCTCATGATCTCTGTGCTTGTTTGCTAACCCTAGTTAGAAATGATGGCATGATGTGAGATGGCAATGGCATTATACACATATGCTAAGAATATGAAGGTTTATAAACTTGAAATGTCATTAGGGTTTGATGTTATAACCATATCTATTCAAATTACAAACCCTAGCTATTAACCCTACCTCGATATAAAGGGTTGAAAACATATTGGTCTTATGAATTGATTTCTAAAAGATCTGATATCATGATGTTGAGACTGATTTGCAAGTTGGATTCTAAAAGGACTCAAGACCAAGAGGGAGCTGTCTGGATCCTAAAAGATAAGTATCTTGTGTTTCTTTTGTTATTTCAATTTATACTAACATTTGATGGTATATGATTTGTAAAACCCTGGATTGGGTTTGGAGAAGAAAATATAAGTCTAATGTACCTAACCCTAATTCCTTGTTGATGATATTGAGTGCTCCCTAATGATATGGATAATATGAGCCTCTTTAAGATCTATCCTTCTCCATGAAGTTGAATCTTTAATGATGACATGGACAAGTTTCTCCCCTTTATATTATGGACCATTATGTCTGATTAATAGAAGAAACCCTAACACTTTAATGTTGATATATAATTCTTGATGATATATTTCCTGTTACTAATGATGTCAACTCATTGTTGTTGTTAATATAGACTCTTTCGTGTCATGGACGATGTGGATTATTATGATAATATTGATATATGAATCCCAATTGACAATGATGTATGACTCATTGATGATGTGGATGATGTGATTGGACTCCTTGATGCTTACTCTTTGATAATGATGATGATGATTTAAACTTCTTGATCATATGGATTCTTTTGATGGTGAACTAGAAAAGTTCAAATCGTTGATGATATGTGCAATATTGGCTCCTTGATAATTCTCATGAAGATGGTTCCCTGATGGTGATATAGATTCCTTGTTGACATGAACAAGATTGGATTCCTTGATGATGTGGTTTGACTCCTTGTAGACATAGATTCCTTTGATGATGATTATGTGGAGTGGTTTGATGATGAATCTTGGATGGCATGAACAAATTTATCTTCTTTGATGATATGGATTGTTCCCCCTGTGATTGGCCTCCATGGTCTTGCTGATGTGGACAACATTGATTGGTTGCAAGAAGGTTTAGATTAAGAAGCAATTGACACACTCTTAAGAGATAAGTACTTTATTATTTGTTTCTATTATTGTTTCATTATGAGTCTCTTGTCTTTGTATATCTTGTTTGGTCGTATTTGTTCTTCCATGGCCTCCTAGTGAGGATTGCAGGTACATATTGAAGATTGCCAAGGTGTGGCAACCATTGAAAATGGATGGAAGAATAAAGTGACAAGATGACTCATGATTGGATGAGCTCTGGATTTAGAGGGAGCAGACAAGATCAGCCTGATGAAGCATGTTTTGACCCGTGAAGTTCAATATGAAGATGGCTTGAAGTCCTGAAGGAAGATGTTGATCTACTGAAGATGAGTTCGTGAACTCCTCTGCCATGTGTTGATGATATGTTTCTGACAAAGGCTGAGAACCTCTTTAGTGTAAGAGGGAGATGATCAAAAGTATTGCATGAGCATGATAAAATACTTGTTGAAAATGTGGCATGATGAACTAGGAGTCCATGGATACTTTCTTAAGAAGTTGCAAGACTCCACTGCTAATGTGTTGATTTGGCTAGTTAAGCTAAGAAAGAGCCTGATAGGTTGTTGGTGTTTTCTTCTATACAAAGCTCTAGTTAAAGCTAGATGAATAGTTGGATTTTGCTACTGAAACAAGTGTTGAAATAGACCATGGCTACTTTTCTGCTTTTGAGTATGCTAATGATTATGTAAGAAGCCTGGAATTGCTGAGGATCCCTTTGAGAGGGAGAATTGATTTGATAGCATCATCGGTTTACTGTAAGACCTATGTGGTCAAGAATTTGGTTTTGAGGCCTACAGTCATGAAGTACAAATTTCATCTCTCTCAAAGAGGAGATTGATGGTGTATTTTTTTCATCTCTCCTTGAGAGGAGATTGGTGGTGTACTCTTTTCATCTCTCCCTTTGTGAGACTTGTGGTATGGCTAGGGAGATTGACGGTGTGTTGTTTTTATCTCTCCCTTTGTAAGACTCGATGTATGGCCAGGGAGATTAATGGTGTCATCCCTATTGAAGAATCAAGGGCAATGATGTATATTAGGATTATTCACTGCTTGATAACAATTTGTGATGCACTATTACAATTATCTTATCATGATCTTATTCTTCTTATTATAGTGTGTGTTTCATCAAAATGTTATCAAAATAAAAAAGACAAGAACACAAATGTTGGCTCTCTTCCAAGGCAGAACCTCTCTCTCTTAGAGAGGAAAACCCTTCAGTAAGTTTCTCTTATTGAAGCTTCTTATTTAATAATGCCAAACCCTAGACCCTTGACTAGGATGTCCTCCAAGCACAAGTCAAGTCCTTCCTCTTTTCTGCACTATGTTCCCCAACACATAGTCTTCCTTCTTCCGGCACTTTTCTCCCCAGCACTTCGTCCTCTTTCTTTGCTTCTTGTCTAGAGATAGACCTTATGTGAGATTCTTGATGAGATATGTTTCTTCTTCTCTTAGAGATGTTCTATACTTAAGGAGACACCCTTCTCTTGATTCAATGAGATACTTTTTGAGATATGTCTTCACATTGAAGTGATTGTACAACAACCCTAATTTTTCCATGTGTGGTTCCCTTGGAGAATAAGGATATTTTTATCTTCGATAGAGAGAGGGACTTGTTCACTTGACATGAGAGGCCTTGTAGGCCTAGTAACTAGCCCAAACGCCAACGAAACTTGAAATGTGATACTATTGTTGTTGTACCTGCAATATATCCTCCTTCTCTTCGCACGTATGATTATTTCTAGCACTAGAAACAATCCTCTACCTTTGCTGAACTTCCTCCTTCCTTCACTACACTTTTGGGGACCCTTTAGACTTGCTTCTCCTTCATTTTCTCATCTTATCTCTTTGCTAATTTCAGAGCTTGCTTTGTTGACTTTATGAGGGAGTGGACAACCTCTATATATATAATATTGTCCCTCCTCTAGGCCGACATTAGGCCGACATTCTGTCTTTAGGCCGACTTGACCATATCTTCATTATTTTCATCGTTTTTCTTCTTTTGGAGGATGTTGCTACATGGAGAGGACTTGCACTTGTCTTGGAGGTATTCCTTTGACCTTATACATAGTGTAACATTCCCTCTAAGGGTCTTACATAAATACATTAACCTTTTGACTTCCTAGAAGCACTTAAACATGTGCTTTACCTACTTCAATGAGAAAGAAACTCATTGAGAAATAATATAAAAATAATTTCTCTTTTCTTGAATAAATACAAATGTCAAAATTACATTTATGAAGACTGAACCTAGTTACACTTTCTTCAAAAATTCCTTCCTTGAATGTTCCGTGAGAATTATGATTTGGTTGAGAAGGATGAGTCATCTCTATGAGAGATGGATTATGATAAGTATGGCCTTGTGAACAATGGTGATTGATTTTATACTATCAAATTTCCTTATGTTGAGATTGATAGATAGAGAGAGAGAGAATGAAAAGTACCTCCTTGGCTAAGAGGGAGTGTTGGAATTTGAGTATCCATGGTTAGTATTTTCATATGAAAAAGAAATTAAATAAATCCAAAATTGGTTTTGCCTCCAAAATTTCACAAGCTGGCTTCATCAAATGAAAGGTCATTTGGCTCCCATTCAACCCCCTATGATGACTATAGATATGTTACAATTGCTTCTCATTTGGGAAATTCATTTTTTCATCAATAATCTTTGTTTCTACAAGCTAGAGAAGGGAAGAGGAGGACAAAATATGTGGAAAGTGTGGAGACTTGTTTTCTTGATATTATTCTGGTCAATTATCATGATTATCATTCTATTTGTAGATATTTTGATGGACATTGGATTCTCTCTCATAAGGAAAGAAGTTTTGAGTTTCCCCTTTGTGGGGTCTAATTTAGCCTTAGGCCTAATTATTTGTGTCTCTTGTTTATTGTCTCACTAATGATTTTACTGCTCATTTCATGTTTGTTAGTTGTAATTTTATTATGTGTAACTGATTGATGATGCTATTAATTATGAATAAATATTGACCAAACTAATCATTAGAAATAGTTACATGTTGAAGAAAATATTGTTCTAGTTAGGCCCAAGAAAAAAAACACAGAGCATATTTGTGGATGACAAAGGTTAGGAGGTTAACATGCTCTTCTCTAATTGCTAATAGGGGTCAACGTACTAGATAATTCATCTCATATTTATATGTGAATTTCACAATTTCAGTAAAAAAGGGGAAATTACGCATAGAACAATATGGATTGTAGAATGTATCTTCATTAATTTTCCACACTGAACTGCTATAACCAGCTCTTGTTACCATCCTCACCTGCCTATATGATTCAATCATGAAATATGCATTTAATCATAAGGCCCACTACACTGTATATTTGATGAGCTATATATATCTATATATATATATTGTAGAGAAACCTGGAGATTCACAAGCTCATGTAATCTAGTAAAACAAGAGACAAGAATCTACTTCTACTCTTTACAACAGAAGCCCATAAACATCGAGCAAACAATAATCAATAGAGGAAGAGAATCAAAGGCACATAAGACAATAAATATCTGAGGAAAGCCACAACTCAAAACCCCAGTATATGTTATGTATTAATCTGGAAAATCAAGATGAAATTACAATGCTTGTTCTCTCTAGAACAATCATAGCACTCACCAAATTCAATCTCCAACTCATAAGCAAGCTCTAGGCCAAAGCTTAGCCAATTCACAAGCTCTCCAAGTCTCTATTCCAATGTGTAATTCCTATGAAGGATAGCTTGTATTTAAATGGAAATAAATCCTCTAAAAATAGCGCAATCCCTCAAGGATCAGTTCCTGAATGCAAGCACTATCAGTGCAACTCAGAAAATATGAAACAAATAGTACATTGTCCCTGCACTCTAGTCTCAACTGGGTCTTTCTCAGAATTAACATGCATGAGTTTCTGATGGTGGAACCTTCAATTAACTAGAGTAGCACTAATTAGGTCACTAGTGTCCCAACTGACTGTTTACTCACTATTAGTTCCTAAAACTGATTGGAACTAATTTAACTGGACTTAACTCAATAAATTGAGTTAACTAGTTACAACTCATTCATAATTCATCCTTAAATCCTATAATTTTGGGAGAACATATACATGTCTTCTAAAAGACTTCCAATTCGAATTTCCTATTTTAATTAAGTTAATGAAAATTAATTAATTATTTTCAAATTGCTATGAGAAAATAATTCTATTTTAATTCACAGTTTAATTCAAGGACAAATTAAATTGGAATTTCTTATTGCCATTTCTAAACACTCCCTCTCAATAAGAAAGGGATTATCCACTACCCCAAAGCTGTCTCCGTGAAACTCAAATTTACATCTTGGTAATGCCTTTGTCAAGATGTCAACATCTTACTCCTCCGTGGGAATGTAATCTAACAACATGATCCACCTCAATACGCAATCTCTTAGATGATGATACCAGATATCTATATGCTTGGATTGATCATGAAAAATTGGATTTTCATAGAGTTAGATACAACTCTAATTATCACAATAAATCATTGTCAGATCCATCTGATGACTAAACAAACCAACCAAGATCTTCCTCATCCAGATAACCTCACATGCTTCTTGACTTGTATCCATGTACTCTACCTCTGCCAAACTGAGTGCAACTGATCTCTGTTTCCTGTTGTACCAAGAAACTATAGCTAACCCAATACTAAAGATCCCTCTTGATGTGCTTTTCCTGTGAGATGGACTCCCCAACCAATCTACAGTGGTGAAGCCTTGAAACTTCACTCCCTCTATTCATCTGTACCACAACCCAAAATGAATAGTGCCTTTGAGGTATATCAATACATGCCTTGTCGCCTTCCAACACAACTTGGTAGGCCTAACCATCGCTTGACTAAGCTAGTTAACTTCATAACACATATCTGGTCATGTTTTCACCAAGTACATGAGTGAACCCACATGCTGCCTATAAACAGTAGCTTCCACTACTTCTCCTGAAGTAGCATCCTCCTTCCTCCAGTTATTAGCTAGAGGAGTCTCCATGGGTTTGTTGCTCTCCATACATAATCTTCTAAGTATCTCATTGGCATACTTGCCTTGAGAAACAAACAACTCCCCATCTCCCTGCCATACCTCCATGCCAAGAAATTAATGCATGAGCCCCATGTCCTTCATCTCAAACTCTCTTGCAATATCCTCCTTGCAATGTTTGATGAGCTTCTCATCACGTCTCAGTACGAGATCATCTACATAATGTACAATAATCAAAATCTTACCTCCCACCACTATGTGATATAGGTTCGCATCTGCTTCACTTTTCGTGAAGCCCAACCCAGTGAAGTAGCTATCTATCCTAGTGTACCAAGCACAGGGTGCTTTCTTCAGCCCATACAATGCTCTCTTGAGTCGGAACACATGTGAATCATGGTCCAAGGTTTCAAAACCTTTGGGATGCTCTATGTACACCTCTTCCTCAATCATGCCATTGAGGAAGGCACTCTTTACATCCATCTGATGGATACTGCAATCCATCTATGCTAATAGTGCCAAAATAGATATGATTGACGAGTACTTTGCAACAGGAGCAAAGGTCTCATCATAGTCAATCCCCTCTACTTGTGAAAAGACACAGGCCACAAATCTAGTCTTATGCTTCTCCACACTACCATCTACTACTTTCTTTACCTTGTAAATCCAACGGGAGCTCACAACTTGTCCTACGGTCTCTGGACCACATCCAAAACACTGTTTCAAACTATGGAGTCATACTCCTCCACCACCGCATCAACCCAAACTGGCTACTACACTACTTCCTAAGAGAAAGATGGCTCTACCACAACACATGCACCTATAAGTGCCATGTATCCAGTGTACCTCTCTGGTGACCTCCCCTGTCTGCGTTGAGAAGAGGGTGCTCCCACATTCTCCCGTGCATCATCCAACAATCTGTCAGCCTTTCTAGAAGAATTTGCCTGAGTGGATGTCTCCATTCCCGAAACCTCTGCATGTGGCTGCTCCACATAAATCTGAGGCTCCTTAACCTTAGGAACTAAAAGTTCCTCCTCATGTAGCTCAAGCTCCCTCTCAAGGGATACTCGCAGGGCCTTCTCCTCATCAAACTTGACATCCTCGCGAACCACTGTCATCCGACTGGTTTGCATGTACACCTGATAGTTGTGGGGAGTATCTATGTACCCCACAAACATCCCCAACTCTGTTGTTGGCTCAAGCTTCTTCCGTGCAACTTTGTTCACATGGAAATAAACTGATGACCCAAAAATCCTAAAGGACCAACATCTGACCTCTTATCAGAATAAGCTTCCTCTGGTGTTTTACTCTCAAGTATCCGACGTGGACTACAATGATGAACATAAACTGCTATGCTGCATGCCTTAGCCCACAAGTGTATTTGTAGGCCCTGATCATGAAAAATTGCCCTTGCTGCCCCTACTATGCTCCTGTTCTTTCTCTCAGCAACCCCATTCTGTTGAGGGTTATGAGGTGCTGTCAACTCTCGTTTAATCCCTTCCACTGCACAGAATTTCTTAAACTCATTGGAGACATATTATCCACCATTATCACTTTGTAGAGCTTTAACCTTCTTGCCCACCTCTTTCTTGACCAATGCTTTGAATTCACAAAACTTTGTGAATGTATGATCATTTATCTGCATGAAAAATACCCAGTATTTACGAGAATAGTCATCTACAAATATAACATAATACCTGTGTTTGGTGGTGTATACTGTTGAGAATGGTCCACACACATCTAAATGGACTCTCTCTAGAATAGACTATGCTCGACTGTCTCTATCTCCAAAGGAAGACTTAGTGTATTTTCCCAAAGTACAACCCTTGCATGTATCAACTTGCTCAAGCGTACCTTTGCGAAGATCAACAAAAATTTTCTGCAATATCTTTAAAGCCCCATGATGCAAATGGTCCAATTGCCTGTGCCACAACTCTTCAACATCTTAGCTCAATATCTTTTCTGCTTTTGAACTTAAAGCAACACAATCCTCTACCTCTATCTTATAGAGATTTTGAACTTGAATCCCTATCTTCTTTACTTGACCTGTGGCTATGTGTCGAAGGAATGCCTTTCCTTTCGAAAATATCACATCATAACCTCTATCCTCAAGCATGGCAATGGATACCAAGTTCTTCATTAGTCTGGGTACATGCATAACATTCTTCAAGGTGAGTGGAGCTGCATGCTCCCTCTGAAAAGTAATAGTGCCCATACCAGTAACACTATACTTACTGTCATCACCCATCTCAATATGCATCTTGAGATCTTTCTCCTCTAGTTCACTGAATAACTCTTTGTCACTAGTCATGTGGAAAGAAGCTCCACTGTCTAAGTACCAGACACTTCCCATCATTGAAGACACCATGCATGCAATGAGGGAAAAGTCCAATTTGAATTGGGAGGCCAAAGCCTCACCCGCCGCTCCTCCTAAGGACTTCTCCTTGGACTTATTTAATGGACAATTTGTAGCAAAGTGACCCATCTTGTGACAATGAAAGAATTTATCTTTTTTCATGTCCTTCTTCTTAGCTCCATGATAAAAATCTGATTTGGAACGAGAAATTTTACCTTTCCCCTTCCTTGCCTTAATTGCGAAGGCACAGTTCTCTTCATCATCAATATTTGATGAAGAGCCATTGTTGGTGTTCCTCTTGATCTCATTCTGCATCAAATATGACCATAGTCGTTCCCAATCTAGAAGCTTCTCCCAACCATTGACAGAGTTCTAATAATTATTCCAACTCTTTAGGAGTCCAAAAAGAGCAAGGCTCACCATATCCTCATTGGTAACTGTGATTCCAACACTTCCAAGTTCATCCCAACATTGAGTGAACTTGGTCAAGTACTTTGGAATCGTCTCGCCTTTCTCCATCTTGATTTTACGAAGTTTATCCTTCAGTGCCAACTTCCTTTGATCACTGCTATTCTGATACAAGTCCGTCAATGTTTTCCACATAGTATGCAAAGTTTCATTTCCATAGAGACTCGAGACAATGTGGTCTCAAACACCTTAAAGTATTATCTACCTTGCATTCACCACACACTTCTTCCATTCAGCCAAGTTCTGTGCATCCATAGCTACTAGCTTGGGGACTTCTTGATCAATGAATTCCTTTAAGCCATTATCTTCTAGCACAACATCCATCCTGTCCCTCCAGGCTATAAAATTCAAGCTTCCTTCCAAGGCATACTCAAGCCTCAACCCATGAAATGTCATCTGCTGATCCTGAAGTATATATGCAAATTCGACTTTCACCTGTAACCCAGAAACTCAAAACTTTGAAATCTCCTCTAGAGAGATGATTTTAAATCAATGATTTCTCCATCACCCGAACTCTGATTCGCCCGATTTGTTTTTTGAATTTGGGTATCTTTTCCCAAGGAATCCAAATATGCAATTTGTTTATGAAAATTTGGCACATAAATTCTCAGAAATTCTCTATGAACTCTCAGCCCAAGAAAATAATCTTGCTTTGATACCATGTAGAAAAACCTATAGATTCACAAGATCATGTAATCTCCTAAAACAAGAGACAAGAATCAAATTCTACTCTTTATAGTGGAAGCCCATAAACATCGATAAAACAATAATCAATAAAGGAAGAGAATGAAAGGCACATAACACAATAAAAATCCGGGAAAGCTACAACTCAAAACCCCACTATATATTATGTATTAATTTGGAAATTTAGGATGAAATTACAATGCTTGTTCTGTCTAGAAATATCCCGGCAGTCAACAAATTCAATCTCCAACTCATAAGCAAGCTCAAGGCCAAATCTTAGCCAATTCAAAATCTCTCCAAGACTCTATTCCAAAGTGTAATTCCTATGAAGGATATCTTCTATTTAAATGGAAATAAAGCCTCTAAAAATTGCGCAATCCCTCAAGGATCAATTCCTGAATGCATGCACTATCAGTGTAACTCAGAAAAGACTAAAACAAATAGTACATTGTTCTTGCACTCTAGTCTCAACTGGGGCTTTCTCACAATCAACATGCATGCGTTTCTGATGGTGGAATCTTCAGTTAACTAGAGTAGCACTAATTAGGTCACTAGTGTCCCAACTGACTGTTTACTCACTATTAGTTCCTGAAACTGATTGGAACTAATTTAATTGGACTTAACTCAATAAACTGAGTTAACTAATTACAACTCATTCATAACTCATCCTTAACTCCTATAAGTTAGGGAGAACATATACATGTCTTCTAAAAGACTTCCAATTTGAATTTCCTAAATTAATTAAGTTAATTAAACTTAATTAATTATTTTCAAATTTCTATGAGAAAAGAATTCTATTTTAATTCACAGTTTAATTCAAGGACAAATTAAACTCGAATCTCTTGTTGTCATTTCTCAATATATGTATATGTATATGTATATGTATATATATGTGTGTGTGTGTGTGTATGTATACATATATATATATATATATATATATATATATATATATATATATATATATATATATATATATATAGATATATGTATGTATGTATGTATGTATGTATGTATGTATGTATGTATGTATGTATGTATATATACATATACATACATACATACATACATACATACACATACATACATACATACATACATACATACATACATACATACATACATATATATATATATATATATATATATATATATATATATATATATATATCTATGTTGGTAGGAAACATCTTCCTAAAGTAATCGAGTGCATTCTGGGAAAGAGTCATGGATTCCTGTAAGAGAATGATGGAAGGGTGCATATAAAAGAAAAGTTCTCTAAGGGTAAGAAATTTGTGTGAGTCCCCCAAACTTCACATATTGAGTTATAGACAAAGATGCTCGAAGCCTATTTAGCTTGACATATATATATCTATTCATATAATGCAGATGAACTTATACGTAAGAGATGGGTTGAACGTATGGCGATCAAAATGACTCAACAGATGTATTGACAAGAAATGGTACTAATATATTTGTACTCACAAAATTTGGCACATGCATAATCTGGTATGTGGATATAAACAAAGAAAAACAAGTGATATATATATATATATATATATATATATATATATATATGTATGTATGTATGTATGTATGTATGTATGTATGTATGTATGTATGTATGTGTATATATATATATATATATAGATTGTAGTGTTCTAGCTAGGGTACTAGGCTAGACTATATTTAATATCGACCAGGGTGCATAAGCTTAGAGGCATGTGTCTAAAGTATATAGACATAAAGGATTGTTGGCTAAGTGATTATGATGTAGGTCACAAGGCTTCTTTACGGAAGGCTGGGATATGTCACCTATCATTCAAACACTCAGATTATCCTACTAATATACCTGATTACAATGCTTGTCATTAGATGTATTTACCAAATTAAACACTGAACCTAAGCACTGTGTATGACTGTAACAACGATCTTAATCCCCTTACAAAGATATTACCCAGAAAACCCTTGTTCAGTAAACACACAACATTCAATGATATTTACACTATATCAAACTATATAGAGATCATAAATGAATTGTGAAACAAAAACAGAGTTTATGATGGTGCTTTTAAAAGACACACAGGGATCGAATCCCTTACAGGATGCACATCCAGATCTCAGTGATGACTGTTCAGCATAACCATAAACGCAAACCAACCATAAGCGCAAACCATATACATTCAATGGAAATCAAAAGCTATGGAAATCGAAACCCAAGTAATTGTAACTGTTATGCAAACCATACAAAACCTATTGAAATCGAAATTGAATCAATACCACTGTGCAACCATACGATAACCGAAATGCAAATGAAATAAATGGACAGTATACCAATTGAACGCAGGGCCCGTCCGCGTTCCAGGGGTACACTAGCTTATAATCGACCAGCTACCAAATCAATGCACGAGACACACAAGTCGTAACTGTGAATAGGTCTTAGTATTAAACTTAAAAACTCTGTTCTGGAACGATTCAACGATTAAACATTAACCATTAACCAGACTGTATTTACATATGTATATCCACAGCCATGTCATTTCGACAATGAATGTACATTCGGCTGTTGCCGCTTTTATTACATCAAGCTTTTTCAAAATGTTTCTATCCTAAGTGTTTTCAAAAAGAACAAAAACTAAATAAAAATAGAACGAGCTGTTGTTGCTGCTTTTGTCTGCCAGTGTGCCATGCTTTGACCTGAGTTGACCGTGCATATAGGAGGATCGATTCGGCTGGGAGATAGGTGTTTTTCCATGCTTGGACATTCTGCTTTTCATCCATGCCTTTCGTTCTAGCCCAACTGTTGCGCCACATGTCAAACGATAAGCTTATTACAGGATGTTGGAACTTCCTGTAACCATTTCATCAAAAACTTCTAATTCTTCAACATAAAATCCCTAAATCAATTTCTATGCAATTTAATAACTATAAGACTATTAATAATCAATTTTCAAGGATTCTAAGGGATATATGATGAAAAGGAATGGACAAATGATATGTTTTTCCTCCTCAAAAACATATCATTTGTCCATTCCTTTTCATCATATATCCCTTAGAATCCTTGAAAATTGATTATTAATAGTCTTATAGTTATTAAATTGCATAGAAATTGATTTAGGGATTTTATGTTGAAGAATTAGAAGTTTTTGATGAAATGGTTACAGGAAGTTCCAACATCCTGTAATAAGCTTATCGTTTGACATGTGGCGCAACAGTTGGGCTAGAACGAAAGGCATGGATGAAAAGCAGAATGTCCAAGCATGGAAAAACACCTATCTCCCAGCCGAATCGATCCTCCTATATGCACGGTCAACTCAGGTCAAAGCATGGCACACTGGCAGACAAAAGCAGCAACAACAGCTCGTTCTATTTTAATTTAGTTTTTGTTCTTTTTGAAAACACTTAGGATAGAAACATTTTGAAAAAGCTTGATGTAATAAAAGCGGCAACAGCCGAATGTACATTCATTGTCGAAATGACATGGCTGTGGATATACATATGTAAATACAGTCCGGTTAATGGTTAATGTTTAATCGTTGAATCGTTCCAGAACAGAGTTTTTAAGTTTAATACTAAGACCTATTCACAGTTACGACTTGTGTGTCTCGTGCATTGATTTGGTAGCTGGTCGATTATAAGCTAGTGTACCCCTGGAACGCGGACGGGCCCTGCGTTCAATTGGTATACTGTCCATTTATTTCATTTGCATTTTGGTTATCGTATGGTTGCACAGTGGTATTGATTCAATTTCGATTTCAATAGGTTTTGTATGGTTTGCATAACAGTTACAATTACTTGGGTTTCGATTTCCATAGCTTTTGATTTCCATTGAATGTATATGGTTTGCGCTTATGGTTGGTTTGCGTTTATGGTTATGCTGAACAGTCATCACTGAGATCTGGATGTGCGTCCTGTAAGGGATTCGATCCCTGTGTGTCTTTTAAAAGCACCATCATAAACTCTGTTTTTGTTTCACAATTCATTTATGATCTCTATATAGTTTGATATAGTGTAAATATCATTGAATGTTGTGTGTTTACTGAACAAGGGTTTTCTGGGTAATATCTTTGTAAGGGGATTAAGATCGTTGTTACAGTCATACACAATGCTTAGGTTCAGTGTTTAATTTGGTAAATACATCTAATGACAAGCATTGTAATTAGGTATATTAGTAGGATAATCTGAGTGTTTGAATGATAGGTGACATATCCCAGCCTTCCGTAAAGAAGCCTTGTGACCTACATCATAATCACTTAGCCAACAATCCTTTATGTCTATATACTTTAGACACATGCCTCTAAGCTTATGCACCCTGGTCGATATTAAATATAGTCTAGCCTAGTACCCTAGCTAGAACACTACAATCTATATATATATATATATACACATACATACATACATACATACATACATACATACATACATACATACATACATACATACATACATATATATATATATATCACTTGTTTTTCTTTGTTTATATCCACATACCAGATTATCCATGTGCCAAATTTTGTGAGTACAAATATATTAGTACCATTTCTTGTCAATACATCTGTTGAGTCATTTTGATCGCCATACGTTCAACCCATCTCTTACGTATAAGTTCATCTGCATTATATGAATAGATATATATGTCAAGCTAAATAGGATTCGAGCATCTTTGTCTATCACTCAAATATGTGAAGTTTGGGGGACTCACACAAATTTCTTACCCTTAGAGAACTTTTCTTTTATATGCACCCTTCCATCATTCTCTTACAGGAATCCATGACTCTTTCCCAGAATGCACTCGATTACTTTAGGAAGATGTTTCCTACTTGCACAAGGTGACTATGGATTCTATATGCCACTCTGGGGGACTGGTTGCTTTGTGGGATCCAAGGTGGGTCTGCTTCAAGGAATGCATATGTTTTGCAGGAATTTTGTTATTTAGACACTTGAGAGGACTGGTGGGACATTTCAGGATCCTTAACATATATTCTCCTTACAAGGATCATTGCATATTTTGGGACAGACTAACGGAGTCTGAGATTTTGAAATTGGACTCACTTATTGTGGTGGAGGATTTAAATGCCACCACTGCACTGGAGGAATGTTGGGGGCAGAACACTAGAATGAACACACTGGTGGATAAACTTACAACTATCTTTTGGGAATGCAATTTTATAGATATCCGACCACAGAGGATGGTGCCCACCTGACATGATGGAAGATTCGGTTCACAACATATTGCTAAGCGACTGGGTCGTTTTCTTATTCAGGAAGAACTAATGGAAAGGATGGGTATTGTGCAGACCTCTATCTTGAACTCTTATATCTCAGATCACCTGCCCATCACCCTTATTTGGAGGAAGGCATAATATTGGATGAGCATTCCATTTAAATTTAACCATATCTAGCTTGAGGATCCCAAATTTGAGAAGATGGTACAAGATACATGGTCACAATTTGGGATTACATAATCATCACCTATGCAGGATATGGTTCAAAAATTACATGATCTAAAAAGGAAGGTCAACATTGGGAAAGATATAAAAAATAGAAGTTGCGTATGGAGCTAGATGTGATACACAATGAGCTGGAGGTATTGGGATAGAATCTGTATTTGGGAATTCCATCCATCACACTTATCAACAATATCGAAGCACTCGAGAAGAAAAAACAACATATCCTACACATACAAGAAGTGACTTGGAGATTGAAGAGCGAGGCTATATGGCTAAAGGAGGGGGATAGAAATACAAAGTTTTTTCACAGGCATGCAAACTATAGAAGGCAGATAAATTCCATTTGGAAAATTAAGGATTCCAATGACTATGAGGTTCACACCCTTTTGGAGATTCAACATGCAGCGGTTACATATTTTGAGTAGGAATATCAAAGTAGAGGTAGTGCGAATATTGAGGACCAGATTTGGAAATTCGAATATTACCCTAACATGTTTGATGAAGATAGGAACAAAGAAGTGTACAAGGCAATTGAATTGCAGGAGGTCCACTCCATATTGAAATATTTATCCAAAGACAAGTGCCCTAGACCAGACAGATGGACTGTAGAACTTTTCTTACACTTCTTTGATCTTATCGGAGAGGACCTGGTTCAAATGGTGGAGCAATCTAGATTGGAAGGGTACATCTCAAATGAGATCAACTCCACATATATTGCTCTTATCCCAAAGAAGAATGAATTGCGACACTTCCAGAACTATAGGCCCATCTCACTTTGTAATATGATATATAAATTGATCTCCAAAATCATTGCTCTCCGTATTAAAAACACTCTCTCTAAATTCATCACTTTGGAACAATACGACTTTCTACAAGATAGATTGATTCACGATGTGGTTGCAATGACACAAGAATGCATGCACACCATACATTCTAAGAAATTGGAAGCTGTAATCATGAAGGTGGATTTGCAGCGGGCATATGACAACATTGATTGGGGCTTATTGTGCATTGTGCTGCACAAAATTGGACTACACACAACATCCATTGAATGGATTATGGCCTGTGTCACAACAGTTAGATTTGTTGTCCTCATAAATGGATACCCGACTAGCTTCTTTAGGTTTGGGCACGGGCTAAGACATGGGTTCTCACTCTCCCCTCTGTTGTTTATATTAATCATGGATGGACTCAGTCACAGAATCAAAAATGCTTTCCATATGGTTGTGTATCTGCCTTTTCCTATGGGAAGAAATATAAGAGTTTCACACAAGTTTTTTGTTGACGATATACTTACATTTGGGATCATATCCAGATATATGTGGACTTCTCTTCATAACATTTTTCACAGGTTTGGTAGCACATCTAGGCTCTACATGAATAAGGACAAGTTCAAAATATTATATGGGGAAGGCAAGCAGGAGGATATTACATATATTTCAAATCTATTTGGGGTGAGAGATATTCCAATTGGTGATGGTTTGAAAAATCTGGAATACAAAATCAAGCCCAATAATTATCGTAACCAAGACTGGTTGTGGATCGTGGATATATTCCACAAGAATATTTCAGGATGGGCATAAAGGTGTCTTCAACTTCAAGGCAGAGTCATACTTGTACAATTGATACTACAACCGTTGGCAGTATATTGGGCACACCTATATTGCATACCTGCATCCATCATTAAACAGATCCATTGTGCTATTTCTAGATACATTTGGGAAACAAAGCATAAATACCGTCTAGTTACATTAGATAAGATCACTAGACCCAAATCTATGGAGGGCTAGGGCATACTGAACATAAAGATTTTTGGGTGGGAATTCCTCACAAAATCTCTATGGCGGGGACTTCTTGGCACAGGTATTTGGAGCGAGATCATCAAGAAAAAATATCTCAATGAGATTAATATTTGTCACTGTTTGAGAGAGGGACTGGTTGGCAAGACATACATATCTTCTATATGGAATAGCCTCAACAGAGTTTAGCACTGGCTCATAGAAAGGTTTTGCTGGAACATGGGATCCAAGAAGGACATCATCATTGGGAGGGACAAGATCCTTGGGCATGAACTGAATAGTATGTTATGAAACCAGCTCACAAAAAGATAGAAAAGAAAGATCAACGCCTTAGAAATCAGCCTCTTCGAGGGGGAAACCTCCTTTACATTACACAAATGAACAATTCTTGGATGATACAAATGACAAGGCCTCCTTTCTATATATAGGAGTCTAAGGGGTCATAATGTAATCAAAGCCGACATAACAATAATAATGTAAGGGCACAACAATAAAAATAGTGGGCTTCTATGGGGCACAATAATAACAATATAGGGACTACATGGGCACAACAATATAATAATGGGGTTTCACTAATAATAATAAGGGGTTACACTAGTAGTATAGGAACCTAACATGCCCCTCTCCTTCAAAAAGTGTTGTCCTCAACGCTTGAGTAGTTTTGAATGCTTCTGTATAAAGTTCTCATCCTCCCATATGGAATCTTCAGTGGGTAAGTTCTTCCACTTGATGAGATACTCTGAAATTGATCGATTTCGTAGCTCTTGGTTTCTTGTTTCCATGACTGCTTCAGGTTCCAATATGATTTTTCCTTCCTCATCAAGTTCCAACAATATTGTTTGAACTGGGAGCTTGTCAGTTATAAACTGCTTTAAGCATGAAACATGGAAAACTGGGGGCACTTGGGAACATGCAGGAAGCTCTGATTTGTATGCTATAGTACCAATATTTTGTAGCACCTTGTAAGGACCATAGTACTTTGGTGATAATTTATTATCCTTCTTAGCTTACTTGAGGGACATTTGTTTGTATGTTTGTATTCATAAAAATACCCAGTCACCTATATCAAAACTTCTTTCGCTGCGATGTTGATCTCCTTGTTGTTTCATTTGATTCTGTGCCAAAGCAAGGTTATCCTTTAAGAGTTGGAAAACTTGTTGTTGTTGAGGGTCTACCTTAACACCTTCATGAGATACAATATGACCCAAGTATTCCACCTCTTGTACTCCAAAGAAACATTTGGAAGCTTTTGCATATAATTGTTTCTCATTCAATAGTCTGAGCACTCTATCAACATGTTGAACATGATCCTTCCAAGACTTGTTGTATATTAGTATATCATCAAAAAATACTAACACAAATTTTCTAAGGAAGGGTTTGAAAATGGAATTCATCAAGCCTTGGAATGTATAAGGTGTATTGGTAAGGCCAAAAGGCATGACCAAAAATTATTAATGACCCTCATGAGTTCTAAATCTTGTTCTTGGAATGTCTTCAGGCTTCATTTGATGTGATGATATCCAGCATGAAGGTCCAAGTTGCTGAAGTAAATTTCTCCATGCAATTCATCCAATAATTCATCAATGAGAGGAATGGGAAATTTATCTTTAATAGTGAGCTTGTTGAGCTCTCTAGAATCCAGACACATGCACCATGATCCATCTTTATTATGCACCAATACTACTAGAGCAGAGAAAGAACTTTGACTAGGTTGAATTATACCAGCCTTTAGCATTTTTGCAACCATATGTTAAATTTCACCCTTTTGTGCAAAGGGATATCTATAAGGCCTGATGTTTGGAGGAACACTTCCTGGAAAATGAATAGCATGATCATGATCACAAATAGGTGGGAGGCCTTTAGGAGTCTCAAATACCTTGGAATGATTGTCCAAGACTTTTTGGATATCTAGAGAAATAGATGATTTCGACGTGGGAACCTCTAGTGAACATAATTTTGCAATTAGGCCACGTTGTTCTTCCTTTAGAAGCTTTTTCACGCCGTTAGAGCTGATTATCTTTCTCGGTTTCCCCAAATATTGTAGCCATTTGACTCCTAGTACAATGTCAACACCACCCATTGGAATGGAAAGCACTAGACTATTGAAAACATATTCTCTCATGGATAGCTTGATATTATGGCGCTTTCTAAAGCAATTTATGGTTCCTCCACTTGCAACCATCACTTGAATCTCTGGTGCTGGATATAGGAAGCAATTCAATTCCTTGTCTATCTTACAATGAATAAAATTATGGGTACTACCCGAATCAATCAACATTATTACCTTTTTCTTCTTGATATGTCCTTCTATCTTTATAGTTTTAGGAGTGGTAATTTCAGCCAATGCATTATAAGATATGGTCGGATTCATTTCTTCTTTCTTTGGGGTTGTTTCTTGGTGAGTATACTTTTCTTTTGATGTTTCTTGATCCTTTTTTTCCTCCTCTTCACAATCTATATAAAATAATTTCTTCTCAGCAAACTTATGATCTTTAGTGTATTTTCTATCACAATTGTAACAAATCCCTTTTTCTCTTTTTTCTTCCAATTGCTGTCATGTAAACCTTATAGGTTGTGGAATTCTAGGAGAAAAAATGCTTCGATATTTATAGTTGTGAGTGGTAGGATTCCTTGTTTCCATAATTCCGCTTTCAATTTTTCTTACCAACCCGAATGCTTTCTACAATGAATCAGGTTCCCAAAGACGAAACTCATGTTGAATGTTATCCTTTAGAGTCCCTATGAAGACATCAATCCTTTTCTTATATGGAATATCATTTGTCCTTATATTCAATTTTTGGAAGTCCTCAATGTGCTCTACCATTGAACCCTTTTGTTCGAGATTTATCAATTGGCCAAAGAAGGTGTTACTCTTTGTATCCTCATAATGTGCTATCATTTCTTCCGTGAAAATTGACTAAGTGACAAGTTTTTTATGAGAACAAAGCCCTTTATACCATAAAAATTGATTCATTTCTAAATATAAATATGCAATATGTACCTTTTGTAATAGTTGCACCTCATGTATATCAAAATATTTTTCCATATGTAGTATCCAATTTACCGGATCCTTGCCATCAAACTTCCTCATATCGCTTTTTCTTGATTTTAGGAGCTCGATCTTGAAATGACTGTAACTATGTAATTTCGGATCTTTAAGCTCTAACGTTTCAGCTTGTTATAGTCCTCCAAGTCCTCTTTCTAACCCCACAAGTCTGATCACAATTGGATTCACGAACAAAGTGTTATGCCCAATCTCCAGCGATGGCCTAATTATAGAATGGTTCAGTAGAGTGAACTTGTACGAAGTAACACGTGTCACTTTTTCAACCTTAGGTTCTGAAAATGATACCCAACGAACCACAGTCCATCTGATTTCTGTCACTTTTTACGAAATTTCAATCTGATGCTCAGAGAGAAAGGTATGACGATTTTCCCAAGGTCACCTATTTGGGATGTAATTCGGGAGCATGCAGAAACCTTAAATATATTGGACTATATCTCCAAAAATATAGCGAAACATGATATGAAATTCAAGACCGAGCTTCACCATGTTTTTCATTCAAATAGGTTTTAATTTCAGAGTTTGAAACTTTGTAAAAAAATAATTATAGCGAAAATTCCACGATGATTTGTTTGAGATGGAATTTGGGAGCTTGCAAAAACTGTAACATCCTCAAATCAAATCTCCAAAAATATAGTGATACAAGATCTGAAATTCAGACCCAAGGTTTAGCGCGATTTCATCTCAAATGGGTTTTTTTAGCTTTGGAAACATCGCAAAAAAATAGTTATAGCGAAAATGCCACAATGACCTATTTGGAGCAGCGAAACCCTAGAATCCAAAGCTCTGATACCAAATGTTATGAAACCAGCTCACAAAAAGATAGAAAAGAAAGATTAATGCCTTAGAAATTAGCCTCTTCGAGGGGGGAACCTCCTTTACATTACACAAATGAACAATTCTTAGATGATACAAATGACAAGACCCCCTTTCTATATATAGGAGTCTAAGGGGTCATAATATAATCAGAGCCGACATAACAATAATAATGTAAGGGCACAAAAATAAAAATAGTGGGCTTCTATGGGGCATAATAATAACAATATGGGGACTACATAGGCGCAACAATATAATAAGGGGGTTTCACTAATAACAATAAGCGGTTACACTAGTAGTATAGGGACCTAACATTTACACAGTGGAACTCACCCACTGTCTATACACAAGGGGTATTATATTTTTTGATCGGGGCATATGAACTTGGTCAGGAAACAAACCGATTTGGAAAGAGGCAGAAGAAATGGGTTTGCAGGGGGACTTGGCCGACACTTGGAGGAACATTGTTGCTGAGATCTAGAATGTTGGAATATACAAATCTGATATGGGAGACCAGATTGGGTGAAATGGTATCATTAAAAAGGTTTCCATCTCTGTTGCATATACTTACAATTACATTTGCTGCAACACACATGACTACCATGACTGCTATTGGCTAACTATGTTCTGGAATGTACAAATCCAATACAAGATTATTTTGTACACCTAGCTAGTTTGGTAGAATAAGACACTCACTTGGGAGAACTTGAAGAAGAGGGGCCTACTCAGACTTGGTATTTGTGTTTTTGTTGGCAAGAGGAGGAGGACAATGTCCACATTCTCCTAAGATGTCCTATAGAAGTTCATATTTGACACAGTTTGTCTGTCATTCTCTCCTTTGCATACATTGACCATTGTTCCATTGAAACATGCTTACATTGGTGGAGTACCCAAAATAGGCATCAGTGTGCCATCCCGATGCTCACTTTCTGGGAGATCTGGAGAGTTAGAAACAACATTATATTTGATCACAAATATCTCAGTGTTGAAAGGATCATAGATAACATACACACTGCGATGGATCCACTACAACGACCATTGACTCATCCAACTATGGGGGCTCACGGGACCGATGATCCATTTATTACATACCTTATTGGTTTCTTTGACGGTGTAGAACAGGAAGGCAAATGCGGTTTTCGGATTTGGGTCTGCATGGATAACAACACATAATATAGAATCCACTAGGGGGCGGAGGGGGGACTAACATGAAGGCAGAGGCTATGATGCTTTGGGGGTTGCTCTGGTTTGTAGAGTTTCTAGACATCCACAACATCAACATATATGGAGAATCCCAGACCATCATCAATCATATCTTGGGATCCTCACACATTTCGAATCCACATCTTCAGGGTTGGTTGAGGCACATCAAGAATCTATAGGACACTCTAGTGGGCATATCTATTCAACACTTACATAGAGAACACAACACTGTTGCAGATTCTTTATCTAAGTAAGGTATCCACGACTCACTGGAGGGGTTTCATATCACTTTGGAGGTAGAGGTATGTTCGATAGATGAAGGTATTGTGCCATTTCCATGACCTTTGTCTCCACTAATTTTGTTTCTTGCATTGTGCCCACTACAAGCTGCACAATGGGCACATATTTTCCTTATATATTTGGACTATATCTTGGAATATTTTGATAGATGTACTCCTTTCTTTTCTGTTTTGGCTATTGTTTTTTTATGGAGACATGGTATATACTGCCTCTGGACAACAACTTTTTTGGCATTTCTCT
The DNA here is from genome assembly GCA_031772625.1 of Pinus tabuliformis. Classification (NCBI taxonomy): domain Eukaryota; kingdom Viridiplantae; phylum Streptophyta; class Pinopsida; order Pinales; family Pinaceae; genus Pinus; species Pinus tabuliformis. The sequence goes on along the minus strand of CM062815.1, from coordinate 445,158,522 downwards.
TGGGCCACTGATATATTGGGAGCCAATATACAGTTCATATGAAGCATCCAAATGGAACTCAATGTACTGATTTTAATGTCTATATAAGAAAATCAACGTTTTTTCTTATTTGAAAAAAGATATATATGTCAAGCTGAACCTGACCTTTGGAATTGGTTTGAATTGTGTTACAAAACAATCTAGGCCATAAGACTTACAACTTTAGTTGTCTTTGTTCTAAAAATATGCCTCTCGAATTAATTTGACTGGTTTTACAAAGCAGTCTAGTGATTTCAATTTTACTTATGCCATTAACAATAGTATGATTCATGTTGCACTTAATTCGGGCCTCTCATATTGATTTTAATCATATAATGACCCGAGCCTCCTGGATTATGCCTTCTGTTGTGTGATAAAATATTTTATTGATCAACGTGTGATGAAAAATGACCCAAATATGTTGGATCTCTCTCTCTCTGGTTATGAAATTAATATGTTTTAAGATGACGAAGTATAATAAAATCAAATCAGCTATATGTTCCTATTCATTGTGAAAATTGTGGGTATTAAAACAACATGGGGTCTTCTTTTAGCTTCCTTACCCACATTTATTTATACACAATTTATTTTACATGCAGGCGCTTATGAGGGAGTTTTGTTATATGAGATGCTGATACACCTCTTGATTTGCGATGAGGAACCTTTATTTTCTCGGCCTATGGGTGTTGGGTCTTTGGGTGAATTTTCCCAGGAAATAGACACGGTATCATACCCATCCTTCATATAAATCAATCCAACATCCAGGTAGTCGTAGTCTAACCAGAATGCTTTTTTTCCCTGAAAATCATGAAAATTTCGATAAGATTTTGATAAAATATGGTAGGGATTTTTGTAAATCCAAGTTAAAGTTGTCAAACTTCAAGGTTTTGGGTGCCCTATAGGTCTTTGATGGTGCTCAATCCATTTCCACCATCAAAAGCATGATTCACACACTGTTACTGCAATATTTTTGGATTTTTTTTGCCTGGATTCTAGCCACTTTTGGTCGTAATGAAATAGTTCTCATATATATTCAATGTCGAATGATTTTCCCATATTTCAATGGGAATTAATTTCACATATTTTACATATCTTATTATCCTGTCACTCCACAAGATAATGCATTAGGTAATTTCGCTGACCCAATTAGTTAGATCAAACATATTTCATATGTTTTGATTTAATAAAGTTTAATTATATAGAAAAAGTTTATAATTTTTATAAAAAAATAATTAATATTTATTTATGTTATTATTGGCTAAGAATTTGATCTTATTGCAAAATCTATCATAAATTGTGATTTTGCAATCATTACCTTTTATTAATGCAATGTACTCATTCTTGTCATATCAATACTTTTTACACACTAATATTAGAGTTTTTTAAAGCTATGTTTGCATAAGCATTGAAATCATGACCTTGTTCTTTAATTGCACAAATGAGGACTTTACCAATCAGTAAAATTCAAATTGATGGAATTCTAAATCTTAACACTAATTTGAATTCAATATTTTTACTACAATTTAACTATATTTAAACTATGCAGCAAGAGTAGCTACTATGTAGCACTTGCTTTGTTTAGAATTAATGTTATGATAGTAAGTGGAATTACTTACATGAGAATCATTTTGCGGCGAAATCAAGATTTTATATTCATTAATGTGAGTATGATAATGTTATGCACTTAAATACACCCATGTTATTTTATAATTCATTACCATGAGAACTCTCCATAGGAAATAGCTTATTATGGGTGTATTTTCTTTAGTCTACGATGTATTTTATAGTTCATAATGCATTAGCAAGAGAACTCCATAGGAAATAACTTATTATGGGTGTATTTTCTTTTTCTAGCCTACGATGTATTTTATATTTCACCATTATAAAGAATAGGTACTTTATTTAATACGGTTCATCATTGTAATTAATTTTTGTCAATCTAGGATATGGTAATATTATTTTGACTTATATTCATAATGTGGATGATTGTCAATATTTAAAAGAAAATATGGTTATCATTTGAACCACCTTTACAACATTCATATAATAGGGTGATACATTGGAAGGGAACATAAAAAATAACACCTTATAAACATTCTTTCATTAAAAATGTGATAATATTTCAAGTCAACAATAGGTTTTTCACATTAGAAATTTTTCATTAGGCCAAATATGATGGAATAATAATATTTATTGTCATGATATTTTAGATAAATACATCTTTAGCACCTTCCATAGCATGTGACATGCTAGGTGTTATTACAACTAGAACATAGAGTGGACCAAGAGTGTTGGGAGTAACATTTTCCAAAAAACCCCAAGTAGTCTAGCATCCCGGGAGCATTCTTTGTGCACGCGCGCGTGCACACACACACATATAGCCAAATTAGTTGCAGAACATATGAAAACATGCATATTTGTACATCAATGAAGATAGAAATGGAATCCATAGTACATTAATACACACACATAAATATCACCTTTATATACAAAAAAGCACGCAAATTACCAAATTTGTTGCAAAATATATGAAAACATCCATATTTGTACATCAATGAAGATAGGAATGGTATCCATAGTACATCAATGATGAATCATTTGAGCATCAAACATTTAGATTCTAGTAATTACAAACAAACATATAAACATTTACACCATATTGTAGAATGTTGACCATTAACTTATGGAATGAAATAGATTATCCAACAAATATCAAATTGACCAAATAGTTATGTTTACAAAATAAGCTATTGACACATTAAAGTATGAAGATATATCAAAATTTCACATACTAGATGGATTGATGAGGATATTTTTTTTTTTCTTTTTTCTTGATACTATTCAATAATAGCTTTTGCTTACTCCTGATTCAAGGTCATTGGTGTTTTTAGTGTGCCATCATTACAGGATACTAATCAAGGAGTTGACCCCATTGAAGATCATTCAAGATATCTCTAACATTATCATTAGGTTGGTCAACATCCTTGATAAAATGGGCTTGAATTTTTACTAGATAAACATATCTATGACCTGGAGTAAATGTAAGAGCACATTAAATACATTTTCCTTGGGAATGCACTTTAGCCTGATTAGGTGAATTAGATCTATTGTACCGGTGTTACAAAACTTTGACTTTATGTTGCAAGTCAGTCTCATCCTCGCATGTAAAACGACATATATTAACCCATTGAAAAGTTTGACATGAGTACATGTTGGTCAAAATATGATCCATGAGTACCAACCAAGTTTTTCAAAGGTCAACTATACTGACTAGCAATCTTGATGAAAAGCTTGGTGGGCCCCTTCATAGAAACAACAAAAAAACTCCATTATGTTTAGCTTTTATTAGATGATTTTTTCGCTGAGTATGAGTTGAATCGTTACTCTTCTCCTTCAATTTCTTTTGGTGAGATGGTGCTTGTAACATTAGTCGGAATGTGCATATATTGACTAGGCTAAAAACTAGATATGACTAGACAAACAATTTTAATGGCTTGCTAACTGTAACTGGCTCATTTCATAAGGATATAATAGATAAATGTAGGTTGTTGGAGCTCTAGTTTGTGCTAAATACACTAAGTTTCATGAATGGCTATGGTCAAGTTAACATGTTTGAGAAAGGCTCGTTCTTCCCGAATCTATGGGTACATATTTGTTTTGTAGTATTTTTGTGCAATAGCATTAGAAATATTGAACTAATAAACAATTTATCAACTTTATAGTTAACTATTTCCCTTAATTGAGTATTTTTGTCATGTTATCTAGGTGATTTATTAAGCATATATTCTTATGGGTTACTTCCTGGTGGATATTGATTTCCTCTAGTAGTTTTATTATGTATGCAGGAAATTCTCACCGTGTTTGTGCAACCTTTCTAACGGTGTTTTGACATCTCTTAGGGAAGTGTTTTCTTCATAATTTCAATCAAGAGGAGAGATGCGAGGGTTGGTTGTTGAGTGGATCTGTGTTCCGGTACTAAGGTGCATTTAAATTCATTCATTAATCCGATGTTAAGTTGGAAATTTGAAGTTGGAATTCAATGAACTATTCCATGACAAACTTTAGGCAACTATGTTTACTTCTACTAAATTTCATTTTTGTGAAATTTAAGTCTTTTTTGGCTTGGAAAGCTTAATATAGCTCTTTCAATCACACTTATATGATATATATTTTTAACTATTTTTCCTATCACAGTGAGATCAAAGTCAATTGTTCTAACAATAATAAATAAAGAAGATAATGAAACTCTCATTCATCACATCTATGTAAATGACATATATAGAAGACAAGAAGGTATTTCTTTTCTTATCCTTTCACTGTGATTGACTTAAGTGATATCTTAAGTCTAGAACATACACTTTTTTTTTAATTGTAATATGTCCTTTTTAGATACAATAATTTCCTAGCGTGATCCTACAATTGCCACTAAGATGGCTCTTAGCTTTCAAGAGGTTATGGGTTGTTCTTTCATATCGTATGGATCACTTTCTTATCTGCGAAATTGGTTCTTTGGTTACTCGCCATTCTAGTTTCTTTTTACAACTATGAGAACCATTAAGAAAATTAAGTTTTGAGAGATACCTAATAATTACACATAAGGTACATGGTGGAAAGGTATGAGGACCAGTCCAACGACTGTATCACCACGTGTCGTCAATATAAGAGGGGATGAAGCAGCGACAGGTACGATAGTATCCCGAGGAAATGTGATATATGGATCGCCACCTAAATATTAAAGACCCAAGCAGATCCAAAATAAGTCCACGAGACAGCCAACCAATGGTCCCCGAGTCGCCACGTTCTAATTGGAGTAATAATTCAAATTGAATCAGGACCCGCCAACGGAAAAACTAGAGAGACGCTCGGAGACTTCATGGTTGTACGAAATCTTATTTTTCCTTCAGACCTCCACCATGCTCCACGCTCTTAAACCTGTATCAACTATATATCTAGAGGATATGTTTAAGGTCTATGTGGTGCTCTACTTTCCTGCATCTTCTCTTTTGTTGACAACTTCATTTACCTTTTCCTGCATTTTCTCTTTTGTTGACAAGTTTGCTCTTTGGTTCTCAAAAATATATTTTTAATACATCTACTGTATTCTTGCTCCTGCAAAATCTCTTTGTTAACACTCTTTTATGTGTTCCGTTGTGTCTTCATCCTCTTGTGTTCATGTCTCTCCCTCTTTGACCTGCATAGAAAAGTTATTTGTCACCCCAATGTCCTTCTGCATCTCTGTTCTTCGTTCTATTCTACTTCCTACTCATCCAGTCGCAGTTTCAATATTCGTTGTCCCCGCTTTCATGTCCTGCAGATACGTTGTGGTATATTATTCGAATTCCTATAAGGATTAGATATGTTTATGGTTGTCCATCCCGCATCCATGGCTTCTCCCTCCTGCTTCATCCATGGTGTGGCTCTTCTCATTAAAAACTCTATAATGATGTTTTGTTGATCATCTTGGGCTTCGAAAATTATGGGAGGACCAACGAACCTGGAATTGTTTCATATTCTTCAGCTCGCGATAAAAGCTGGTCTAGACTCTATAGATAATGTATACAACTTCGTTGATTACAATGACTAGTTAAGAAGGACTTTATTAATGAGGCTGACGTGAAAGGAATAATTTGAATTGTAAAGGAATGACCACAATCATTGTTATTAATGTAATTAACCTAGTAAATTTAATTTTACAGGTTAGTCATTTTTGTAACTATACAAAGTTAAGGAATAATTTTTTTCATATTAAATGGTGATTTCCCAAGAGGCTGAATGTAAATTGGAGAGTCATTTTGAGTAATAAGAATTCCAATCCTTTGCTCCATGGAGGTTATTTTTCATTTAAATGGTGATTTCCCAAGAGGTTGAATGTAACTTGGAGAGTCATTTTGAGCAATAAGAATTTCAATCCCTTGCCCCGTGGAGGTTTCCTTGACAAATTATCAGGGTTTTACCAGGTAACTCTTTGTGTTAACTTATTTGATTTCAATTTCTATATTTATGCATCTATTTCTTGTTTTGAACTTTAAATGACTCTGAAATCCAACAAGAGAAAAGATGATGAATGGGCATGGGAAAGAGATTAGGAAAATTGTTGTCAAGGTGGAGATTGTTAAATTATGACAAGGATAATTGTTATTAATGTAATTAATTGAGTAAATTTAGTTTTAGGGTTCAATCAGCTTTGTAACTATAGGAAGTTACGGAACAAATTTGTTCATATTAAAATGGCGATTGCCGGAGAGGTTGAATGTAACTTGGAGAGCCATTTTGAGAAATAAGAAGAGCCATTTTAAGAAATAAGAATTCCAATCCCTTGTCCCGTGGAGGTTTTCTTGACATAGTGTTAGAGTTTTACCACATAACTCTTTGTGTTAACTTATGTGATTTCAATTTCTATATTTATGCATGTCTTTCTTGTTTTGATTGTTAAATTACTTCGAAATACAACATAAATCACAAGGGAAACCGAGTAAGACCATACCCCAACTTGAAGGACAATAAAATAAGGAACTTGTGTTAAAAGATATGCATTTGTTGAAGGATGATTGGACATGAAGAAGGTATGGTAAAGTCACACAGGATTGAAGGTACATGCTGGAAATTGTCTAGGCTAGAAGAAGTTATAATATAAAAAAAAAAAATTGTGACAAATTCAGAGGGAGATTTGAATCTTGAAAGGGCTATGGATTCAGAGGGAGCTTTAGATCTAGAAAGATCAATGAATTTAAAAGAAGCTTTGATTCAGAGGGAGCAGTTAATTTAGGGACAAGCTTAGACATATTAATTTCTCTAAGTAAGAGGAAGCATTAATGAAATAACAATAGGAGCATACATTCTCTAGAACAATGGCTCAGACTATTGTTGAGAGCATATATTTTCCTAGTTTAGAAAGAGGGGTCCTTTAGGCCAAGTTACTCAAATGAGTAGGTGCCTTTTTGTGTTGGCCCAGTCACTCTATAAGAGTGGGTGTCTTTGTTAGGTTCATTTACTTGTTAAGTAAGCCTTTAAGCCTAGAGTGAGGCCTATGATATTAGGGTATAACCAAAACAATGTAAACCCTGTGATGTAAAGGATCCTTTATGGGTTTGGCCCTGTGGTGTGAGGGGTTGAATGCCCTATAGGGTTTTTCCAACCTTGTATAGTTGGAAATATGGTTGTTTTTGGAGGTTTGACCTTGGTGATAGAAAACCTATACTGATATGTATACCATGAAATTGAGGCTTGAACTAGATCATGGTGACTAGTTGTGGTACCATTGGCTAAATAAATTATATGATGGTACTTTGGAAGTAGCCTAGATGGTACCTAGATCCTTGTAAGATGTTGGGTTGGCACCTTGGTAGTAGCCTAGATGGTACCTAAATCCCTGTAATATGTTGGGTTGGTACCTTGGCAGTAGCCTAGATGGTACCTAGATCCATGAAGGATGTTGGGTTGGTATCATAATAACAGACTAGATGGTACCTAGATCCCTGGAATAGTATATGTTGGTTATGATGTTGATGCTTGAGAATGGCTTATCAATCTGACTCTTCTCATCGGAATATTTCAATTTGAGAAGTATCCTTTTACCGATTATGGAAATATGAATACCTCCTTAGTTAAGAGGATGTGTCGGAAAATGTAACTAGGTTTTTTCTTCATAATTTTCATTGTACTTATGTCATTATATATTTTATGTAAAATGCAAAAGAAGAAAAAAAAATATTATTTTTCAATCATGGGTTTCATGCTCAAGTCAATTGGTCATCTAGGTCAAACATTTTTTTCACAATTCGAGGGTTTTTCAAAGTCAAAATAATATTTGTCATGATTCAAAGAGTCAAGTCCCATTTGGCCTTTGAAAAGAAAAAGGAAAAATAATTTTTAAAAGTTGTAATCTAGGTCAAAAACCCTCAAGATTCCAAGTCGGTACTTGACCCTACCTATCATGTTGGCCTTTCCCAAAGGAAATGTCTATTTGAACCCCTCTGAACATTATAAATAGAGGGTGAGTTGAGCTCATTTTGAAACATAATTCACACAATTGGTTCTGAAATTTTGCAGAAGAAGGCTGAAGTCTGAAGTTGAGAAAGTGTTTGTGAAAGTTTTACCTCATAATATTTGTTGTTGGTCTCTTGTTGTTGATTGGTTTGTTGTGAAGAATGGGGTTTGTCTTGACATCTATAGGTATAGAAATTTCTATGGTCATGGGTCTTAGATATCCCGGTTTGATCTGATTCTATAAGAAATTAAATTTTCTAGGTTTTCCCCTTGGAGGGGTTTTTCCCTGGCTTGGAGCCTATACCTTGTACTCTTTTGCTTTTTGTGATATTCATGTTTATGTTTTGATAATTTTTTGATGAAAATAAATTAATAAATATTAAAATAAAGCCAACAAAATTCACAAAAAGTTATTAAAGAAAGGAAAATCACATTAAAGCATAAGCCTCCTGATTTTCCAATAAGATATACATAACATCACGAAGAAGAATGGATTCCCCAAAGTCCAATTGAAATTTAATAGAACCAAAACCCTTCACAAGGTATGTAGAGTTGTCCCCAAGGATGATATTTATCTCAGACTACCTATAAACTAGATTTGAGAGGACTTTCTGATACCCAGAGAAATGTCTAGAATCCCCACAATCCACCAAACAACTATCACATGAATCTGGAGGAGAAGAACTAGAAAGAGAAGAAATAAGAATATATTCAAATTGAGTGGAAACAACATTATTTACATACCTTGAGTTCCTTGATCTCTTTTTTGGACAATATCCCTCTTCACGGTCATCAGGATCATCTCTTCTTCTTCTACTATGGCCTCTTCTTCTATCATTGAACCTGCTGTTGTTGAAGCCACGATTTTTGTTGTAGTTGGATCATGGAGCATATTGATTTTCAGGATAGTATCGATCATAATGGCCATGTACATGATAATTGGAGCATTTAATTATCCCTCATCTTCTGTGGGAGTCCTTTGATTTAGGGGCATGCTTTCTTGAGCCAAATGGTCTCCTTCTTCCTTTTCTCTTTTTGCCTTGAACAACAAATGCAAAGGTCTCTCCTTCTTCATGCTTTTGAATTCTCCTTCTTGATATAATATTGGTTTCTTACAGAGTACACTTACCAACGAACTCATTAAATGTAGGGAACTTGTCATTGTTGCTTATGGTAGTAATCAAGGTTTCTCAAATAGGAGGCATACCTTGAAGAGTGACCAACACTAGCTCTCTATCAGATATAGTCTCACTAGCAGTCTACAATTGATCCCTCAATTGGGATATCCTCATGACATAGGATTGCACAGATTCCCCCTTATTCATCTTGATGTCCTTGAGTTGATTCTTCATGGAAAGGATGTGATTCAAATTGCTGACCTTATTACCACACAATCTAGTAGGGGTCCTAGGAGGGGTTCCAAAGGGACTACTACTAAATCAAATGGCAACAATGGGACAAGGATTCAATGTCACCTCAGTCAATGTCCCATTCATTTTACATACTTTCACTGATGGGATAGGTCTCGGTATAAAGGAAAACACTAGAATGATGGGATCAACAACAATGTGCAATGTGATTTTCAAAGCCCATTCACAGGAGAGGCTCAAATAATGGCTTGCTTGTTTCAAAAGGAAGGTGAGGGGCTCTCAAAGAAAGGCATATAGGGAGGGATGCCTAGACCTAGGTGAAGAGGGATATTCAATGCAAGGAATATACTTGGATCAAGGATTCCCAAGGAAATAAAAGGATCTCTCTTACAGTTTCTTGAGATAAGAAGCATATAAATGTTTGAGACCACAAGAGAGACTTAGGGGATCCAAGAAATGCCTAGGTTTTGAGATGATCCTCAATAATGTGACTAGGTCAAGCAAGGATGAGAAGAAGCGTCAATGAGAGATGAAATTACCTTGAGTCTTTGAGTGAGAAATGACCCTTTGAAAACCACTTAGCAAAGAAACCTAGGAGTGAAAATGATGTTGGAGCTAGGGGTTAAGTTTTTTCCAAATCCAACTATGGAAAATGCTTCAAATCGTTTTGACACCTGGAGGACACCCCGGCGTAGCTATAGACCAACTTGCTCTTGATTTGGGCTAGCCTAATGCATTTCACACTAGGTGCTTGGAAGCTATTAGGATTAGGGCAGAAAAATAGGGAAAGGTGAAAGAAAAGTAATTTTGGTGATAATCAAGGCTTGAGATCAATGCTTAGACAATTGGGATGAATGGAGTCAAGATAAATTTGATTTTGATATTTTCGCTCTACCAAGGAGTTCTTCTTGCAACTTCACTAGCCTAAAGAGACACTAGTTAGGTCACAAGAGGAATTTATGCTTCATTTTACACAATTTGATGGAGTTTCAAGGTAAGATACACAAACCAACACCTAGGAATATTTGTTTTTCTTGTCAAGATGAATAACAAATGTAATGAATCAATAGTACAAGTGTTTCATTAGTTCAAATTAATTTTAGGGCACAAGTAAATCATGACATGACATTCTGTACATTATACATGTAACAATAAGAAAATTTGCATGAAAGATCACTTACATGAAAAATATAGTGTATCCGTCCATAACATTTACAAACATGAAGCTCCAAGGTAAGATAGAAGTAACCTAAACATCAAAATGCATCAAGAATACTCCCATTCATCCATCAATTGCAAATTTGAATTCTTTTAGAGAGAAGAAATCCAATCCAAGTGATCATTAGTGATACAATGAGGCTCTCTTGTATTTATATGAGACTTTGAGGTATTCAAATGACCTAAATTATCCTAATGATTCCCCTAGAATAATATAATGTGCAAAATAACACTACTTTGGTGACAAGCCCACCAAATAGCTCCAAAAGATGAATAATAAGCCTCTCAAGGCTGAAATTATATAATGATAGCTAATAGGGTTGTTAGAAGGCCAAATCAAGTCCCTCATGTGCCATAATGAATAGGAGGGCTCCGTTAACAATGATGAAGGGGGTGGACCCTTAATATCCAATAAAATAACCTGTGGTGCTCCCAAGTGGTTGTGGGGGGCACAAATAATGGTCTCATGGGTCTCCAACTGGGTCAAGAAAATATGTGCTCCATCAATAAGGGATAGAATGATGATGCAATACATTCCTTGCCTCCCTAGGTGAGATAAAAATATCATATGGACCCTAGATTGACTGCCAAGTGTGTAGTACAATGTGTAACTAGCTGGGCAATGTGATCCAAGTGCAACATCATCACCGAATAGTTGGGACACGATAAATAAATAGGTGGTGTTGAAGGATCCCATGGTGTGGCTATATACTCTGTACTATGGTGGAGGTCCATGGCTCTCAACGCTCACCCTATAAGTGCCATCATGACCCTATGGAGAGCTTGGATCCTGTATAGGGAGACCAAACCCCAATATGAAGACTCATCTACAATCCTATATAGGATCCAATGTGTCCACTCACCTTTCAATACAACATTTCATTGGTGCAATTAAGAAAACAAGCTTACAAATCATGGAACCAAGTGGGCACTTCATAGTGGCATGCACTTCCATATTTGGCTTTAGAATGTATAGGTGTCTTTAGGCTCAAGAGGGTTGTTAATAAAATACCCTATTAAGTGGTTTCAACCTCTAAGGGATTAATAGGTCCATGGTACATCGGTCAAATGGCAGGTGTCATGTGATATAATAATGGAATGAAGTGGGGTAGCAAAGGAAAGCTCCAGGTCACATGTCATGGTGCAAGGGAAACTATAATAAGGGATGCGCACACAAGGGTGTATAGACATGGGAGGGAGAAATTGTGGTACATGAGTTACCCTAACCTTTGTTTTTCCACCCTTCTTCATATGCCTTTGTAATTTTACTGATTTTTCTTTTTTATGACTACTTGGGGCTCTAGGGAATGAGAGCATGATGTGTATGATATAATAATGATACTCCCTTAAGGTTGATCAGTTCATCTCTCACCAAGGGTTGGGACAATCATGGGTTCCTTAATGATGTAGGGGGCGCACATAAGGGGTCATAAGAACTAGGGTGATAGCCATAATGATAGGGGTCGAGTTAATGTTTGAATTTTTCTCATGTGATAAATTTTTATGTCCCGAACATATTTTGTATTTTATGGTACATTTCTTGTTGAGAGTGGCCAAATTACACTTTTAACTTTATTTTTAACTGCATCAACCTCTGGGGCATCATTCTAGGCCTAAACCAAAGTGTTGACAAGGGGAGGTGGAGACCAACTCCTTGTGGACCAAATGGACAAATGTGGACCCATATGGGAAATATGTGAAAAGTGGTTATAATGAGAGGAGCGAAGTGATGTATGTGGTGTCGAGAAGCAGGAACACACAACCAAAATTGGGGTTTCCCATGTAGTTCCACTCCTAAATCTAGTATCCAATAGAGGAGATCCCACGGACTATGATAAAAAACTAACCACCAAACTGGATGAGGGGATAAGAGTATTGACCAAGCCCAAGCCCCTTTTTTTTGTTGAATACCCCCACTAATCCATGTCCAGATGTGTCCACGATAAGTAAGAAAAAAACCTAATTACATTATGAAGTCCCACCTTCAAACATACAATCATAACAGATGGGCGAGGGAACATAATGTTTGGCTTAGGTGGTGGAGAATGGTGGCACATTGAGCTATCTAGTGGCTACAAGGGGTTGTTGGTTGTTGACTGAAGACAAATCTAGGAGAAAAACTTCTACTATGGGTGTCACCCACTAGTAGTGAGTAACATCTAGCTCCAAGGAGGACTTGATCTCTCAGTAGAGTGCATGAATGTACTTGAGTAGGGAGGTCATGAGAACACCAAGAATCTCTTGGGACCATAGAACTATTACCTACACATCATAGATTAAGCACATTGGGTTGCATGTTTTTGCGACATCTTATGATCACCCATGCTCTTGTTAGGACATAAAAATCAACAGAAAAAAAATTTAATTCTATTTTTTTATAGTCTAAATTCATCTAATCTAATATGAGAATAGAATATGATGTTAGTTATAATGCAAAAATAAGAATGAAATGCATCCTAATCTAACATGCATATTATACAATGTCAAGGGTTCTCCGGGAAGTACTCTTTAAGGAGTTTTCCATTCACAAGAAGGGGAATAGACCCTCCATCCAGAGTTTCCAAATGGTGTGAGTTTATCCTCACTATATCAGCTATCCTAAAAGGGATTACCCATAGGTTGACTAAATTCTTATGCATGTCAAGGTTTTCCATCCTTTATCCCATAAGAGCACTAGGTTATTGGGCCTAAAGGATTTATTCAGGACATGTTTATCAAAATTTGTTTTCATTTTCTAATGATTGTGGCCAAGTTGGTTGAAAGCCCTCCTCCTAACTTCATCAACCTGAATAAGTTGATCAATTCAGGCTTGAATGACATCTTGTTGACTAGGAAAGACCTTTAGGCATTCAAGAGTAGGAAACTGGAGTTGGATTGTTAGCTTATCCTCAACACCATAAACTAGTTGGAATGAGCTATATCAAATTGAGGCCTCCATAGTAGTACAATCAACCCACAAAGCACACTTGATTTTTCTATCCCCATTCTATTTGTTCTCACCATCCGTTCGGTTAATGATCTTTATGAGATTTTTATTACTAGACTCAGCTTGACCATTTCCTTGAGGGCAATAATTGGAAGAGTGTGACAATATTATTCCATATTTATTACTCAAGGATGTCAATGCGATAGAATTTAAATCCTTGGCATTATTAGTGACAATTTTGGCAGGGACACCAAACCTAGTAATAATTCTTTCCTCAAGGAAATCCATAACCACTTGGCCAGTTTCCATTATGGTTGGTATTGCCTCAACCCACTTGGTGAAGTAATTAGTGGTATTGAGGATCCACTTATGCCCATTTCTTTAATTATCCTTGAATTCACCAATGAAATCAAGACCCCATTGCTAAAAGGGTGAACCCACAACGACATTATTTAGAGGCATGAAAGTGAGTTGTTGTTTTCCATCAAATAAGTGGCATGATTAGCATCGTTTGAAAAAATTCAATGTGTCAGCAAACATGGTTGGCCAATAATACCCTTCCCTTAGGATTTTGTGCATGGTAGTTCTGGCAACATAATGTTCCACACAAAATCCTATCTAGAATTCCTTTATTGGATTTTCAGAATCCTCTTTGCTTACACATTTTAGGATGAATTCATTAGGGCTCATCTAACCAAGGCCTTCTTGGGTAAAATAGTATTTTTTTTCCTTTAACCTTAGAGCTCTTATTTTGTGATTGACAAGGTGCAAGGGAGCGGATAAGTTGTGCAAGTAATATATGATGCCTGCCTACCATTCATCATTTTCAAGTTCAATAGAGGTAGAAAACACTTGCTCCTTTTCTCCTTCTTGGATAGCCTCATTATTACCTTCAGTTAACATTTCATCCAAGCCTTGACCCTTAATGACTTTATTGGGACAAATATCTAAATTATATTCTTGTATTTTTTCCACCCACTTCCCCCTAGATCCTAGTCAATCAGTTTGCAACAACACATCTTTTACGACATGGTAAGGGATATAGGCATATATCTTGTTATAGCCCACATATGATCTAAAATAATTAATAAATTTGACAAGGGCATAAGCTTGTTTTTCAGTGAGAGTGTATCTTGTCTCAACATCTCAAAGTGATTTTCTCATGAAATCCTTTGGCTAGTCTCTTCCTTCATCATCCTTTTGCATGAGTATACTAGCAATAATATTTTTAGAGGCAAATTAATAGATGATTAAGTATCTAGCATAATTAGGACTAACTAGGATAGGGGTAGAAGAAATTATTTCTTTGATTTCCTCAAAAGAACTATTCTTCACAGTATCCCATGTGTAAGGAACATCCTTCTTTAAGAGGTTATTCATGGGTTTGACGATCTCCGCAAAGTTTGGTATGAATCTTCTCACAAAATTGATCTTGCCAAAGAATGATCTCAAGGATCCTTTATCCTTTGGGGGAGGTATTTTCTTGATTACTTCGATCCTTTCTAGGTCAATACTAATCCCTTCTTTAGATACCACATGCCCTAGCAATTTGCCTCTATCGACCCCAAAAAAAGATTTCTTAGGATTGAGAGATATGTTGTATTACCTGCTGTCATGTGGAAAGAGTCAATTTTGCAGACAAAACTGACCTCCCTAGAAGCTAAGGATTTCTAGTGACAAACAAGACAATTAAGAACTATCTTTCCCTAAATATGCATTTAGAATACAAGCAATCAGGTGTTTATAACATACCTTTAGTCCAACGCTTTATAGCAGTCCAGTCTCTCCGATCCAGATGAGCTCCTCCTTCTCTTCGAAACCTGCATTCACTAACAAGAAAACGATTACATAACACCTGAATAACTCATAAAATAAAACATATTCATCATAAAGACCAAGGAGTATATGAAACAAATTATGTATAACAACTTGTTGAGAAAAATGAACTTAATTGTATTAAGTGGAAACAAAAGAAACCATTACAACAAGTGCCTTGGTGTTGTGCAGGTCCCTCCCAGGGTCCAGCAAGAGTTCTCCTTTACTTTGATCAGCTCACCCACTTCAAAATGAAGCTAAGAAAGGATGGGAATCTCTCCTCTCAAGCTCTATAAGGGAGTCATAATTTCAGCAGCATCTACCCTTAGGAATGTTCAGCTTTCAACCTACTCTCCCTCTGGCCCAATGCCTGTATTTATAATGCTTTGGAGGAAGTTAATCAGGTCCACCATCAATGGGATAAGCCCCTCTTTGAATGGGATAGCTCCCCTCTTGATGGGATAAGTTCCTCTTTCATAGGGATACATGAACCATCTGGAGGCGCTCAATACACGTCAAACCAACTTCTAGAATGCTCTAGAATCGACCACAAGTAACTTTTTTGAAGTAAAACTCGCACCTTTTGACCTTTACAGGAGTACGCACCTACCCCTTTACAGACAGAGCGTACAAGTACGCAGGTAATGTGAACTTGGAGTGCGTACACGCAGGTAAGGTTAAGAGAAACTGCGTAACCAGAGTTAATTGACTTTTTAAGGACTTTCTCTCTTTTTTAGAGTTTGACATGAGGAGCAGAGGTATGAGACTTGCCAAGGAGGATAGTATGACAGTTGATGAAACCATACTAACTGCAAATAGTCATGGTGACAAATTTTAGTGTAACAGATTGCCCCCTAAAGTGCGAAGCTTGTAGTAGATTAGGGTTTCATATCATCTAGAAAGGGTGAAGTACTTTATCATTTCAAGGATTATCTTGTGGAGAGCCCAGTCGGAACCTGCAAATATTCAACACAAAATACATATGTAAGATCATATCATCACTGAGGTAGGCATTCCCATACTTAGATTGAAAACTTTAACTAACAAACTCGCTACTGCTCTGATATGGGAATGATTTCGCAATACATCATAATCATAGACTCTTGTAGACATAGTATGGACGCAGCCATCTGTTTATGATTAGTCTACTGTACAATGAATACAAAACTCCTCGTAGCCTGGATGGTGGAAACTAGATCCAGGGTCTTCATTTCTACTTCCTGAAAAGGTACGATTCTATCCATGCGAATAAATGAGTTGATGTCGAACATGGTAGAAACCACTTGATTACCAGTCGATGATGTAAACTGTTAACAAGTGTGAGAGAGACCACCAGTGATGTCAATGGTTCTCAAAGTACTCAGTACAATCCATGAGATGTGAATGAATGAGTTGATGTCGAACATTTCACGGAATCCTTCGATCGAAAGTCAATGATGTAAACCGTCGTCAAAGGCGAGAAACCTGCCATTGATGCATGCAGATTTCAAGGTACTGACGATTTCTAGGTCATCTTTCTAAATAATGTGCTGATGTCGATAGAAAGTGACCCGTTGCAGGCAAGCCCACAACACGAAATCATAAATAAAGTTGAAGAAATGTAGCTGTAAGGACTGACTCAGGGACGGTCGAGATGGATGACAGGTATTTTGCAGATGAATGGTTTATTTGCAGTGACCTCTTGAACACGTAACGACACAACAGATGGCTTGGTGACAATTGACCCAAAGTTAATACCCGGAACCGGTTGAAGATTTTCAATGTGGTTTAATCAACTGTCAGGCAAAGGATTTCCCAACCCAAGTGAATGAAAAGTGTCGTGTTCAAGAGTGGTGACAAAGTTTCTTCTGAGACAAAAGATAACAAATAGGACCATTTTCCTCTCTTTTCCCCCACCATTTCTGGCAAGTACCTCTTTATTTTTTACAAGCTTGAGGAGGATAACATGTGCTTGATTATAAGCTCATCCTTCGGATGAGTCCAACTTAGTTTAGATTCGAACCCTAAGAAGGAGTGGTCCGTTCCTGTTTGTAATCGAACAGGTCTTTTACTGTGAAATTTTAACGAGTCCAGTATAGGAGAAACTTGGTGTTTTTCAATTTTAGAGAGTCTGAAAAACTTAAGAAGACTCCAGGGTTGAACTTTTTCGTAAATTTGTGTCTCCCAAGCCTGAAAAAGTATAAAATAATACTTGAGAGAACCGCTTGATCTTTTACGACCAAGGAGTACTTTCATAATTAGTGTCTTTGACCTGAAAAGTAAAAAGCGATCAAGGACACGTCGTTTTATTTCCAGTATCGAATTTGAAACGACAAAAATCCGGCAATCTTTTCCTGTTTTTACGGTCAGAAAAGGGCTATAAGGGGACCGTCTTTTAATTCCATTTTAATGAGTGTAAAAGAAACGCTCGGCAATCTTTTCATGTTTTAGGAGTCAGAAAAGGGCTTAAAAGATGATTCTGATGTTTTTGTTTGTGAAAAATGAGAATTTTCCCTGAAAATCCTTTTATCCTGCACAAAAACCAACACATTACTCATACCTGTTTAAGATAGATAAAAATACTTTGAAAAATACCTTTTCATGGTGAAAAATAAACAAATTTATCATTTATTTACCCAAAAAACCTATAAAAAGGGCTTTTACCATTTCATTTTTACCATTTTACTGTTGAGGAGAGAAAAAGGGCTTTTGGCAAGAAACTTCCCGTGGACATTGCGGAGAATCCGACCGTCGAAATCGAACGCCGTCTCATCAGGTATTCTACAACATCCTCCTCTTCATTTCCATCCGTTTAGAATTTGTTTTTAGGCCCTAGTTTCATTTTTTGAAGGCTTTGGGGTTTCAAGGTCCGCTTTTCGGGGTACGCAGGTACTCCACTGGTGACCCGCGTACCCCGACATTTTCTCAGTTGGGAAAATGCCGGGCGTACGCACCTTGCCTTAAGGGAACCTGCGTACGCACGCCCTGTTCCTAAAGGCGGGGTGCGTACCCCGCAAAACAAATTTTTAAACCCCAATTTCTTCAAAATGGACCAAATTTTTTTGATTTCATTGATTCTAACAGATGTTTTTTGGTGTGTAGATTGCCCACCATGCTTGATTTGCGTGAGAGAGAGCACGAAGATGTCGATTTGGCTGCCATTAATCATCAACCTTCCGTTGATGCTTTGAAGGCATGCGGCCTTTACAAATACTGGGCCATACCTGGCATGAGGGCCCAGGTGCGCTTTCTAGAGTGGTTGGTAGAGAGATGGAACGTCCAGGACCAGTGCTTTTACATTGGAGGGCACCAGCTCGAGATAGAGACCTCAGATATTTACTTTCTCACTGGTTTGCCCAAGAGGGGAGAACACTTAACTCTGTCCGGGACTAGGCCGGGTGGCCAGTCCATTGCTAGTCTCCGACTAGAGTGGTGCAACACACAGAACCAGGAGAAGGGGATAGAGATCAAAACTATATCCCGCCCTGAACTTATGGTCATTGCTTTTACAGTTACCAGACTTTGCGGGGCTGCCACTTTGCACATTGCCACTGGATCCCAGATGCGGATGGCGATTGATTGCTATCGAGACACCATTTTCAACTGGTGTGATGCCGTGTTGGCTAACGTAAAAAGCCAACTGACTAAAACCAAAAATGGACAGCTAAAGACCTTTGGTTATGGGGCTTTAGTTGTGAGTTTTGCTTTAGAGAGGGTTCCGATGCTGATCCCACAGCATCTCACTGTTGAGGCTGGGCTTCCCCGAGAGCCCAAATTGACGCGATGGGTTGCGGTTATGGCCCGTCATCTTGACGAGGGCACGGAGGTTGTCCGATTTAGACCGGAGTACTTTCACTGGTTAGAGGACCAGGTCTTTTCGATACAGGATTTTCCTTATGCCGGAGTTGATTTTCGTGGAGATCCGGACATGGTTCTTCCACCGGGAGAACAATGGGATGACACAGGTACTTCATTTTTCACAAGTTTTTAAATTATCTACTTTTTTTGTTTTTTATATCGTCTCAAAACTGACAGTAATAATTTTCAAAATGCAGATGTAGGCCCACGCCGTACAGCCAATCTCCGGCCTTTCGAGAGGAGACTACCAGTTGCAGCGGCACTGGCCCCAAGGGACGAGGCCACAGAGACCCTAGCTGAGTTGGAACAAGAACTAGAGCGTCTTATGGCAGACATACCAGAGACTACTATAGATGATATTCCTATCAGGATTCAGTGCTATGTAGTCACAGTCCCAGGACCTTTTAGGAGGTTCTTGTGTAGGGTGGCGCGTGCAGTGGTGTTGTATAGAGAGCATCACCAGTGATTGGATGGTCGTTTTTGTAGACACATGTGACATTTTGGTTTTTTGTACTTATCATTTTTGCCGATCATAAGGTGTTTTTCAACCTATGATCGAAGACGATGTATTTTTTGACACACTCCTATATATATATCATTATTACCGGCTTATCTTGTTAAACATGTGTGATTAAATGTTTTTAAATTTACATGTATGATTATTGCAAATGTCTGTTTAACATTCGAGAAGCAATTGCATCTGCTAATGTATTTAAAGACCTTGGAATATGCTGATATTCAATGTAATCAAATTCACGTTCCAAGAGATGCACTCTCAAAAATAACCTTAATAACACTGGATTTATAATGGCATACACTCTATTAAGCTGTAATACAACGAGTTCAGAATCTAACCTCACTATCAAACTCCGAATCCCAAATGAAATAGATTCAAACAATAACTCAATCACTGCACTGTACTCTGCAATGTTGTTTGTTGTTTGACCGAGGCTCACCCCATGCATAGAAACTAACTCGTCAGAGGGCGAATAGATAACCCAAGCTGCGGAAGAGATATTCTGTGTACTACAACAAGCACCATCAGCAAATCCAATGTATGTTTGGAGAGGCATCGACATCTGCAAACATCAAGCGTAAAACCAAGATAAGCAGAATAACGACGAAAAACACACTTTCTAAGCTAAGCACATTGTTTAAACTAACAAACACACCAGCTAGAAAGAAAAACCTAACCTAACTAAAATCTCCATACCCAACATTTAAGCATAATACCTCTTTAGGTAAAGTCCATTTCGGGGTTTACCCAAAGAGTCCCCATCAAAGTCTACCAGCTCATAGGCCCATTTTGCTAGCCTTTGCTTGACAATGTAGGGCCCATGCCACATAGGAACGAATTTTCCAGCACCTAATTTACCGTTAGCTTGATCATATAATAGCACTAGGTCTCCTTCTGAAAAATTTCGAGGGGTCACATTTCGATCATACTGAGCTTTCATATGTTTTGCGTGAGTCTCGATTGCCAATGCAGCATCACGTCGAGTCTCATCTGATTGAGCTAAGTATAATAAACGCTTCTCATCTTCGGAAGTAGCTGGAAGTAATTCGATGACCATTTGAAGTGACAGGATTTCGCATTTAATGGGCAGCACAACTTCCAAACCATAAACTAGTTGGAAAGGAGCGAACCCTGTTGACGTTTTCACTGAGGTTCGGTATGCCCAAAGCGCGGAAAATAACATGTTATGCCAATTCGACCGGTGGATACCAATGATTCGTCGGATCATGATAACTAAAACTTTGTTGATGGACTCAACCAGACCATTCGCTTGTGGATAATAAGGAGTTGAGCTATCGTGACGCAAACCAAGATGGCCTGTAAGTTCTGTCATCATAACGTTTCGAAAATGGCGCCCATGGTCAGTGATTATCGCTTGTGGGACACCAAACCTAGCAATAATGTGATTGAATACAAAAATTGCAGCTGTCTTGCCGTCTGCCTCGAATGTAGGCATCGCCTCGGCCCACTTAGTAAAATAATCAACTGCAAGGATGATATACGCATGCCCCCCGACCAAGTGAGGGTTACATGTAATAAAATCAATACCCCATTTGGCAAAAGGACCAACGACAATGATAGGGTGGAGAGGAGCAGGTGGAGCGCGCATCTTGCGATCAAACACTTGACAGTTGTGGCATTTCCGGACCACAATAATACAGTCTTTAAACAAGGACGGCCAGAAGTAGCCAGCGCACAATATCTTTTGGGCTGTGACATACCCAGACATATGACTGCCACACGCTCCAGAGTGGTAGTCATTCAGAACCCTTTCAACTTCCTCGTGAGTTAAGCAACGATGAAAAACCAAGTCTGCCCCACGGCGATAAAGAGTATCTCCAATAATTTTGTACTGTTGGGACTGGAATCGAATTTTCCGACATTCCAACTTTGAAACTTCGGGCCGAAAGGATTGGGTCTAGAGATAGACGATTATATCCCCATACCACGGATCTAAAGTGCTGATGAGAAACAAAGATTCGTCCGCAATGGGTTCCTCTGCCACAGTTTCTGTGTCAGCACGCGGGAAGTCACACATTAACTCTGCAAAAACTAAGGATTTCTTAGACTTAGATTTCTCAAACTCCAAGTCGAACTCTTGCAGGATAACGATCCATTTAGAGTACTTTCCCCCTAGCAATTGTTTAGTCAAAATGTAGATCATAGGGTTGCAATCCGAAATGACTGTAGTTTTACGGAGTAGAATGTAGTGACGAAAACATTGGACAGCTTGAACGGCTGCCAATGCCAATTTCTCCACATGTGAATATTTGAGCTCAGTTGGGTTTAAAGTCCGACTAAGATAATATATCACATGTTCCGTTCCGAATTCGTCTTCCTGGACTAAGACCATTCCAATGGTGGAATGAGCGGCGGCGAGGTACAAAAAGTAATCCTGGTTGTAGTTGGGAGGATGCAGCAACGGTGCATGGGTCAATGCGTTTTTGAGTGCATCAAAAGATTTCTGAGCTATCTCATCCCAAGAGAATTGAGCGTTCTGTTTCAGCAACCGGGTAAAACCCTTTGTAATCTCGGCGTAGTTAGGAATGAATCGGCGTAAAAAGTTTGCTTTCCCCTGCAAACTTTGGAGTTGGCGAAGACTCAAAGGAGGAGGCAATTTGATGATAGCTTCTACCTTCGAGGGATCGACGTGGATGCCGGCTTTTGAAACTACAAATCCCAGCAATCGTCCCACTTCTATACAGAAGACACATTTGTGTGGGTTCAACCGAATACGATAATGCCTACACCTCATGAAGATTGCTCATAAATGGACAAGGTGATCAGCTCGATGTAATGAATGAGCAGGCAAATCATCGAGATACGGTTGCACAATGTGTTTGATGTCATGAAACGCATAAGAAATTGCCCTTTGAAAAGTGGCTCCGGCATTCTTAAGTCCAAAAGGTAATTTGCAATAAGAAAATGTCCCCCATGGACAAATGAAAGCCGTTTTTGGTTGATCGGCAGGTAGAATATTGATTTGATTGTAACCGGAAAAACTGTCCATAAAGGAAAATATTTCACTGCCGGCACAATCGTCAATTATTTGATCGATATAGGGTGTTGGGTAGTTGTCCTTGGGACAAGCTCGATTGATATCCCTATAGTCGATGCATATTCTTATTGTTCCTTGTTTTTTGTTAACCGGAACAATATTCGATACCCATTCCGTTAACGGGATCGGATAAATGAAACTTGCTTTCAACAGTTTCTCAACTTCTGCTTTAATTGCAACTGCTTTTCGTGGGTGAATCTGTCGCAAATGTTGCCCGACGGGTTTAGCGTCCGGGTAAGTCTTGATCTCATGGACAACAATCGCGGGATCAATTCCTGGCATTTCCTCATAGGACCAGGCAAACACGTCACGGAATTCTTGAAATAGGGCCTTGTATGTCTGAATTTCGTCATCTGAACACGAGGCACCTATATGAATGTGCTCAACAATTCCAGGCTTGACTGAAATGTCAATGGGAATAGTGCGAGAAATGTTTCCCAAATTCAGCTCTGAATCAGGATGTTTCATTGGACTCTGAGCTTCTTTGACATATTCAGCTGTAAAGATTGATGAAAAATCGTTTTCAAAACGATCATCCTCAGGTAAAAACGAAGATCTATGATGGAGATCTTCCCATGGTAAATCGTCTACGCACAGGACTTCACAAAGTTGTTCGTCAGATGACACAACTTCGGGAAACGCTATTAACTCCGAGGTTGACGTGAAAAGTGATTCCTCACAGACCACATTCATTTGGTTGATTTTGGTTGAACTCGGGTCGATAAAAGACTACACGGCTTCATAGGCAATTTCATATGGACTCAAAGGCATTGCATCGCCAAATGAGTCTATTTCAGATTCAGAAGGAACGATCCAAGGATCGTCATAAAAAATGGTATCTGAAGTAATCATATGAATGGATGCAAATGAAGACAAGGCGTTGATTGGAGGAAAAGGAAAAGTTCCCAGTAAATCGGCATCTTTAACTAATCCTACTCCAACATCCTTATAAGGGATAGTCATTTTACCGACATGCTGGATACTCTCTGAAGAGGCTGGGTCGGATGAAAAGTAAGCCAGCTGGTCTATTGTTATGATCTTGCCATTATGTGGAAACTTTATTACTCTGAAGACCGATGAAACAACCACTGTCATAGCGTAAGACCAACTTCGACCCAAGAGAAGGTTGTAGTCTAGAGGGGCATCAACCACCTCCACATCTAGACTAACGGTTTTTCCTTCAACCCCTATAGGCAAATCCTGTAGAATGCCAAACGGATGGAACCCACGGCCATCAAAGGCCTTAAGAATTGTCAGGGATTGATTTAGTGAAGGAGAACCAAGCGATGTCCAACACTGTATCGACATAATACACGTGGAAGCTCCCTCATCAATTACAGTCCGATGAATAGGCCTGTTTTTTACTATCACTGGGATCTGGAAAGCCATTTGATGAGGTAAACACGGTGTACTATTTTCTAGATCAAATATTATTAGGTTCGAGTCCTGAACATCAACAGCTCCGATAGCCGACAAAAGTAATTTGCGTTGTGCTGGGCATGATTGTAACACTTCCAAAGCCGACATTGCTGAGGGTGAAACAGCTAAATCCTCAAGAATGTTGTAATTCTGGGCCGCTCTCGCATGTGGATTAAAAGCAGAACTTCGAAGTACACCCTTGGCGGGCGGTTTGATCACTAAGTCCGGGTTAGGTTTCTCGATCTGTAGTGGATCGGAACCGGGAGCTGAGGTTGATGGATTAGAATGAGAAGATTCTGCTTCTTTGCCATCAACATGACTTTTACTACCATAATCTTGCGATCGAGTCGCAATCCTTACATGAGACATCATCAAAATGAGTTCTTCACTGGCACTCGAGGAAGAACCTATCATCTTACTCTCCTGCTTTGGAAATGGATCTTTCAAAATAGCAGGAGTTGGGGAACCCTTGATGATTTTCACAACCTCAGCCCGATGAGGGCAATCTCTTGTAAAATGATCCTCTTCACAAATAAGACAAGGATATCGAGGTTTGCGCTTTTCGTCATTGGTTTCCGACTTTTCTGTTTTCTCCTTTGGATTTTTGTCTACTTTATTCTTCTTCTTACTTTTCTTTTTCCCACCGGATTTTGA
This sequence comes from Pinus tabuliformis, assembly GCA_031772625.1. Taxonomy (NCBI): domain Eukaryota; kingdom Viridiplantae; phylum Streptophyta; class Pinopsida; order Pinales; family Pinaceae; genus Pinus; species Pinus tabuliformis. The sequence goes on along the minus strand of CM062815.1, from coordinate 445,133,704 downwards.
TTTAGCCGTAGATGACTCTACAGCGTGAATATCAGCGGAAACTTCAGCAGAAGATTCTCCTGTCGGGGAGTCTGGCAAGGTTATAATAGGAGAAGAATTGTTTGAGGATTTCTTCTTGCTTTTAGTATTCATTGTACCAATCATGCCATCAGTGGCATGAGACCCCGAAGGAGCAGCAGTGATTTGATTTGACTTAGGAAGATCTGGGATCTTTTCGTGTAATGTACCTGACTGAGTGTAAACTAAGTCAAGGTACTGCGCTTGAGCAATCACTTGCTCCTCAGTAACTACTCCGGCCTTAGCTACGTCTTCAGTAATCTTCAGTAATAATGATTTAACAAACCATTCAACTAAGATTTGGTCTGGGATAAAAACTTTCACTAACCGCCTTCGACGTCTCCATTCATGAATATGATCGGAAATATAAGTGGACGTCGATTGTTTTAATGAAGTTAGTAACTCCATGCCATTATCATATCTGACCGACAACTGAAAATGAGTTAAGAACGAGGTAGCTAACTGGCTAAAATTATAAAAAGAGGCCCATGGTAACTCAATGTACCACTTGGCCGCGAGACCAATGAGAGTACGCTGGAAAAGACGTAAGCGGATCGAATCATCCGAGATGGAATTAGAGGCACACCAGAGGTGGTAAGTCATCACATGATTCGACTAGTCCTCTCCATACTTACCTTCAAACTTGGGTATGTCACTGGGCAACTTATTTGGCATTGGTGGCCAAAACGGAAGATAATTTATTGGATCGTTCGTTAGGCACGACAAGTCTGGTAAATCCAAAGTTGCGATAAACGATAATTGCCGATTAGGATCCCTAAAGCTCTGGGTCACAAGACCAGTCCCAGGAGGAGGATATCCGGGATAACTTGGAATAGGAATCGCATTCGGGATATTGTATCCTCCCGGAAAACCAGGATTAACCAGACCGTACTGGGGTTGTTGTGATTGTTGATAAGTGTACCCAGGATACGGTTGATACTGGTAAACTGGTTACTGGACAGTAGGCCCGTATTGGTACTATCCCTGGTACAGTTGATAAGCGAATTGTGGTTGACTAGTGACAACCGTACTTAAACCAGGTTGTCCTACATGCATCTGAACCGTAGTTTGAATCGTGGATCCAGACAATGGTAAAGATGTCTGAGGAGTAGTTACAAAGACAGTAGAAACCGGAGCTGTCGATACTCCAGAAGTAAGTGTGGTAGACTGAACAGATGTTGTGGTAGTTGCAGCAGTCGTTTGAGATGGAGTACTAGGGGCAATAGGCCCAGACTGAGAAACTACCGAAGGTACAGAAGTTTGAACATTAGACTGGACCGGTTGCTGGGATGAACCAGAAACTAAGGGTTGTCCAGCTTGAGATGACAACTGTACACTTGGCTGCAATACCTGTTGAACTTGCGATGGATCCCACACTATGTTCATTCCGGGGTATTGACCCATGATAGATTGAGGATATTGAGATCCATAACTGGATTGAGGGTAGGATTGATAATTGAAAGGTACATTTCCCGTACCTTGAATATAAGATTGACCTTGGGGTGGTTGATAACCTTGATTCGAGTACTGACCTTGGGGTAGATACCCTTGAGGTAAGTACTGATACTGGGGTTGACCTTGAGGTATAAATTGATACTGAGGTTGACCTTGGGGTACATATTGAGGCTGGGGTTGACCTTGAGGAATGTATTGCACCACGGGTACATATTGTCCTTGAGGTTGCCCCCAGACGCAATTTGTGTACCTCGAGGTTGCCCCCCAGGCGTTAATTGAGGCTGTCCCCCAGGTGGTAACTGGCCACCTTGAGGTTGAGAACTGGGAATTGAACCTGACATCATGTAAATGTCTGCTACACCCAACGGTTTATTACCATTGTTTCCAGTTAATAACCCATGTTCAATGGGTTGAGGAGATGCCCCTGCAAAAGTACCAGAAAGTGACTGATACCCATAGGGGACGGAAGGACCGCCGTACAAGAAAGAATCAGGAGATTGAGTAAACATAGACGACTGACCTGACATATTTACAGGAGTATAAATACCTCCGGGTGGATAAGGAGTACGAGGTGGAGAAAAACTTGACCCTGAGTTGTCCAAATAATTAGTTAACGAAAGATACCAAGTAGTACTTCTAGGTGGACTGTAAAAAATGGATTCACGCTCCCTTAGATCAATAGTGGGTTGATCTTCAGGGATAGGGACGCCTATTTCTTCTTCTGGAGCAAGTTCTTCAATAGCTATCAAACCAGAAGGAAGATTTTCGGTGATGACTCTTTCTACCCTAGGTGAATCAGGAGCACTAGAAGTTGGAGTAACAGGTTCAGATATCTCAGGTTCTTCGCCTATATCACTAGTAGACGAAAAACTACCAGCAAGCTCGGAAACTGCAATAGCTTCAAGATTATAACCTATTTCTAGACTTTGGTAATCAGGATGAACTACCAACGAAGACTCTCCTTCTTCAGGTGAACCTACTTTACTGCCACTAGGAGTTACAAGGACTTTCAAACCTTCGTAATGACTCGGGACGTCTTCAGGAGGTTGGCCTCGAAGTCTACGGGACTTCCTCAACAAATCGGCCACGGTTACAATCTCAGGTGACTGGCCCCGAAGTCTACGGGACTGTCTCGGTAATTCAGCCACAGTTAAAAAATTTTAACTACTGCACATGCAAACAAAGTAAAATATCAAAGCAAACCGCCTAAAGTCTCTAAAGAACCAAACAAATTCGAATCACATGCCTAAAGAATCTAGGGCGTCAAACCATACACAAACAGTAGCCTTCCGGACCGAAAACACTAGTTGGTGATGAAGCCCAACATCGTCGAATTCAGTACAGAAGTGGCGGGTGGAACAATTACCCCGACAACCTGCTTAATGAATAGACCGGCACAAGTTCCTCCACTTTAACCGTCTCGAGTGAAGTGAACCCCCCGGAAAATCCAAGTGAGTCTAGCCGACGTCTACTCCAGGTACAGTGGGATCTTCCCTCCACCATCACCTTGGGTAGAACCCTAAAGATAATGGTCACTAAGGTCACCAACAGCAACAAATACACCTGGGGGAACAGTCTACGATCCGATAGCACGCAAGGGCAGAGTATGAAGCTCAATCCCCTTGCCGGCTCCTTGAAAATAATCCAAGGTTTACCGACAAGTGACCCCAGGCTCCTCAACAATAATCCGAGGTTTACCGTTTGTAGTACGTGCGTATCGGGCGTCGTTCCCAATGAAGGAGGATTGATCCCCTCACTGGTTCGGACACGATCTCGTGCTTCTCCTTTAAGAGGAGCTTTCCCAGAGCATAAATGAAACAGTTGGATTTATCCTACCACAAGATGAGCTACTTGTTTGGTTTTGCTGTCTTGGAGAGTTAATTACTCTCCTACTCCAAGACACTATCCTGATCTATATTGGTGTTTCAGAGCCCTAGTAAATAAAAAGTTACTAAGTTAATTTTACTTTAAGCGTTAATTTTTATGGCTTTTCTTTAGGACAAAAGGTAGTGGAGATGAAACTGATGGTGTGTAGAATCGACTCAAATCCACTAAAAAAGATGCACCTAAGATGATTTATACTGTTTTTCTTTTTTCAATGAATTCCCTAGCTAAGAGAGTTGGAGAATGCAAAATTGATATAAAGACAACTTTCTTGGCAATGAAAATCAAAGAAACGATCTCTTTATCTTGTCCAAAGCATACAACACATGACCACTAATTATTTCACGAAAATTCCTTTCTCTTTTCAAAGACTTCAAACGCTACTAAAACAAACTTTTCTTCAAAAGAGATTTTTTGTATTTTTCCTATATTAACAAAGCATGTAAAAGTACTTAACAAAAATCAAATTTTAAAAAATCTATGACAATCAAATCAATTTTACCTAAAAGCAAATCTAAGAGAAATTCACCTAAAAGCAAATCTAATGAGGCAAAAGCCTACCAAGTATAATTCTAGGATGTTTTACTCAGTTACAATTCAACCAAGGACTCGTTCATGCAGAATCATAAACCAGTCAAAAACAAAAATCAAAATTTTTTGTTCTTTTTCTTAAGAATGAAATTCACAACTTTAACCAACAAGCTTTCTCAAAATTCCGCAAAGAGACAACACAAAGGTAGGTTTCTCACACAGGTGGATTTTATGAAAGGTTCGACTTCTAAGAAGACTGAAAAGACCAGGGAGATCCAAGGTTTTACAACTTCTAAAGCCAAAGTCACTACAAGACCAATGCAAAAATCAAACCCTAGGGCTAGAACTTCTATGAATTTCACTAAAACCCTAGATACTAATGAAACAAGCTTAGATGAAGACTTTTGACAGGTAACCAGTGGATCTGGGTAGCAAAAACAAATTATAAACAAAATCTAAGAAGCAAAAAAGGAAAAATTGAAATTTTCTCAACTTTTGACAGGGTACGCAGGCAGCTTGTTTGCACAGGTGCGGGTACGCTCTGTGTACAAAGCTGCAGTGCGTACAAGTATGCACTGTGCTTAACGCAGAGGCTGCGTACTTCTAGCAAAACCAAGAAAAGTAAAATCTAACTTAACCCTAAGCTATTCCACCCAAATTCACAGTCAATCAGTCAAAAACCAGAAATAAATCGACTTTTCTCAAATCAAAGTATCAATCAAAAGAGAAATCAATCAAATCCATGGGTCCCCAGTGGAGTCGCCATTTTTTCATGTGGAAAGAGTCAATTTTGCAGACAAAACTGACCTCCCTAGAAGCTAAGGCTTTCTAGTGACAAACAAGACAATTAAGATCTATCTTTCCCTAAATATGCATTTAGAATACAAGCAATCAGGTGTTTATAACATACCTTTAGTCCAACGCTTTGTAGCAGTCCAGTCTCTCCGATCCAGATGAGCTCCTCCTTCTCTTCAAAACCTGCATTCACTAACAAGCGAACGATTACATAACACTTGAATAACTCATAAAATAAAACATATTCATCATAAAGACCAAGGAGTATATGAAACAAATTATGTATAACAACTTGTTGAGAAAAATGAACTTAATTGTATTAAGTGGAAACAAAAGAAACCATTACAACAAGTGCCTTGGTGTTGTGCAGGTCCCTCCTAGGGTCCAGCAGGAGTTCTCCTTTACTTTGATCAGCTCACCCTCTTCCAAATGAAGCTAAGAAAGGATGGGAATCTCTCCTCTCAAACTCTATAAGGGAGTCCTAATTTTAGCAGCATCTGCCCTTAGGAATGTTCAGCGTTCAACCTCCTCTCCCTCTGGCCCAATGCCTGTATTTATAATGCTTTGGAGGAAGTTAATCAGGTCCACCATCAATGGGATAAGCCCCTCTTTGAATGGGATAGCTCCCCTCTTGATGGGATAAGTTCCTCTTTCATAGGGATACATGAACCATCTGGAGGCGCTCAATACACGTCAAACCAACTTCTAGAATGCTCTAGAATCGACCACAAGTAACTTTTTTGAAGTAAAACTCGCGCCTTTTGACCTTTACAGGAGTACACACCCACCCCTTTACAGACAGAGCATACAAGTACGCAGGTAATGTGAACTTGGGGTGCGTACACGCAGGTAAGGTTAAGAGAAACTGCGTAACCAGAGTTAATTGACTTTTTAAGGACTTTCTCTCTTTTTTAGAGTTTGACATGAGGAGCAGAGGTATGAGACTTGCCAAGGAGGATAGTATGACAGTTGATGAAGCCATACTAACTGCAAATAGTCATGGTGACAAATTTTAGTGTAACACCTACATTTCTCAAATACCTTTCTCATATGTTTGCAATGATATTTCATTTCTTTGTATGCTATGGTTAAGTAATCTTGTTATATTTCCATGATTTTCCCTATAAGGTCTTGTTGATGGCCAAAAATGACCTCATCAACATGTAAGGGAGACCACCCAGTTAGAGCCCCAACTAAGCCCTTATCTATTTGATTTGGTAGTTCTGACTTGTTCTGTTGGCTCCAGTTACCCCCTCTCTCTCCTTGCTAACTTGTGATATTATAATACTCACCAAAAGAGAAGAGAGATATCATATCTACCTGCTTGCTCCATACTTGCGAAAAAGACAACCCTTAAGTTGAATTAATGGCTCAGCCAAGCCACTATAAACTTTTCCCCTCTGTAAGAGGACTTCTAGAATGCAATAATTAAATCTAAATGCAAATGTACTCTAATATGAAAGTAACAGAAAGTAAATCCTAAATCTATCTTGATTGAAAGAAGGATTAGTCCCCCTCTCAACCAAGAGAAAGGTAAAAGGAGATTTGGACCAGCTTTGAATTTAGAATAAAAAATGAAGTCAATAAGGCAAGGAAATAGTTTCAGGAATTATTACTAGTTCAAGCAAGTATATGCATTCAACTATATGATGAATAGTCATTATATCTCTAGTGAACATACACCTAAATCCAAATAAAATGAATTCAAATTCATTTAGTATGATTGGCTTAAGCAAATAGTTTTCATAAAACAAAGACAAACTTGCTATTAATCTGCTAAATAGTTAACTGACAGTAATGACAAGTATATCTATTCAAATTCATTATTGAATTTGATAGCAATTAGATCCATCATTAAAATATAGCTTCTAAATGATTTAAACAAGCATACAGTTAATTGAATTTACAATAGTGCAAAATCAAGAAACATATACTTATATGGATCAAGAATTGCCTCAAAATTGAATTAACTAAAGCTAAAATTTATCCATAATTTCGACAAAAGTGTACAAAAATTGTAGATCTAATCAAAGTTTGTTGAGCATATAATTTTTCAAATTTCATGATAGCATTAAATTTTTGGAGCTGTAATACATATCTTTATATCTGATCCAAACTAGCTATTTCTCTGCAAAATTCTGCTCTTTACAATAGTGCAAAAAGCCCTCCCTTTGCAGAGACTTTCCTCTATGGTTTTAGATCTAGAACCCCTTCAAATGCATCTCCATGCTTCTTTTATAGCCATGTGAGTTTGTTTAGCTTCCTTATTTTCATGTTCCAAATCCTTGATTTTTACCAACAATCCCAAAATCTACACTATCAAATATAAATAAAATCTAAAATAAAAATAAAAAATCTAAAATAATAAAATTATATTAAAATCTAAGTACCATTATAATTAAGATAAAACTAATACTAAACAAAAACCTTAACTAAAATTTAATAAAAAGCAATATATTAAAATAAAGATTAAAGCTTAAAATAAAACTAAAATCTAAATTAAATAAAATTAAAACAATGTAAAATAAAACTAATCTGAATCCTAATTTAAAATAAAACAAAACTAAAGTATTGTAAAATACCATAGTATTTATTAAATCCAAACTCTAAATATAATGAAACTGACCTAAAATAAAATTATGACTAAAATGAAACAAAGGGTTAATCGAATTAAAAGTATGATCTAAACAAAATATAACTAACTATAATTAAAAATAAGTCTCAGCTTGAAAACTAAAATTAAAAAACTAAACGAAAATATGTTTTCGCTAACCAAAACTAAAGTAATTGAACCAAAAAATAATAAGTAATTTTCTCATGGAGGGATGCTTTCTTTTCATTTTCGAGTTGGTAGTTAATTCTCTGCACACGGTCATAAAATTATTTGAAAATCTGTAATTTTTTTTTATAGAAAAAGATTGGTTGTTTTTTATTAAGAATAAGTTTAATAGTTAAGAAAATCTGTAATTTTTTTTAAGAAAAATATTGGTGGTTTTTTTATTAAGAATAAGTCTAATAGTTAAGATAGCTTGTGTATTTTTTAAAAGATTATAAGCTCAAAACCAAAAAAATAAAATATTTATATCTTTATAAACTTAATACTCAAATCTTTCATAATATTATTTTAAATTTCTTTTTATTAATATCTACCCTTGTGCTAGGGGTTTCTTTATAGTAGATTTTGAAAATCCTAAAAGCAGACAATGTATTCTAAATTCCGGCCCTTGTTTTTGGGAAAAATCAGGCCTATTCAAGAAGCCATGGAACCCATCATTCGATCTCTCTACAGCAGTCATAACTTCAGCACCAGTTTGGGTAAGATTTGCCAAGCCTACCCTTGTATCTTTGGAATCTCTCCTCGCTAAAAGCCATCGGAGATGCAACTGAGAAATTTTACTGCAGGTGCCCAGAAACAGAGGAATATGCCAGAACCACCTATGCACGCATCTGTGTGGAAATGGGTTTCAGCGTCGGATTCCCAGCTGAAATAAACCTAACAAGTAAAGACTATGTGTGGAACCAGAAACTTGATTACGAAAGTGTACTCTTCAGATGTCGATCGTGCTTTGAGACGGGGCATCTAGCCAAAAATTGCCCAAAAGCCTCTGAGAAAAATTTTGCTAGAAAAAACCACCACAGATCTACATGGTGGGAAGGAGCACAAAAAGAACACTACACTGTCATCAAAGAAGAATATTCTAGAGAAAACTTTGAGTCACAAGAAATCAGGGAAGAAAGAAACAACTCTCAAAACAAGCAAGGAGAAAGCCCGCCCCAACAAATCAACAATTATTAGGATTCAAATACCGCAGAAAATAAATCTCCATTTAACAGCAAAGCAGATCTCCTAAACCAAACTTCTTCTCCGACTATTTTCAAAAGAACGAACACAATAGATCGCAAAGCTAAGACACCAATGTCCCAAGAACCAGAAGAGATGAAGGAGATGCAAGATAAAGGAAGTTGGAAGACCATAGAGAAAAAAAAAGAAAGCTACAACACCAATCTCGCCAAGAAAGACGAGGAGCCAGACAAGTAAAAATTAAGAAAATTGTAGGTCCGATAGACCAATTTGGTCTCAGTGAACATTAACCATCATCATCATCATTATCATCATCAAAATTGGTTAAATAAGTCGTTAAATGATTATATATATGATTACCTTTTACTTACCCCATATATATATATATATATATATATTTGTTCTTGCATCTAATTTATAATACATTTATTTTACATTGTTATATTAAGAATATATATAATTTTGTTTGTTTTTAATTACAAATGTTTTTGTTTTATTACTATATAACAATTACAATATAAACAATTTTATGTAATTTGTATAATATATATTATCTATATTATATTATTTAGCACATATTTTAATACACAATATTATTAAGATTTTGAATTATAATAATTACAATATAAACAATTTTATGTAATTTGTATAAGATATATTATTTATATTATATTATTTAGTACATATTTTAATACACAATATTATTAAGATTTTAAATTATATATTTATAATATAGGTTAAACTTAAATTAATATATTGTTTACACTGTCATTATAACTTTTTATATTACAATTTTATTCTTATATTTACCATATATGTTAAACTTAAATTAATATATTGTTTACCATTTTATTTTTAATTATATATATTTTAATATATATACCATGTACAAATTATTACATTATACTAATGGCTCAACTTTTTGATGTATCTATTGTATCAAGCGATGCACAAGAAACGTGCATTATGCGAAATGTATGTCATGTCGCTTTTATTTGACCATTGTTCTCATGAATGTGAAGAGTAGGAAACAATCCAATAAGAAAAATGACATTCACAGTGACAGTAAAGGAGGATATGCCAAAATATAATAAAGTATCGAATAATAAAAAAGCTCCAAAGCTCAACAAGCAGATCAATAAAGAAGACAATATTCCAAAATGGAGGGTAAAATGAGACCAATTAGTCAAAAACCTAATGCAAATAAAGGAATTCAATAAAGGGTCCCCATTAAATAAAATAAAAATGGGGGTTGTTGTTTTACCATGACAGGTCTCTAAAAGAAAAATCCATAGCTCTTTGGAAAGTTGACCCAACATTGAATAAACCAAAGGGCATCCTAAGATACATATAAGTTCCCCATGGAGTAGCGAATGTAGTTTTCAAATGACCTTGTTCTTTCACAACAACCTGATTATATTCGGAGAAACCATCAATAAACAACATCATTTTGGAGCCAATTATTCTTTGCAAAAAGTTCTCCATGTTTGGTAATGGGTAATTATATTTTAGGCACACTTAGTTGAGGTCCCTAAATTCAATGCACATCCCGATGTCTCCAGTCTTTTTACGGGTGATTACAGGGTTGGAAATCTAGGAGGAATAATGAACGAGAGCGATGATACTTGCATCAACCATCTTTTGGAGTTCTTTGACTAAGGGAGTAAGTTTAGGATTTATTCGCCTTGAAGTTTTTTCTTACAGGCTTGGCCATTTCTTTGGGAGGGATAGTGTGTTGTATGATCTATGGGTTATATTCTTTTAGATCATCATAATACCAAGGAAACACATCTTTGAATTCTCTTAAAAATCTTTCGAGCTCATTCCTTTCTTCTTTGTTCAACCTTTTTCCAACCCTAATTATTTGAGGGGATGATTTGGTTCCCAGGTTGAGGTCAATAGTATCAGGTGAACCGTGAACTTTAAGTTTGGTTATATTATGATCATCTATATTGAAGTGTTGTTCATTGATTAGACCCTCCTCCCTTGGTGGTTCATCTTGGTTTTGGAGGAAGTCCTTTATCTCCTTGTCACTTTCAAATATTGACTAGTTTTCCTTGTAATTAGGAATAGAATTTTTGTGTATGGTTTCTATGAAACATCTTCCCAATTTAGTGATGTTCACATCAATGCCTTGAGATTTTGATGCGGACACAACTGAGGCATCAACAATGGAATTAAGATATCGAGGGATGACTAAGAATGAGACCACTTGGAAGACTTTAATCATATGGTAGCCCTTTCTATGTATGGTTTTAACCTTTCATGCTTGGTGCCAAAATTTCCCCTTACTTGCAGGGCGATTAAGTTTGAATCCCCTATCACCATCAATCATCATATTTGCCTTGATTTAGTAGCCTCAAGCCCCAATAAGAGAGCTTCATATTCAACCACATTGTTGGTGTACGCAAATTGAAGCTTAATGGAAAACATAGTATAATATTTGGATGGGGATATGAGAACTATACTGGCCCCCAAGCCAACTTGTGATTCAACCCCATCAAAATACATAATCCGAATTCCAAGAGGAATTAGGATTTCCATAGACTCGTTCTTAAATATCCTCCATTCACCATGCTTGACATTCTCTTCATTCAAGTCTTCAACAAAATATTATGAGCAAGAAATCATAAGGGCAAAGGAGGTTTCCATAGGCATAATCTCATAAGAAGTTTCATCCATAGGTAGATATATACTATATTTGTCTTCATCGGTGGAAATATTTAGATCCTGCACTAGTTTCTTAGATAGGATCGTTCCCCATGAGGGAATAGTATGCACTATGATTATCTTGATGATTATTTATTTCTAGGGAAAACCAGGGAACCACATCTTCTCCACCTTTATAACACCATGAATCTTGAATTCCTCCAGATTTATAATTAGTTTATTAGGACATTCTTTGGAGATGTTAAGTTCCAGATTTTGCATTATCCTCAAAGGCATGATGTGGAACAGGATTCTAGAATTTATGATACAACTTCTCAATATGTGACCATTAATGTTCAATGAGACATACAAGGGGTCACTCATATCCATCTTGACTCTAATGGTATTAATTGGTACTAATTCCTCGGGAGGTCCTTCCTTGTATCTTTTCCTTTTTCCTTTCTTTGTTTTTGGCAACATCATGTCTTCACCAGACGATGATTAATTTTATTCTATAGGAATGTTAGGATCATTAATTTGCACAATGTTAGCCGATGTTTCCCTCATAGCTTGGTCAGTATCAAAGGTGATATTGTGGGCTTGGAAAAGGTCATTGGGTTACTTATTCATGACATCAAGCACCAATTTTCTAGTAAAGACATTGAAATAGGTAGTAAGGATCACATCTTTTGGGGGTCTTAATTCTTTAGAAATAAAGTGCACCATGGTATTGAACCTCTAGTTGAATTCTTTAATGGGCTCTCCTTCTTCCCTTTTACTAGAGAGGAAACCTTTATATAGTTCCACCACATCTTTTTCATGAAATTATTTCTTGTTGAATGTATTGGAAAAGTATCCCAGGATGAAATGGACTTTGGGCTTAAGGTTTTATACCATGCTCAAGCATCGCCTTGAATTGTCACACACAAGGTACTTGAATTGAGTGAGATTATCTTGAGGGTTTTCCTTTCCGCAAAATGTTAGTAACTTTGGATAATGTAGGAGAGTATGTAGAAATTACCCAAGGATATTTGAAAATATGAAGGGAAGGTAAAATTATTTCTTACGTTTCCTTTTATTAGCTACCCTATAAAAGAAAGGAGTATGAGGAGGTTCATCACCTCTTCATTGATAAGTTAGAATTTTTGGGTTCTCCATTTCAATGAGGGTATTGTGGAGTCGCCAAAGGAATGCTTATAATGTTGTCAATGAATCAATTCCTCAATGATTCACAAGGGAGGTAGTAATGCTTCCTCCCCAACAACAACACCAAAAATGTTACCAGACAATCTAGCAGGGGCCCTAGTAGGGGTTCCAAAGGAACTACTACTTGACCAAATGGAAACAACCAGACAATGACCCATTGTCACCTCAGTCGATGTCCCCTTGTTTTTACAGACTTTCACCAATGGGAGAAGTCCTGGTATCAAGGAAATCACTAGAATGATGGGGTCAACAACAATGTATATTGTCATTTCGAAAGTCCATTCACAGCAGAGGCTTACATAATGTATTGATTGCTTCAAAATCAAGGTAAGGGGCTTTCCAAGAAAGGCTTATAGGGAGGGATGCCTAGACCTAGGTGAATACGAATATTCAATGCAAGGAATGTTCCTTGATCAAGTATTCCGAAGGAAATAGAAGGATCCATCTTAAGGTTTCATGAGATAAGAAGCATATAAAGGTTGGGCCATAAGAGAGACCTAGGGGATCCAAGCAAGGCCTAGGTTTTGAGATAATCCTCAATAATATGACTATGTCAAGCAAGGATGAGAAGAAGGGTCAATGAGAGATGAACTTCCCTTGAGTTTTCAGTGATAAAGGACCCTTTGAAAGCCACTAACCAAAGAAACCTAGGATCAAAAAAGACATTGTAGCTAGGGCTTAGGTTTTCTCCAAATCCAGCCATGGAAAATGATTCAAATTTTGTGGACACCTAGAGGACACCCCAACACAGCTTGTAAGGTCCCACCTTACCAACCATCAATAAAATAGAGGTGTAAAGGTCATATTGAAAAAAGGACTCAAAATATAGTTTTTTTGTTGTTATAAAATGATTCCACATATATACATATATATTTGTGTTTATTTCCCATTAAATCTTAGTTTTAAATTAATCAATTATAAAAAGTTAAAGTAGAAGCCAACTATAGAGATAACACTCAGAAGACTACCAAAACATTTAATTAATCAATTATACAAAGTGAAAATAAAGGTAAACTACAAAGTTTTAGGATTACAGATGTACATAGGAATTGAATTAAAATACATATTTTTTTATTACATCACCAACTATTTCAAGAATATTCATATAAACAAATTATATTAAAGGACCATACGACTAATCTTCATCAACTAGAACAAATTAAGGAAGGATATGATCCAATGGTTGCCATTAATTAGAAACAAAGTTTTGTTTTCTTTATTATTAGAAGGATGAAAGTCAATCCAGTGAAGTAAAGCTTCATCATTTTATTCAACCATTAAAAATATTCATTTTTACTTAATTTTGATCATTTCCTTTAAAATGAGTATTTATTTATTTATTTATTTTTTATTTAAAAAATAATAATATCATTCAATTTTTTAAAAGTTACAACCCACTACAAATGCCTCTTCCAAAAGAAACACATTTATTTAATTATGAATTGCCAATTCTCACCTAAACTTTACTAGATAGCCACGTCTCACATCACTCGTCTATGTGGCATATTTAAGCAAGTCAACAACCACTTGTTGATAACCCATGGAATAAAGAGGGAACAAGCCTCTCATCGATAGGCCTACATTCAATTTTTATTTTCTATTGTTTTCTGAATCAAATTGATTTCTCCTGATAGTAACTGGAAAACAACATAATATTTCTTCTTACAAATCTAATATATTGGATTATGAGTGTAGGTGGTTTTATTTCTTTGAAACAACTTTTGTTTCCGATCTATGTGTTAAGAATATATAATTTCAAACTTAAAATCATAATTAAGTGCATACATATAACCTAATATAAACTAATGATGAACATATATAATCCAATGCATACATTAATAAATAAATCTGCTAATATAATTCAAAGACAAGCATGTAATTATGCCCATTGGATATTTATTTATAATTATATAAGAGTCTCTATCATAAACAAACATACATTGCATAAATGTTAATTTTAGATAGCAATGGTATGATCTATTCTTGCAACAATTACTTCAATGTCCTTTTATTAGCACAATGATAATTTTCACTTAGTTTCCAATAGAAATCTCATAAACCATTAATCACATTGACAATAACTGTAGATATAACATAAGCAGTACAATGCAAAAAACAAGTCAAGACAAGAGAACACCAATATTTGTCTAATGCCACAGAAAAACCCCAAGATGGGGAAAACCCTCGATCAATTTTTCTTATTATAAATATCAAATTTTCAACAAAGAGAGAGTGCAATAATACAGATTCAAATTCAAAATTGATTTGCCAAATCACTATCCAAAACAACCCTGTCAAATCTACAATTATTCCCTTATTCGTCAATAGTCAAATCAACCCTAACTAGAATTCAACAACATTTAAATTCTGGTCAAACTTCTCCAAAATAAGTCAGTCAAAGGAGAGAGGAACTTGGCCTCTCTTCCTAGTCAAATTCTGCTCAAAATAGTCCCAAAACAGTCAGTCAAACTTGGTCAAAGTATGCACTTCTTGCTACGGTCAAACCTACAGTTAGCCCTATGGTCAAAATTGGTCAACTAGCCCAAAAATCCTCAGTTTCTATGCTATAGCACGACCTGCCAAAACATAAATATTCCCAAAAGATTGAACTAATATTTATCACAGAATTTCAAAGTCAACACCGGTCAACAATGGTCAAAATTGCAGACAACTTCAAATTTTCAGCATTGTGATTTTTTCCCTCCTCCTTTAGACATGTGAGAGAAGCCTGCAATTATTGAGTTATATGAAGCAATGGAATGAGGAGAGAGAAGATATGTTGAATTGATGAGGTGCCAAATGAGATTGTAGGACACTTTTATTTATATAGTCGATGAGGGTCAAAAGACATGTCTCTTGGGCTTCATGAGCCTACATGATGATGTGGCAAACCTTGACAATTTGCACATGTGTGGGATTCACTTCAGAAACACATTTCACGTTGTCCAAATTTAGTGATATTTAGTTTGATTTTAGTCCTCTTGAAAAGATGAATTCAATGTAATAATTATATCCATCAAATGAGTTGTCCAAAGTATAATTTGGCCCTAGTTGCAAATTTTAACACTCCCTCTCAACTAGGGAGAATCCCCTTGCCAATATCTGACCATCAATCATCATGCCATCCTGTCATCATGAACCATCTCTGCATCTCATCTCAACTCTGTTGAAAACTAATATAGATAATGAAGAAGAATTGATCGAGAGTGAGTCATAAGACCTTGTCACTCTCCACTGACAAAGTCAATCCACATAACTAGGGGAAGAACCCTAATCGAGCTTGATCCCAGATCAAGTTGTTGAACATCATGGATCCTAGATATAGGGAGTACAACAATACACAATGCATCCATCTATAGTGTGATGGTCCCTATCCTTTTTTCCCAACCCATTGGCTAAATGAGAAGTACTTTGCAAGAGTCTCAGACTACATTGGTAGGATGAATGCTAGGGCATCTGCAAGAGAAGGTGATCCACTCATCCTGCTCATATGCCATAAGAGAAGGTAAACCACTCATCTTATGCATATGTCATCATCTATAGGGGAATGTGAACCACTCACACTATGCTCTCATATATCATCATGGGGTATCACAGGGGAAGTTGAACCACTCACTCTGTACACAACGTACCTATAGGGGAAGGTGAACCACTCACCCTATGGTCACACATAGCTCCATGAATTACCCTAGGTCCCCAAGAGCTCCCAGAGGTCAATTTTTAACTCAAGCGGGACCCTCATAAGAGGGTCCTTCCATGACTCTAAGTCTCTCTTGAAAGGCTAAGAGTTCAACCTTCCCCAAGGGCTTTGTGAGGATGTCGATAATCTATTAATTAGTCCTGATGTGTCGGAGTGGTCATGGAACATGAGATTCTCTAAAAGGAGAATCTCACTACCGTAATCGCAATAGATAATGGTGGTATCTAGCACATGCTCAAATATCTCATAGAAGAGGTTCCTCAACTAGAAAGCTTCACGAGAGGTCATACTAGCTGCAATGTATTTGGCCTCGGTGATGCTTAGGGAAACTGATTTCTGCTTCCTGCTCATCCAGGAAATCGAAGAAGATCCCAATGAGAAGCAACATCCTAACATGATCTTTCTATCCACCACACTAATAGCCTAGTCAACATCATAATATCCATGTAGCCTCAAATTCCTAGCAGTGTATCTCAGCCCACAGTTAATAGTGCCTTGAAGATATCGCCAGAGATTTTTGCAGCAGCCCAATGCATGTGATGAGCCTCAAACATAAATTAAATCAAAGTATCTATAGTGAAGCATATTTCCAGACAAGATTTTACCAAGAGAATTAGGGCCCCCACAAGTTGTATTATTCAGAAGGGTTTTCCAATTCGGGCCTAACAACACTTCCACATAGCTTCTTGAAGTTGAGTTCCATCAATTACGGACTTGCATTCCATCATCCCACATCTCTCTAGCAGCTTCGCAATATATTTTCCTTGAGAAAGGAAAATCTCTCCTGGCTTTTGCCAGACCTTCAGGACTATGAAATAAGGCATCAGTCCTAGGTCCTTCATCTCAAACTCAAAAGTCAAATCCCTCTTGCATCGATAAATAAGAGGGTTTGTGTCAGTCAGAAAGAGATCATCAATGTAAAAGAACAAAATAAGAGGCAACCTTGAAGTATAGGTTTGGATTAGCATAGCTTCTTGTAAATCCCATCTTCATAAGTTAGATATTAATTATTTCATACTAAGCCCTAGGGGCTTGATTTCAACCCATAAAGGGATTTATTTAGATGAAAAACATGTGTTCTTCTATCTTGTACTTCAAATCCCTAAGGTTGTTCCAAGTAGACTTCCTCCTTAAGTGAGTCATGCAAGAAAACAATTTTGGCATCCATTTTATGTAGGCTCCATCTTTTATTAGTGGCGAAGCAATAATAAATCGGATAGTGATATATCGAGAAATTGGTGCCGATATTTTATCATATTCCACTCCTTCCTTTTGAGAGAAGCCACGAGCTATGAACTTGGCCTTGTATTTTTCAACACTTCCATCATCTCCATGTTTAATTTTGTAAATCCATTTTGAGGTGACTAGGAACTTGTCCTCGGGTCTAGACACAATGTCCCAAAAATCATTCTTCATGATTGATTCATATTCCCCACTCATCACATCTTTTCATACTTGGTGATTTACAACTTCTTCAAACGTTCATTGTTCGTCTTAAACAATAGTACTCATGGAAACCAAGTACCCTTGATAACTATTTGAATTTTTACTTTCACGAAATATCCCTCTTGGAGCAGTACATCTCTTAGCATCTTTGAGAGTATCTTTGAGCCATAGTGGTCTTTTCCTTGAGGTAGAGGAATCACTAGGAGGTGGATCAATAAGATCCATCGATCCTTCAACATTGGACATATACTCATCCGTCGGAGGTTCATCTTGTTTTTTGATAGAATCATCGTCGTCCTTGCTGAGGATAGGAGATCTCTGACTTTATTGAAGGAAGTGTATTCATCAAAGGTAACATATCGGTTTACTTCCACATCTCTTTGACCAAGTACATAGATTCTATATGTCTTTGATTTTTCATTGTATCCAATGAATATACTTTTCTTCCCATAAACTTCCAATTTATTCCTTTTCTCTTTAGACACATGAAAGTATAATAGACAACCAAATATTCTAAAATGAGAAACATCAATTTTATTACCAGTGAATACTTCCTTAGGTGTCTTGAAATCCAAAGCTTGATGTAGGCTCTCATTTTTAACATATACGACAGTGTTGGCATTGTCTCTGCACACAAATTTCGGTAGACCTTGATCATAGAACATGGCACAAAAGGTTTCCATAATTGCTCGATTCTTCCTTTTAGCAACACCATTCTTCTCAGGAGTGTATGGAACAATTGTCTCCCTCTTAATGCTAGCCTCTCTAAAAAAAGTCAATGAATTCATTTGATTCATATTTGGTTCCATTGTCGGTCTCAATGTCTTGATCTTTTAATTTTCCACCAATGCCTTGAAATAACGAAACCATTTGAACACTTCATCCTTCCTCTTCAAGAAATATATCCATGTTTTGTGTGAGTAGTCATCCACAAATATTGCATAATATATGTATCCTCCCAATGAGGTTATAGGTATGGCACTAGATAGGTCAGAATGGGCCAACTGAAGAATATTGGTTGTCTTTCTTTCACTGAAGGGAATGGTACCATTGTCTATTTCCTAGTTGTACAACCCTGGAAAAATCCTTCATGGTTCATATTGAAGTTGGACATCCCTGTGACCATATTCATTACCCGAGGTAAGGCTTTGTAATATAAGTGGGAAAATTTCCCATGCCATAATTCACATTGAAGAGAAGTAGCCCTCACCAAAGCCCCTAAAGGACTTCTACCAACCTGATAGAGACCATCAATCCAAAATCCAAGAGAAAATGCATCTTTAGGGTTTCTATGCCAAATATGTACCTTTTGATCAATGAAGGCTACCTTGAAGCCTTGTATTCCATTGCAAAAATAAAC
This sequence comes from Pinus tabuliformis, assembly GCA_031772625.1. NCBI lineage: Eukaryota > Viridiplantae > Streptophyta > Pinopsida > Pinales > Pinaceae > Pinus > Pinus tabuliformis. The sequence continues at coordinate 445,114,819 of CM062815.1, read as the reverse complement.
ACCAGGTTCTTCTTCAAATCAGACACATATAACACATATTGTATATGAATGGATTGACCTTGATTCAAGTGAACAGTGATAGTACCTATCCCTTTCACGGGGTAGGTGGAATTATCTCCAAGTATGACCTTTAAATTAGATTTCTTCTCAACTAAATTTGAGAGGGCCTCCTTGTATCCAGTGAAGTGATTTGAGGATCCTCTATTAATCATCCAATGATCCAAAGTATCCAGAGTAGAGGCAGTAGATAGAGAAAAAATAATATTCAACAACATTACTTTCATCATACCTAGCATTTCTTATCCTTTTGGGAGGTCGACCATTTCCATTTCGAATAACAAGAGCATTCCTCTTTCCTTTTTTGTTGAACCTATTATTCCTTTGATTTCCATTTCCTTTGAAAATTTTGTTGTTGTTGTCATCATCCCTTGGAGGATTCTTCTTGTGAGGACACTCTCTAGCATAGTGGCCAAACCTGTTGCAATTGTAGCACCTTCCTTTTCTTCCTTCTTTGAATCCCTTCTTATATCCTTGACCCTGTCTCCTTGGACCAACATCATTCTTCCTTTTCGCATGAGCAGAGAAGGAAGTAGGTTCATTTCCATTGGAGGACTTATCTCTCTCCATCATCCTTGTCTCCTCTTGAGTGCATCTAGCCAACAACTCATCAAAACTAGGTATCTTGTCATTATTGCGAATGGTGGTGGTAAATACATCCCATGGTCTTGAAATACCTTCGAGTGCAATGAGAGTGAGCTCCTTGTCAAAAATAACTTCTCCAATAGATACTAGGTCATTCTTGATTTGAGTTATTCTCATAAAGTAGGTTTGGATAAATGGGAAGTCTTGAAAGACTTCCAAGTGAAATGAGAGTGAGCTCTTTGTCAAAAATAACTTCTCCAATAGATAGTATGTCATTCTTGATTTGAGTTATTCTCATAAAGTAGGATTGGATAAACTCCCATTTATCCATATTTATATTCTTCAACTTGTTCTTAAGAAAGATAATTTGACTTGAATTGTTCACTTTGAACATCCCAACCAACATATCATATATTTCCTTAGAAGTTCCCAAATTAGAAATATAGGCAACCAAATTCTTTTGAATGTAGTTAATCAAAAATTTCTTTCCTTTGACCTCAACATTTCTATACTTCGTCTTAGCAACAATCGATTCCTTTGGAGGAGGCTCTACCACTTTTCCATGGACATAGTCCAATACTTCATGCTCCTCTAAAGTCAAGTCCAAATTCATCTTCCATGCATGATAGTCATATCTGCCACTGAGCTTGTCCTCAAACTTGAAGTAAGATGTAGATGCCATTGAGACTTGTTGAATAATCTTTGTCCAATAGATCTCTTAGTGATTTATTTTCTCTCTTGCTTGGGTTTTGTCTTCACTTGGGCTCTAATACCCTGTTAATTTTATATAACAATGGTATATTCTATGCTCGCAACAATTACTTCAATGTCCTTTTATTATCCCAATGATAATTTCGACTTAGCTTTTTTTTTTTTTTTTCGTGGAGAAAATTCGTAATTTTAATTAATTTCAGAAAATTACATGTTGTAGATGCTTAAAGCATATGCATAAGTGTGGGCAGATCCACTTACAAAAAAATACTCCAAATGAAGTATTCCAGAAAAGCCCTCAGACAGGGCAGCAAACAAATGGGTATGTAAACCCCAACAAATCTGTAGAAACAGTGCCCAAAAAAACCCCAAAAGGCCAATATTGAACCCCGGAAATAGACCTGTAGAGAATACCCAAACCCGTTACAAAAAATAGCAAATAAGAGTAGAGGTGTAGCACCAAGAAGAAGCAACTCAACTCAGACCTAGCACCAAACCACCCCAAGCGTAAAAAGCTCCTGAGGAGGGAAAATGAGAACAATAAGCTCTAGATTTGGTGGCCCAGACAAGTAGGAGAGGCACAAAATGAGGAAGAGAGCAGCCAGGGTAACCACTCCTCCCCTGCCCCCTCAAAACTCTCCTCATGAAGCAGATGAAACTAGAGGTAGAAACAAACTGCCCCATACTTCCTCAGCAGCCTGCAGAAACCCCAGCGAACCCAACCATGTTGTAGCGGCATGAAACAATGCAAAGACAGACACCTCCACACCCCTATTCCCTTAACACTCCAAATAATAGTAGTGGATAAGCCAGCGAGTGACCAAAATAGCAGCAACTGCCGTAGCAAAGGAACGCATCTGGTCCCAACCAGAGTAGAGGCGAGACCGGGGGTAGAGGAGGCTAGGACAGCCCCCTCGCCCCTGCACAGTGTAAAACCTAAAGACCAAAAATTTCCCCACTCCCACTCCGTAGCTAAGTTCAAAAATGCCAAAGGCCTCCTCCTTGGCTTGTCTGCCATAGCAAAATGACACAGAAGGGATTCGAGCTGCAAACCTCTGTAATTTTTTTTTAACATATTGCAGCGGCAATGCTGGAAGAAGCAGGCAGTCTCCCCTGCTCTAGAATCAATTTCGACTTAGCTTTCAATAGCAATCAGATAAAACATTAATCACATTGACAAGCCAAGACAAGAGAACACCAATATTTGGCTAATTTCAAGGAAACACCCCAAGATGGGGATAACCCTTGATTAAATATTCTTATTATAAATATCAAATGTTCAACAGAGAGAGAGAGTATAATAATACAAAGTCAAATTCAAAATTGACTTGCTAAATCACTTCCGAAAATAACCCTGTCAAATCTCAAAATTTTCCCTCAGTCAACAACAGTCAAATAAACTCTAACCACAAAGTCAAAAGTAGTCAATTATGGTTAAACTTGTCCAAAATAGCTCGGTAAAAGGAGAGAGGAACTCAACCTCTTTTGATAGTAAAAGTCAACTCAAAACAATCCCAAAACAGTCAGTCCAACTTGGTCAAAGTCTACACTCCTTGTTGTGGTCAACATTGGTCAACCAACCCAAAAATCCTTGGTTTCTATGCCAAATAGTGTGGCCTAACCAAATAGAAATATGCCCAAAATATCGAAGTAAAATTCAGCGTAGAAAGTTAAAGTCAACGCCGGTCAACGCTAGTCTAAGTTGGAGACAACTTTAGATTTTTAACCCTTGTCATTTTTTCCCTCCTTCTCCTTTGAATGTGTGAAAGAAGTCTACAATTATTGAGTTGTACGAACCAATGTAGTGAGGGGAGAGAAGATACTTTGAGTTGATGAGGTGCCAAATGAGGTTGGAGGACACTCTTATGTATATGGGTTGATGATGGTCAAAAGACATGTATCTTGGGCTTCATTATCCTAGAATATGATGTGCCTAACCTTAAAATTTGCACATGTGTGGGATTCACTTCAAAATCACATTTCACCTTGTCCAAATTTAGTGATCTTTAGGTTGATTTTGGTCCTCTTAAAAAAGGGAATTCAATGCAATAGTTATATCCATGAACTGAGTTGTCCAAAGTTGAATTTGGCCCTAGTTTCCATATATATATATATATATATATATATATAGATACACACACACACACACACACACACACACATAATAAACCAACGTGCAAAATAACTAATAGAATAATAATTGACCATTGGGTAGATTTATAGAAATGTAAATGTTTTGAGTGACACAACACTTGATGTATGTGAATCTAAATTTCCATAAATGAAAAAAATTTCATAGTTCATAAATATTCACAATGGTTCAAAATTTAAAATAAATATGATTAGGTATCAAAATTATAGTTATAATTAAAAATATAAATGGATTTTACATATCAATAATTTTTGTTAAGTAAAAAAAAATGTTCCTAGAAAAAGTGTTGAGAAAACCATTTTGCCACAAAATCTAGCCTTTTGACCATGGCAGTGATTATTAGGCTTGCAAAAGTTATATTATAAAATAAAAATACAAAGAAAGAAAGTTGAAAAATACTCCGAGTCTTCACTATTGGGACATAGTCTTACAAAGCAGAGGTTTAAATTTAACTAGAAATTGAACAATTTCCCTTCAGATAAAAGAAAAAATCTGATAAAATTTGTCATGGAGCAACTGCCACAAAGGATAAACATTATTTTTTTCAAAGAATGGTATTTACGGGAAACACGAAATTACTTTGTGAATGAGAAGACTATACACACATGTGTTTCATAGTTTGTGGCTAAATTACATAATTTGTTTTTAACCATAGTAAATAGAACACTTTTTAACCATAGTAAATAGAACATGCCCAAATTGCACCAATTAAATAATTAGATGCATTATTAACCATTGTCTTTAAAATGATATGACTCTATAATATAACCAACACAACTTCTCCATGCAATGTAACACTTCTAACTCTACCTTACATATATACTCTTACTGCCAGTGAATTAAACAATTAAAAAAATTCGTGTTAAAGTCATGGCCACATTTTATTATTAAAAAGAAAACAAAAAAGTGAAAAAAATAATAATTATAGAAACAAACAATGAAATGCCTTCATGAACATATAAATACCTGTAAAATAGGAACAAAATAATAGTTTCTGCAAACGAAAACAAAATTATTTTATAAACAAAGATGTAATAGTGAGATAAACTTAAATTGAGAGTTTAATTTTTCCTACACTACCGAATTATTTAGAATTAAAACTGGAAACTTTAAATTGAAAGAAAGAAAAGAACAGTTAGAAGGGTGAAGGGCATAATAATTACAATTCACCCTACCATACAGTTGACAGAACCTCACCATTGAAAGTAATAAGAACTTTTAGAAAGACTAGAGCTATCTATATAGGTAAGTTGGCTACAACCTAATTAAAAAAAAACGAAATGTAACAAAAATAGAAATTTTACTTAAGAAATCAACCAATTTGTTCTACAGTTTCCTCACCAATTCCAAAAATATGAGAGTATGCTCCAGCTCTAATTCCCTTACCAACTCATTGTGAACCATATGGTTTTCCACCCAACCATATCCAGGGAGAACTTCTCCCTCTAAAACCCTCGAGTTGTTAGATCTCACAAGCAGTATCAAAATACAATAGTAGAAATATATATATATATATAAGGCAAGCTAAGGAAGATAGTTTTCACTTCCTCTAAACACCTCTCATGTTAACTAGGTATAGCTACTAAGTAATTTAGTTTAAAATATTAGATTCATTTTGGTAGTATCTAGCTAGTCTCCTGATCCCCCTCAAACCATGGGGATCTTTCTCTATTTATAGCCTTTCAGTGGGGTGACATATCACCCGTTTCATGAAAATTTAATGTATTTATAGCCTTTGAGTGAGGTGACAGATCACCCCTTTCATGCAAAATTAATTTCTTTTTAAATTCAAATATTTCGTATTATTCATCACGCCCCTGAGGTGGAAATTCCTCAATTTTTCCTTAATTAGATAATGACATAAATTATTTAATTCATCATCCCATGTGTCACTTTTAAATACTTTTCTATTTTATTTTTCACAAATAAATAATCTACCCTTTTATTAAAATAATATCAAAGTTAAGAGCACTTCCAAAGTGGGTGATTTTGAGATTTATTTAATTTAGGGGTTAAATGAGGTTTCCTTACTCGGTTGATTCATGCCCATGAGTGGTATTTTTCTTCCTTAGAATAGGGATTCTACACCCCTATTTCATGTCTCTCTATGCCTTAGTAGATGTAGGACTCTGCACCCTAATCTACTTCAAAGATCCAAGATTCAACACCTTGATCTTCCAAAGATTTAGGACTTCATGCCCTAATATTTATTATAGATCCAAGACTCCACGTCTTGATCTTTGATGGATTGAGGACTCCACGCCCTAAATTCTATGGCTTCACATCTCTATGCTTTGAAGCTTTGTGCTTTACCTTAAAGTATTGGTTGTGAGTTCATACCCATTTGATGATTCATTGGTAAGGTATTCTTCCAAGACCTACGTACATAACAACCTTATAGATCAAAGGAATCAAATGAAATTCATAATGAAATTAAATTAATCACATTTTACCCAAAATTGTGCATGAATTCCATAGTCATTTTGGTTTTGAAGAAATGACTTCCACAATCATTTATAATTTTAGCATCCTTGTTGGTAAATGAATAGGTCCCCTGCCACATCTTGCTTAGTACAAGATTAAGCATATATAATCATAAAAATCATGTATCATCCATAAATAATTGTTACCCATATGTTCCACATAAACATGATCATCCATGGATTTATGTGTCTCAATCCTGGATCACCATCCATGTCAAACACCTATGTCATAAATCAGATGTAGAAAGAGAAACATTCATGTAACATGTACTTAACTAAAAACCATCTGATAAACATAATCAAAGATACCATTATATGTATATACCCACCAATAATATGAGAAAAAACTAGGTCTACAACCTAAAGGCTTATTCAGTTTTAACATGCATAATTCATACATCGGTCAATAGAAAAGCATCCTCTCTAGATGTCACAAAAATAACCTTGCCATGGTGGGACACTACATACACCCCCTCTTGGATTAAAATTGGCCTGAAGTTTTCTTATAGTTTTCGGATATATATATATAATCTTTCCAAAATCCATTTTGATTGTCCATTAAGACATACAAAAAAAAACATACCATTATTAATCAAGTACCATCTATAGTCATTCCAAACTAGATAGATTTTGACATACACTACAATACATATTATATCAAAACAATCATCTAATTAAGCATATTATATCTAGATACTATTATATGTAAATGATATAACATGTAAAACATCTACTCGTATAAATGACAATGATATCACATTACACATGATTGTCTTGTCCCTATATAATGCATTAGGAATTCGATAATCTTTCATTTGTCATTCTCTTAGGTTTCTATAGAATATTTGAGCTTGCTAGCTCACAAACAACTCCCATACTAGCTGTATAAACAACAGTTATGGTCCATCCCATCTCACAATCAAATTTTCATATAAGAAAAACAAATCATCCACATGCAATTTCCACTGAAACTACTCAATAAAACATGATGTCATATATATAACCCACTCTTAAATCCCATTTGATTTATGTCTTTTCAATCCAAGTTTCCCCTTTTCATTCCATAAAACATCTATGCAATCACAATCTTTCTACAATTTTTACTAAATCTTTACTCCTTAGGAAAAATCACAATTTGAGGTTCAAGACACAATTGTTTTTTAATTAACATGCTAAGGTTCCATACAGTCCACATTGACCCACTTTTGTATTATAGACAATTCATTGAATTCCCGTAATCTTCATTATTATTCACTTCTCTTACTCGAGAATCAATTATGAGTGACTATGTTATAATATCTTCATTCTAAAAACAAATTAAAAACATATTTATGTGAGCTTGTAATCAAGAAAAGCTCTCATAGTTATGCAAATATGATATCTATATTATTGAATCTATCTTGATAAATGTAAGTCAACCTGTTTTTCAACTATAAACTCACTCATGATTTCTATTCAATAATTAATCAATTCATTTGATTTCATGCATTATTTCTTAACATAACCACATATACAAAAACCTTAAACCAACCTATGAAAATATACCTTCACAATATTATGAATCATCTTCTTAATTCACATAAGATTTAGTTTAAGCATTTACATGTTGAAGCCAAGCTTCATTTATGCCCAAATACAAAGGATAATTACTTCCATCTAAAAATATTACAACAATTTGTAGGTCTATTGACTAATCATGCAACTATATATTCAATCACAACCACCCAAAGCCAACAATACCTTTCATTCTACATACTATACAATTATTTTAGGTTTCTAATTCATGCAAATTTTCCTATTCAAAAAAATAATAGATGACTCTTCATTTATTTTTTAACAATTACAAGCTAACTAAATTTCAATCAATTCAATAATTAAATTCATATACAACATTAATTATTAACTCTATCACTTAGCCAACACTAGTTTAGATCAATTCATGTATTGAATCCTCATAATTTCTTTAAATAATTTAGTTAATTGTAATTCAACCAATAATAAATAGTTTCGTAAGAAACCAATACAATAAATAATTTAGTTAAATGTAATTCAACCAATAATAAATAGGTTACTAAGAAACCAATACAATAAATAATTTAGTTATATGTAATTCAACCAATAATAGATAGTTTACTAAGAAACCAATACAATGACCAATGAGACCGTGTGGGATTTCCTCGACAAAACAATATGCAACCTCTTTCAAATGCTACACTTAATTATTCATAAGCGAAAAGAGAAGATATACTGTCAAATTACCACAAGAAAATTTTCATAATTCTAAGCATTTCAAAACCAATTTAAATCTATATCAATCAAGAACATAAAAATAACTAAAATAATGGAGTACAATTACCCAATACACACTATTCACACTATTACTGAACTATTTTATATCAATGATCAAACTATTCCAAACATTCAAAACTACCTAATGGTATTCAACTATAAGTTCATATTTTTATTCATCTATAAAAAATAGAAAATAATGCATTTAGATCTCAATAAAGTCATGCTATGAATCTTTAATCCATTTAACTTCAATTGCACATAGTTAATCCTCTTTAATCATGTTGATGAGATTCTATCAAAATAATTGGTTCATTCTAACCAGAAGAATTACTTAGCTCATAGATATATATTAGTATGGATTCCACACCCATACATAACCTAAGGAAAACATAACCTTCAAGTTTTCCTTAAAATGGCTTCCACAACCATTCATGTACAAGTCATTTAAGCCTCTTGTTTATTAGGGAGGTCATACCACAACCTAGTATTTGAGTAATTTCAAATTATATGATGAAAAATGTCAAACCAAGATACACAAATTAACAACTACAAAAAATCATATTAGATAAATCATGGGAATTCCATTTTTACTTGTTAAGAATGTATTCCCAACATATTTTAACACATCAATTTAATGCACATGCATTACTCGTGAATCTACATTCACACTTAAAAGTGGCATCCTTCAAGGTAACTTTTGTTAACTTTCCATTAGTGTAAATAATAAAAGAGTCAGAATTAACATTATGAACTCAATCATCACGTTAATTGAATCTTAGCCTTACACATGTTACATATTCCCAAAGCATACACACCAAAGTCATCACACTATAGTCCATATTCAGCCAATATTTTTCTTGGTAGGTACAATTTTAGATAGAAAAAATGGGTACTAAGCCCATATCACATTGATAATGATGCATTAACCATATATGCAACCATGCATGCATTCCACATATCTCACTCACCCATTGGCAATCAAGCCATTCACATGCTTGGGTTTAACCCCAACTTCACACTTTCTACATATTCCCAAAGCTTATACACCAAAGTCATCATACTATAGTCCATATTAAGCCAATATTTTTCTTGGTAGGTACAATTTAAACTAGTAAAGATGGGTACTAAGGCCATATCGCATCGATAATGATGATTTAAGCATATATGCAACCATGCATACACTCCACATATCTCACTCAACCATTGACAATCAAGCCATTCACATGATTGGGTTTAACCCCAACTTTTCAAGCACAACATTTCATAGTATGCATTTAAGTTATTTAACATATTTTTAATAATTTGCCTTAAAAAATATAAAGGAATATAAGAAAGATTTTTTTTTTTCATGAGTTTCTAGATGACTTAATATAATAATAATAATAAAAATAGCCCCCATGCAACTAATATGGTTCCAAGTCAACATACACAATAAGTCAACATGCATGCAAAATCAACATCCACACATCAACCTACAAGCAAGTATGTTGTCCCATTAAGCCCTAGTGTTGTCGCTGGCTTTGATACCATATGTAAGGTCCCACCTTAACGACCATAAATAAAATAGAGGTGTAAAGGTTGTATTGAACAAAGGACTCGAAATAATTTTTTTGTTTGTTATAAAATGATTCCACATATATACATATATATTTATATTTGTTTCCCATTAAATCTTAGTTTTAAATTAATCAATTATAAAAAGTGAAACTAAAAGTCAACTATAGAGATAACGCTCGAAAGACTACTAAAACATTTAATTAATCAATTATAAAAATTAAAAATAAACGTCAACTATAGAGTTTTGGGATTGTGGATGTACATATGAATTGAATTAAAATACAAAATTTTCTGTTACATTACCTACTACTTCAACAATAAACATGGATGCTTCTTACATAAAGACCAATTCTTACCATAACCAAAAATAATAATAAACGAACTATATGAAAGGACCATATGACTAACCTTCATCAACTAGAAGAAATAACCAATAATCTGAATACTGCTATTAATTAGAAACAAATCTATGAAAGTCAATCTAATGAAGTAAAACTTCATCATTTTATTCAACTAATAAAAATATTCATTTTTACTTAATTTCATAATTTCCTTTAAAATGAGTATTTTTTTTATTATTTAAAAGTAATAATATCATTCAATGTTTTAAAATTTACAACCCACTACAAATGCCTCTTCCAAAAAACACACATTTATTTAATTGCGAATTTCTAGTTCTCACCTCAACTTTACCACATAGCCATGTTTGGCATCACTCCTTTGTATGGCATATTTAAGCAAGTCTACAACCACATGTCAATAGGCCATGAAAGAAAGAGGGAACAAGCCTCCCTTCAATAGGTCTACGTTCAATTTTATTTTCTATTGTTTTCTGAATCACTGCTGACAATAAATGGAAAACAACAAAATATTTTTTCTTACAACTTTAATATATTGGATTGTGAGCATAGGTGGTCTTCTTTCATTGAAAGAACATTTGTTTCCAAGCTGTGTACTAAGCATATATAATTTCATACTTATAACCATACGTAAGTGCATACATATAACCTAATACAAAATTTATGATGAACATATTAATCCAATACATACACTAATAAATAAATCCACTAATTTAATTAAGAGACAAGTATGTAACTATGGCCATTGGATCTTTATTTATATTTATATATGAATCTCTATCATAAACAAACAAACATATACACACACAATGCTATATATATATATATAATCAACCAATGTGCAAAATAACTGATAGAATAATAATCGGCCATTGGGTAGATTTATAGAAATGTAAATGTTTGAGTGACACGGAACTTGATGTATGTGAATTTAAATTTCCATTAAATGAAAAAATTTCAAAGTTCATAAATATTCACAAATAATTATTAAGATAAAAGATAAAACCTATCATGGAGAAGATGCCACAAAGATTTTTTTTTTTAATAACGATCTCTAAGGGAAACTAGAAATTACTTTTTTAATGCAAAGACTATAGTCACATGTGTTTCATAGTTTGTTACTAAATTACATCGTTTTTTTAACTATAGTAAATAGAGCACTTTTTAACCATAATAGATAGAACATGTTCATATTGCACCAATTAAACAAATAAATACATTATTAACCATTTCTTTTAAAATGATATGACTTTTTAATATAATCAATATAACTTCTCCATGAAACATAACATAGAAATTGGGTAATTATACTAGAGTATACCAGTATAATTTCCCAGTTCACACTTGAATATTTTATATCAATGATCAAACTATTCCAAACTATTCCAAACATTCCAAACCACTCAATGGTATTCACTCTAAGTTCATATTTTTATTCATCTATAAAAAATAGAAAATAATTCATTTAGATCTCAACAATTCATGTTATGAATATTTAATCCATTTAACTTCAATTACACAAGCAATCCTCCTTAATCATTCTAACCAGAAGAATTACTTAGCTCATATATATATGTTAGTATGGATTCCACACCCTTACATAACCTAAGGAAAACATAACATTCATGTTTTCCTTAAAATGACTTCCACAACCATTCATGCACAAGTCATTTAAGTCACTTGTTTATTAGGAAGGTCATACCACAACCTAGTATTTGAGTAATTTCAAATTATATGATGCAAAATGTCAAACCAAAATACACAAATTAACAACTACACAAAATCATATTAGATAAATTATTGGAATTCCATTGTTACTCATTAAGAATGTATTCCCAGCAAATTTTAAGACATCAATTTAATGTGCATGCATTACTCGTGAATCTACATCACACTTAAAAGTGACATCCTTCAAGGTAACTTTTGTTAAGTTTCCGTTAATGTAGATAATAAAAGAGTCAAAATTAACATTATGAACTCAATCAACATGTTAATTGAATCACAGTCTTACACTTGTTACATATTCCCAAACTATACACACAAAATTCATCATACTATAGTCCATTTTAAGCCAATATTTTTCTTGGTAGTTATAATTTAAGCTAGTAAAGATGGGTACTAAGCCCATATCACATTAATAATGATGCATTAACCATATCTACAACCACGCATGCACTCCACATATCTCACTCACCCATTGGCAATCAAGTCATTCACATGCTTGGGTTTAACGTCAACTTCACACTCGTTACATATTCCCAAAGCATACACACCAATGTCATCATACTATAGTCCATATTAAGCCAATATTTTTCTTGGTAGGTACAATTTCAACTAATAAAGATGGGTACTAAGCCCATATCACATTTATAATGATGATTTAACCATATATGCAACCATGCAGGCACTCCACATATCTCACTCACACATTGACAATCAAGACATTCACATGCCTGGGTTTAACCCTAGTTTTTCAAGCACATCATTTTAGAGTATGTCTTTAAGTTATTTAACATATTTCTAATAATTTGTCTTAAAAAAGTGTAAAGGAATATAAGAAGGCATTTTTTTCATGAGTTTGCAGATCACTTATAATAATACTATTAATAATAATAATAATAGCTCCCTTGCAACCAATATGGTTCCAAGTCAACATACACAACAATTCAACATGCATGCAAAATCAACATTCACACATCAATCTACAAGAAAGGATGTTGTCCCATTAGGCCCTAGCGTTGTCGTTGGCTTTGATACCATATGTAAGGTCCCACCTTACCAACCATCAATAAAATAGAGGTGTGAAGGTTGTATTGGACAAAGGACTCGAAATGATTTTTTTTGTATATAAAATGATTCCACATATATGCATATATATTTATATTTGTTTCCTATTAAATCTTATTTTTAAATTAATCAATTATAAAAATTGAAACTAAAAGTCAACTATAGAGATAACCCATAAGAATTGAAAATAAAGGCCAACTATAGAGTTTTAGAATTGCACATATATGTAGGAATTGAATTAAAATACATATTTTTCTAGAACATCACCTACTACTTCAAGAATAGACATGGATGCTTCTTGCACGAAGACCAATGCTTACCATAACCAAAAATAATAATAAGTAAACGACCATATGACTAACCTTCATTAACTAGAAGAAATAACCATATGATCCGTTGTTATTAATTAGAAACAAGCTTATGAAAAACAATCTAATAAAGTAAAGCTTCATCATTTTATTCAACAATTAAAAATATTCATTTTTACTTAATTTCATCATTTTCTTTAAAATGAGTATTTTTTTATTTAAAAATAATAATATCATTCCATATTTTAAAAATTACAACCCACTACAAATGCCTCTTCCAAGAAAAACACATTTATTTAATTGTGAATTTCCAATTCTCACCTAGACTTTACCATATAGCCACATCTTAGATCACTCCTCTACGTGGCATATTTTCAAGCCTACAACCACATGCCAATAGCCCATGAAAGAAAGAGGGAACAAGCCTCCCATCAATAGGTCTACGTTCAATTTTTATTGCCTATTTTTTCCCAAATCAGATTGACTTCTCCTGACAATAAATGGAAAACAACAAAATGTTTCTTCTTACAACTCTAATATATTGGATTGCGAGGTAGGTGGTTTTCTTTTTTTGAAACAGCGTTTGTTTCTAATTTGTGATGAGTATATATAATTGGATACTTATAATCATAAGTAAGTTTGATACATATAACCTAATATAAACTCATAATTAACATATATAAACTAATAAATAAATCCACTAATTTAATTTAGAGACAAACATGTAACTATGCTCATTGGATATTTTTTTATAATTACATATGAATCTCTATTGGGCGCGCACAGACACACACTATGTAAACTAACATATATATACTATGTAAACTTTGTGTGAATATATATATATGTATGGGGTAAATCAACACATGTAAATAATATGTTAAGAATATAGATATATTGATTAGATATAGCTATTATATATATATATATATATAATCAACCAACATGCAAAATAACTAATAGAATAATAATTGACCATTGAGTAGATTTATAGAAATGTAGATGTTTGAGTGACACAGAACTTGATGTATGTGAATTTAAATTTCCATAAATACAAAAACTTTCAAAGTTCATAAATATTCAGCGCTGTTTAACATTAAAATAAATATGATTTAGTATCAAAATTATAATTATAATTAAAAATATAAATGAATATTTCATATTAAGAAGTTAAAATAAAAACATTCCCAAAAAGTGTAGAGGAAAACAATTTGTCACAAAATCAACCTTTTGACCTTGGTAGTAATTCTTATGCTTGCAAAAATTCTATTAAAAATAAAAATAAAAAGCAAGAAAGTTGCAAAATATGAACCTTCACTATTGGGACATAGTCTTACAAAGAAGTGATTTAAATGTAACTAGAAATTTAATGATTAGATAAAAGATAAAACAGACGCCACAAAGAATAATTCTTTTTAAAGAATGATCTCTAAGGGAAACAAGAAATTACTTTGTTAATGCAAATACTATATGCACATGTGTTTCATAGTTTGTGGCTAAATTACATCGTTTGTTTTTAATCATAGTAAATAGAACATGCCCAAATTGCACCAATTAAACAAATAAATATATTATTAACCATTGCTTTTAAAATGATATGACTTGTAATATAATCAATGCAACTTCTCCATTCAACATAGTACTTCTAACTCTAGCTTATATATATAATCTTATTTCTAGTGAATTAAACAATTAAAAGAATTCTTGTTGAAGTCATGGCCACATTTTATTATTAACAAAAAACAACGAAATAATAGTTTCATCAAACGAAAATAAAATTCTTTTGTAAACAAAGATGTACTAGTGAGATAAGATTAAATTGAGAGTTTAATGCAACCTACACTACTGAATTTATTTACAAATGAAATAGGAACTTCAAATTGAAAACAAGAAAACAACACTTAGAAGGGTTAAGGGAATAAGGATTACAATTCACCCTAATATGACAGAACCTTGCCATTGAACATAATAATAACTTTTAGAAAGGCCAGAGCTATCTATACAAGTAAGTTGGCTACAACCTCATAAAAAAAAGTAAACTTAATAAATACCAAATGTAAAAAATATAGAAATTTTACTTGAGAAATCAGTCAATTTGCTTCACAACTTCCTTTCCAACTCCAAAAAGATGTAAGTATGTTTTGGCTCCAATGCCCTTACCAAATCATTGTGAACCATCCAGTTTTCCACCCAACCATACTTAGGGAGAACTTCTCACCTTAAAATACCAAGTTGTAAGAGCTCACAAGCAGTACCAAAATACAACAGTAGAGAGAGATATACAAGGCAAGTTAAGGAAGATAATTTTCACTTCCTCTAAATACCACTCATGTTCAACTCAACTAGGTAGATTTACTAAGTAATTTGGTTTAGGAAATCTCAGATTCATTTTGGCAGCATCTAGTTACTCTCTCGGCCCCCTCTCAAACCATTGGGAACCTACTCTATTTATAGCCTTTGAGTGGGGTGACACATCTCCCCTTTCATGCAAAATTAATTTGTTTTTAAAATCAAATATTTCATATTATTCATCACCTTCCCCTTAGGTGGAAAATTTTGGACAAATGGCATTTTCTGGATGGTTAGTGGCAACAAGTGTGTTAGCATTGATTTCAACCAGATGAACATTGATGTTGGTGGCAACATATGTGTTGGCATTGATTTCCACTAGGCTACCTGTGATGGAAACTGGGGCTATCATTGATTTGCATGGTGTTTCAATCTCAAGGGGTGTTTCATGGTTGTTTCAGTCTTAGATAGAGAACCATTATAGTAGTAGGATATGAATATATAGTCTTATAGCTATGATGGTTTATTGGTCCCATGCTTTGAAGACACTTCTGCGTTAGGAATATATCTCAAATCCTCCTAAAAGTGGCATGTTTGGATAGTTCTTAGAAAGAGCTTTCCAATGGTATACTGAAATCTACAAATGGCCTCCTGGATCAACAATTATTGCTAGTCAAAGTTAAGTGACTCCAAAGTCCAAGTTGTAGAGCTAAATATGGAGAAGGGTCATAGCGGTGACCAAGTTTGGCGTATTTTTCCAAATGCAATAGAGGTGCTAAAGGAGAGTCAGGAAAAGTTGGCCTAGAATTGTTGTAGTGGGAGCATTCTTATTGGCCCAATGGTGGATCCCATTGCACAACTCACCTCGACGGCAATACCCTGAAGGAATCAAAGGGTGCACAAAGTTAAAGCACTAGGATGAAACAAGAGGGATGACTTGGAGCAATAATGAAGCAATGAAGAGCACACCAATTGATTTGTGGCAGAGACCACATTACAACTTGGCCCGATGGAGTTTACTTGAAGGTTTTCTTGAGCACACAAAGGAGGATCAACGAGATGATGTCAGCATAACATAACTATATGAGGGACATGTGGCGGGAAAATTCAACCTTTTTGGGTGGCCTGATGGGCAAAATCTGGGTGACATGTGTCACCACTCAGGAGGCACCACGTGGGGTTGATGACATAAGCATGGCATCATATAGGAAGGGCTACCCTAGAAATATTAGAAAGGCGGATAGGTAGAGTCTCCGAGTTGATTAACCGTTGAACATATTTGGACAAACAACTCATCCAGGTAGGATTTTAATTGGTACATGAGTGTAACAGTGGTCCCATAGGGACATGTCATCCCGTAAGGAAGACCTCAACGATTATAATGGAAGTAGAAACTAAAGGGTCGATAAATAAGTGTTGTGACACATCAGTTAGATAGCTCATCCCAGTGAGGCCTTTGATTAGCGAGTGAATGCAGTAGGAGGACCCCACAATACAAATAGTCCCACTAAGAGGAGCTCGGAAGGATTTAAAGTGTGCAAAAGAAAAGCGTCAGGATAAATGGAGCTAGGGGCTAATGTAAAGCACAAGACTTAGTCTTGTGGGTGCCATATGATAGAGCGCGAGGAAGGATTTATGCATGTAGATAGGCCATTGAGGCTTCAAGGTAAAGAGGCACCCGAGAGCCAATATGTGGTGGTTTTTATTTATTATGGTGACTAATGGCCTTCAGGCCATATACAAAGGAAATGGCATCAAGAGGAATAGACCAGAGGTTAAGGCTAGCCCAGGAATTGGTCATCAAGGAAAAATATTTTATGAGTGGAATTTAAGTCCTCAAGGCTGAGTGCTATGGAGTTTGAATGGGTCAGCAACTACTTTAGAAAGTTTCCTCCATATTTGGAAATTGCGCAGAAGATGGCCATTTTCCATAATATGATTATGCAAGCATGGATGAGTCGATAGTTAGTTAAGAGCTTAACTCCTCTGGGCATGAAAATGAGTCTGCACCTAGAATTGATAATTGAAGTCAGAGGCAATTTCCTAGAAGTATTGGTGCAAGGAAACAAGGACCATGCTGTGTAGGAGAAAATTAATGGAGCCTGTCTTGAACAAAATTAACCATCCTTGAGATTCCTTGCAAGGTATGATGAATTGGATGGAATAGATGGTGTGTTGTAGTTTTCTCCTAGTCCAATGTGTTGAAAAATTTGTAACTAGGTTCGGTCTTCATAAGTATGAAATTTATTCTTGTAAATATAAAATGAAAAAGAAATTACTATTATTATTGGAGCATGGGTTTCATGCTCAAGTTATTTTATTTTATAGGTCAAGCACCCATTAAGTGCTTCTAGGGTTTGTCCTAGTCATAAGAGCCATTTTCATATATTAAAGACCCTATGGGCACATTGTAAAGTGTAATGAATTTTTTTTTTTGTCTTTAAAGTGTTAAAATACCTCCAAGATCAAGTTGGCCTAATGAACTGTCAAGTCGACCTAAATGAAGAGCCACATCTAACCTTGAAGAAGCCTATATATAAGAGGATCTTGTCCTCCATTTGGATAACTCACTCACTCATCTCTTATGCGAAGAAGAAGAAGAAGAATAAGTCAAGAAAGAAGTGCGAAGAAGAGGAAGTCGAAGAAGTTGGAATTTTTGGGCCTTATCTATTCTTTTGGGAAGGTCGAAGTTAGGGTTTTTTTGCATTGGATCTTCTGGGGTTCGATTTTGAAGGTGAAGAGAAGGAAAGGCAAGTGAAGGCATCTTAGGGCATCCTAATAGCCCTAAGACACAAGTCAATACCAATGAATTTAAGGGGAAGGCTATTAGAGGGAGATCAAAGTATCCTAGAGGAGCAATAGCAGTTGCAACAGTTGTTGGGGAGTAGAATTTTCGGATCTAATGGGAGATCAAAGATATTGTAGCTGGAGGTCATGATAGAATTGATATTGGAGGGTATTTGTATGATTCTAGGTCATGGTATTCGTCAATTGAAAGATCTGAAAGATAAAGAAGAGATTCACGGGTTTTCCCCTCAAGATGAGGGGTTTTGGCCCTGGTTTGCAGCCTATATACTGTGTCACGGTACTTACTATTTTGGTAGTTGTTTGATGTATTTCACATTGAAATAATAATCAACGAAGCTAATAATTAAAAATGTAACACAAACAGTTATCAAGTCAAGAGAATTAACATATTCATTTCCCTATTGAATTATCAACATGGAATCAGAGATTTGGTTCTCTAAGGGCATTATGAAGATCTCCTCTAAAATGAAGAAGTTCATAAATAATATTGCAAGCCATTTCAACAAGTATCAAGGAAGCATGGAGTCTCTTATTCTCTTCAAAGAAGGCATCAATCAATGAAAGGGATGAAGGTCTCTTTTCGACTCTCTCTGGTATATTCCAAAACGAAGACATCTAGGTAATTGATAGTGGTGCATCAAGGTACATGACAGGTCACTCCAACCAATTGAAGACTTCATCAAAAGGAAAATCCGCTTACTCTGTGGAACTTGGAGACAAAAAAAATCTATCCAGTGAAGGGCATTGGATCAACTTCCATAAAACTCAAGGATGGAAACAACATCCACCTCAACAACATTCTATTTGTTCCAAGTTTGCACAAAAAATTACTTTCTATTTCAAGTTTAGAAAATAAATGAGATAGATTAGCCTTCATTGATGGAAAGGTAGTTGTTTGGGGAAAATACTCAAGCATATATCAAGCTAAGGTTATTGGTATCTGAGAAGGAAGGATTTACATATTAATATCTCATGCAAACCAAGCCCTAGTTCACATTGAGATTAGTCCATGTGAAATTTGGAATCTAAGTTTTGGTCATCGACAATTCAAAATTATTTCAACTTTAAATTCCATAGTAGATGGAATCCCGAAGCTAAAGGAAGATCACGAAGGTGTCTGCAAGGGATATGCATTGGGTAAGAATACCAAGATACCATTTGGAACCAGTGCTTCATAGTCGAAAGAAATATTGGATCTTATTCACTCTGATGTATATGGTCCTATGACTCCAAAATCACTTGGATTCCATCTATGCTATGTCATATTCATAGATGATCATTCAAGAAAGACCTCGGTTTACTTAATAAAAACCTAGGATGAAGGATTTACAAAATTTCACGAATTGAAAGTTGAAGAGGAGAACCTTACAGAAAGAAGAATAACGATATTAAGATATGATAATGGAGGAGAATATACATCTAAAGAGATTATAACATTATGTAAGGAGTCTAAGATTAAGAGGGAGCTGATAGTCCCATACAATCTTGAACAAAATGGAGTCACAGAAAGAAAGAACAGATTCATTGAAGAAAGTGTAAAAGCAATGCTACATGATCAAGATCTACCTAAGTTTCTGTGAGGAGAGGAAACCAAGACATCGATCTACATTCAAAATCGATTTCCTCGTAGATCTCTAGATAAAAAGACTCTGGAAGAAGTGTTCACTGGGAAGAAGCCATCTGTAGATCATCTTTGAATCTTTGGGTGTCCTATGTATATTCATAAAGAAAAGGACAAAAGAAAGAAGTTGGATCCTTCCGATATGAAGGGGATTTTTGTTGGGTATAGCAACTCATCAAAGGCCTATAGGATCTATATGAGAGATGGACATCATATTGAAGTTAGTCGTGATTTCATGTTTGATGATAGTATAACATTCAAGAAGTCAAAAAAAAAAATTCCATAGATTTTGATGACGAAGAACTTTCGATGTTTGAGGAATAAGTTAACAAGGTAGGAGAAGGATCACACCATGAAGAAGAAGGGCCAAGTGAACCTATTCAACCTGTGGTGATTCCTAAAACAAGGAAAATACCTAATTGGTTGAAATACACAATACTTGATGTAGAAGGTCATGGGGCAGCACAAGGATCATTTAGAGAAAGTAAGAGACCCAAGAAGTATTCTGGGTATGCTACATACATGACAAAATTAATAGAAGAAAAACCATCCACCTTTGAAGAGGCTATAGAACATCGAGAATGGAAGGATGCCATGAATGATGAGTATCAATATATAATGAATAATGGAGTTTGGGAGATCGTACCTAGGCCTGAATACAAACTTGTGGTTACTTCCAAGTGGATCTATAAGATCAAGCATGCAACTGATGGACATATAGATAAGTATAAATCAAGATTTGTGGCTAAAGGGTTCTGTCAAATTGAAGGCATCGAATATGAAGAAACATTTACTCCAATAGTAAGATACATGACTATTCGATAATTAGTCTCTCTGGAAGCATCGATGGGATGGAACATCCACCAAATGGATGTTAAGACTGCGTTTCTGAATGGAACTATAGATGAGGAAGTCTATATAGAACAAACCTTGGGGTTTGAAGTCAAATATAGGAAGGCATATGTTTGAATATTGAAGAAAACATTATATGGCCTCAAGTAAACACCAAGGGCATGGTATGCTAGAATGGATGCATACCTACAAAGAATAGGCTTCACAAAACATTATGCTAACTCAAACCTCTATATTAACATTGTAAACAGTGA
Source organism: Pinus tabuliformis (assembly GCA_031772625.1). Lineage (NCBI taxonomy): Eukaryota > Viridiplantae > Streptophyta > Pinopsida > Pinales > Pinaceae > Pinus > Pinus tabuliformis. Next base: position 445,093,704 of record CM062815.1, on the reverse strand, counting down.
ACCTGTAATTTTTCTTTTGTATGTAGATGATCTTCTCTTGACATGTGTAGAAGGTTGAATTGAAGAATGTAAGAAACAATTGGCAAAAAAATTTGACATGAAGGATCTTGGGTTGTTGCATTACTATTTGGGACTAGAAGTCTGAAAAGGACTAAATGAAGTATATTTGGGTCAAGGAAAGTATGTGATCAAGATTCTAAAGAAGTTCAACATGATGGACTATAAACCTATGACCACTCCAATGATCACAAACTTGAAGAGACTGAAGATTTCTTAATCAAGCCCTGCGAATCCTTCTAGGTATAGACAACTTGTTGGCTCATTGATGTACTTGATGAATACTCGACCAGACATATGTTTTGTAGTAAATGTTCTCCGTAAATTCCAAGTGGAGATAAATCATGATCATTGGATAGAACCAAAGAATATTCTGAGATATCTATGAGGAAACATCAACTACTGTCTGAAATACGATAGAAGGAATGATGTCCAATTGATTGGATATATAGATTCTGATTGGGGGCAGTGAACGAGATGGAAGAAGCACTACAAGAGGATGTTTTAGTTTAGTATCCTCCAGGGTCTCATGGATGAGAAGAAATCAATATGTCGTTTCTTTTACTAGTGTTGAGGCTAAATATGTCGCAGCAAGTGAAGTAAGTAGAGAAGAAGTCTGGTTAAGAAAGTTGCTGTCTGACTTGTTTAAAGGACTGATGAACCCTACAGTGATACTTTGTGATAACACCAGTTGTATTCATTTGTCTAAGGATCCATTGTTTCATGGAAGGACAAAGCATATCAATAAAAAGTATCACTATATTCGAGATCTATTACAAAATGGTGTGTTGCAGGTATGATATATATCCACTAATGAGCAGGTAGTTGACATATTAAAGAAATCACTTCCAAACAAGAAGCTTGTATACTAAAGGGACAAGCTTGGTTCAATGGATTTGTCCTCCCTAATTGAGAGGGAGAGTGTTATAGAAAATTTTGTGCCTTGCAGCATCAGGCATGAATTGTCAATAATCCAAGGGATCCAAAGTCCCTAAACATGATGTTCCTACCCCTAGAGGAACAAGGTCAGCAAACCAACAGCTCTCAGGTCAGTTCTCCACCTGAAAACACTCAAAAACAAGCAATCCTGAAATCAAAGCAGGTGCTCCACTAGGCTTCTGCGCTGAAACTCAACTCCTCCATGGTGTACCTGCGTTGCAAAGCAGGTAGAACAAAGGCCACCTGCGCTGAGCGAGATGGGACAAGTGGCACACTGAGTCATTGCTCTGGAATCTTCCAAAAATGACACTTGGATCAGGGATTTCGCCTTGTGATGAGTCAGAGGCTCTGTTTCTCCAAGTGGAAGCAAGGTTCTCCAAGTGGACTCAAGAACTGAAGATCAACTGAAGAGAGAGAGGACACAAGGCAGCTACACATCAGTTGCAAGCTGACTCATCCTTTCTCAATTCATCTATATATTGAGCTCTCTCCTATGAGCTCAGGAGGCTGGAATTTTGTGTAAAGTAATGATATGCTGTTGGTTTCACTATAGAGCTATTGGGTGATTGCTTGAAGGAGGTGAAGAGGAGAAATTCTTTCTGCTGGGAGGTGTTGCTGGATTGGGGCCTTCAATGGTTGTAACTCTCTCAGAACTTTACTTCTTCATTAATAAAAGCTATTGAGGTTCTTCTATATGCACTTGTTTCAATGATATATTGTGATAATTGTATATTTGATTTATGCTAATCCTTGAATCAGTTATGATTGCATGCTTCTTGTAGTTTCCTTCTTTGTTATTTTGTAGGATCTCATTGTAGCTGGGCCAGCAAAAGAGCAAGGAGCTGGGAGCAAGCAGCCAAAGAGAAGAGTTTGGATTCGACATTAAGCGCAAGGCAACGGTTAGTGCATTTCCTCATTCTCTCTTACTTTCGTAAAGAAGTAAACCTTAAGTAGTTTTCTTTACAGTTGTTGCTGAGGTACTATCACCCTTAGAGTGGGATAGGGTCATCCGAGTCGGATACTTTTCCCTACAACAAACTGGCGACTCCACTGGGGATCGTATCTGTTTGATTGTTTGTGGTGTTTTGCTATTCATTTCCTAAACAAAGGGAGTACCGAATCGAAAAGCATTTGAATCTATCAAATGCGAAGTAGAGGGCAGCTACTCTAGCTCAGTTCTGAGCATGTTTATGATTTGAAGAGCTGATCCACAAGGACTCTTGTAAGCTCTTAGTGATAGCTTTTCATCCTCCTTGTCATCCCTTACTGTGTACTTGACTGATAGCTTCTGATTTGACCGAAAACCGTGAATTTTTGAGAAATCTGTGACCCGGAAACTGAGAAAACGTAAGTCTCGTTTTCCAAAGCAGGCTGTACACAGGCTACCTGCTTTGCAACGCAGGTAGCCCCTTCGGGACCTGCGCTGAATGTCAAACAGGCAGTGTACTACCTGCTTTGATCCAGTTTTGCCTAGTGCTACTGGGGTTTCCTCCTGTTTCTTGCCCTGTTTTCACCATTGTTTTGCAGCCAGTTACCAGTCCATGTACCTGTCTGAAACCAACTTTACTTGCCATTATTCCGCCTCAGTTATATAAAGAAACTGTACTTGTTCTTTTGTATTTCTTACATCATTTACAGTTTCCCATAACGAAAAGTGAACTAGTCTTGCTGTGGCCTCTTAGATCCAAACCTGTGTTAGGCATTTTTGCTGATCTTAAGAGTTAGTTTGTTTGTTGTCCATAGCTGATTGGTTTTTTGCTTTCGTCGTATGGTTTGATTTCATATATTTCTAGTGTCGAAACAAGTGAATCTTAAGGTGTCTTTTGATTTTGAACAAGCTTGTTTGTTTTCACTTGAAATTGATCTCAAAGTTATATAACAACTTTCTTTTTGTAATACATCAACATTAAGAAAGAGAAAAGAAATACTTGCATTGTGCATTTTGCAACTGAAAATTTTGCATGTGATTTAGGAGAAAGTGCATTAGTTTGTGCTGTATGATCTGTGTGAAAAGATATGTCTTTCTTTTCCCTCAGTAGTTAAGATTTTCATCAGTCAAAAAGATTTGAAAAAAAGCTTGCTTCTCATCTTAGGCTGCATTTAGGAATTTGTCATATACATCTCGTGGTGAACCTTGAAAGGCAAACTTTAAAAAGATCAACTTAAAATATACTGAATGAACATAACAACGCTTTGTAACATAACGCAAACACATAGAGGTCTAGGTAGAGACGTGTTCCGGCGTCGTTAAACGTAGTGACTGTCGATCTCTACGAAGGTGGGTGATTCCTCCTGAGAGTCAGTGGCACTAATACGAACTTGTGCTCCCACGTACCGTCGCGTATATATTGGGAGACCCCTATAGGAACAAAGCCTTTATCTATAGGAAGCCGTGTCGGCCGCCCTACTGATCGCGATGCAGTGAACACAGCATTCACGAAGATCGACCACCCGTACCGTAAAACGTATTCTGTGGTTTCGGGAAAGGTTTGGCACACCCTCTACCTAGATCTCCAGAGCAGTTTCTTTTGGCCTTTTTCAAACTCTATAACTGAAAAAGTCCATCCGAGCATTTGTCACTTCGGGCTCGTTAAAACATCGAAGGAGACTAGAGTCATCTTTAGCTTTTTCTCGACTCTTTAAAACTGAAAAAACAAGTTGTGTCTAAAGCGTCGTTATAAAATTTATTTTAAGCGGAATAATCATCACCCTTCCCTCGTTGATCTTCGAAGTTAGTCCACCACAAGTGGAAGTTCCTGTAGAATCGCTAAGAAATCTTTTGGATAGACTAGATATGTCTGAACAACCGTCGACATCTAGGACTGTGTCGTCCGACACAGTAGCAGCAGAGCCTCCTGCTGCTACTCCAACGATGTTCGCTGGTATAACATCTGTCCCGGCAAATTGTCAACAACAAGCCGGAGTCCCATCAGGGACGATGACATGGTTAGTTCCTATTTCTTCGTCCGGATTATCATCTGGTATTTCTTATGTTGAAACTCAACAAATCAATCCAACGTGTCTTCAAAGGCCAATCTACCCTTTAAGTACTGGATTGCCACCATATGGAGGACAGTATGCCTTTTCATTGTTCCCCCCTGGAGAACAACCATATGGGAGTTTACAACAAAATTCAGGTCAAACTGGAATTACATCCAGCGGTTGGGTACCAATACTGCCTCAGCAACCAAGAGTTGCATATTCAATGCAACCAGTCCACCCTGTGTCGAATGTTGCCACTATACCTGGTATGGTGATTGCGTCGCAAGTACAAGCGCTGCCTACTGTATGTCAACCCCAAGTTTCTCAGGTTGCCATACAACAGCCTCTTGTCTTGACATCTCAATCGCAACCTCAGGTCAGTGCCTCCTTATCCGGAGCGACTCAGGATCAAACAAGTACTGTGACTCCTCATCTTGGTCAATCATCTAGTATTGGGCATCAGCAAATGGTGCAACAACCAGAGCTGGTTCAAACTCAAGAACCGCCATTCCAGCAGTCATGTCAAGGACCTGAGCAACAAGTCTTTGTAAGTAATGGGCAACCATACTATAATGGTTATGCCCATCAACCTTGTCAAAGTTGTCAGCATTATGCTGGTCTGCAAAGACCCATTGCTCAGGCGATACCATCTTATCCTGGATATGCTTCGCCTAACCTGAACCAACAGTTGCCCTTTGTAGCAACTCTAGAACTACCAGATCTAAACCGGCTGACGAATGATCCAATTGCTTATGCCCCTTGGTGGCCAGCGATTCCACATAAACTTCCGTAAGATATTCCTAAATTTAATGGAAATCCGGGTGAAGACCCGTTGAATCATGTGATGACATTCCATCTATGGTGTTCATCGAACACCTTGAATGATGATTCGATAAGACTTCGCCTCTTTCAGAGGACGTTGATGGGTCCAGCGGCAAAATGGTACATTGAATTGCCTAGAGCTTCGTTCGACAACTTCAGTACCTTAGCCACAACCTTTTTAACCCATTTTCAATTACCGATAAGGTATGAAACGGGAACAGAACTCCTTACCAACTTCAAACAGACGACGGCCACCCATATATCTGATCATATACATGAGTGGCGTCGTCGTCATAGGATGGTGAAAACATACGTTCCCGATCAGCTGTTAGCTGAATGGTTTATAAAGTCATTACTTCCCGCTATAACGGAAGATGTGGCCAAGGGGGGAGTCATAACAGAGGAGCAAGTTATCGCTCGTGCACAGTATCTAGACTTGGTCTATACTCAGTCCGGCATGCTCTACGACAAAATACCTGACGCCCCTAGACCGGAATTCTCAATTCCTCCTCCTCCTAAATCAAACAATGACTCTCACGCCGGCGATGGCGTGATTGGCAAGCGCAAAATTTATAGTCAAAATGCAAATGAAGAACTTCTTGCCTCAGAAGTAAATGCCATGTCGACCGACAAGGGCAAAAAACTGAAGCAACCAGGGGGCAAGAAGAAAAAGACAGGGAGAAAAAGGAAACCCCCGGAAGGGTGTCATATATGCGATGAGGATCATTGGATGAAATATTGTCCACATATAGCTGAAGTTAAGAAACTCTTCAAGAGTTCAAAAACCCCAGCAGTATTGACTGATCCGTTTCCTAATCCAGGTCAAAATCTGGTTGCTAATCAAAATGCTTCTGGATCCCAAGTGCTTATGTTGTCTACCTCAAAGCAACAGAATAATGCTTTGACAAGGAATAAAGATTACGGGAATCCAAATTTGTCGAACAACAAGGTTAATGAAGGACCTAGTAGTTCAACAACAACTTTGACCGAAGTTGTGCCACCCATCATTCCTGAGCCAATGATAAAGTCGCCAAAGGGAGTAGTACACAAATCGACATTTAATCCTCGTGCCAAAGGAGCACAGAATTATAATATAGTAAAGGACCTGGCCCAATCGCCATCCACTATGTCGACACTTGAAGTACCACAAAATTGCCCCTCCCAAGAGCAAGCTTTATTATCAGCAATAGGTGGGATTGGCCCAATGGATTCCAATCTTGTGGCCTTTGATCATAAAGGATATGACCCTCAGCTACCAGCTCAACTAGCTTTCCTTATTCAAGTGAAAGCCCTCAACAAAACTGTTCATCGAACAATCATTAATGAGGGGGCATCTACATGTCTTATGTCGATGAGTTGCTGGAAAGATTTAGGCTCACCACCCTTGTCGAAATCATCAACGACGTTAAAAGAATTTGATGGACGATCATACACTCCATACGGGATTTTAAGTAACCTGCAAGTTGAACTGGGGGGAAAAACAGTAGGAATTGATGTTGAAGTAATTGATGGAAACCTCGATTACAACATCCTACTAGGAAGGCCCTGGATCTATGCCATGGCCGCGGTTGTGTCGACCTACTTCAGGAAGATTGCATTTCCCTTCCAAGAAGGAATTACAATCGTCGACCAACAAACTTTTCTCCCCAACAGTTCACAAGTTACAGGAAGCATTCCAATGATCCATGGAAGGAATCATTTGCTCCAAAATATCGGAGTAGGTCTCCTAAAAGACCCTGCCTTAATGGGTACTTTCGCCTTACCGCCTCCAAGTAATCTGGTGGGAGTGGCCACGGTGGAAACCTACAAAATGAAATCAAATCCAATCTTCTGGTTGGATTCGGAAGATTCCTAAATATTTTGTCGGCATGGATCATCGCCGTAATAGAAATATTGTAAATACAGTGGGCTCCGAGGACGGTTCTTATCTTGTGTCAACCTCGTTAAAAAATGAAACAAGGAGTCGAGGATAGTTCCTATCTTGTGTCAACCTCATTAAAAAATGAAACAAATCCCTGAGGTAAACCTTCATTCCAACCACCGAGTTGGATGCAATGAAGCTTGGGGGGCATGCACCTCGATTTGCATTATTATGCTGGGGGCATGCAAACTTATCTCCGAGCAATTTTAGCACATAGTTCATGCTCGTTAAAAAATAAACATAAGTTATGAGCAAGCTTCCCCTAGAGTTCAAGCTCATCCAGAAAAATGAACCGGTAAATAACCTTGGTAAATGTAACCTTTGACAGCCATATAAAAGCCTTGGTCGTGTTTGTGCACCGTCACCTCCATCCGTTCATTTGGCCAATCGTTCACCTCCATATGATTGTTTACCTACTTTGAGGAACAGCTGCGAAGAGTGATTTCACTAAGCCATCCTTGTGACACTGCCGTGATTGGAATATTCCAACCTGTACCTGGAATCTGCTGTTGCCCTGTTCATCACTCGTTCCTCAAAAGACGAGTCTTCTTTGAGCTCTTTTCACTGACTCGTAAAATATGAAAAGTTTGCCGAGTTTTGGCCTTCCAGCTCGTTAAAGCAACCGGAAGAGCTATCCCTCCTCTAGATTTTAATCTTTTTGGACCTGAGGGATTATTGCACAAAAAGATCGAGCGCTTGTTTTGTTCAGCTCGTTAAAGCGATCGAAAATTCATCCCTTCTGTATTGTTTTATACTTTTTCGGACTTAAGGGATTAGATGACGAAAAAGGAATTCTGGAGTTAACTTTCTGTACCTTTTCAGACTCTCTAAAAATGAAAAGGACTGAGTTATCCTTGTCGTTAGACTCGTTAAATTCATTAAATAGCGACAAACTTGTCTTTAGACGAGAACGAGTTTCCCTATCGCTAGGCTCGTTAAAACATAGCGATGGGCTTGCCCGAAGGGCAGGTTATAGAACAAGCATATGTTATCCTCCTCAAGCTTGATAAAAATAAAGAGGTACTGGTCAGCAATGACTGGGGAAAAATTGGGAGAACCTCACAGCTTTAATGGTAGCAAGTCGCTCTTGAACATGACACTTTGTCCTCCGTATCACATCGGGTTGGGTTTTTTCATTCACCGGTCTCATCACCATGGTCCTCGCCACACCATCCACATTTGGGGTAATGCTACCAATCCATCACATCAGTGTCGTTATATGTTCAAGAGATGTTGTTCTGCAAAGAGTCAACCGTGTCCCATCCACTGCCATACATTGTCCTTCATCCATTTCATGACCACCACCCTGAATCATACATCACAGTTTGTTTTCACCTCATCACAATCACTAGCTCCGTTCCATGTCACTGATGTGGGATTCATTAAGGCCCTCCTTTGACGGATCGCTCCTTGTCGACATCAGCTCATTATCCAAGGAGTTGATCTAGGAACAACCCCTTCAGTACTTTGAAGCTTGCATGCCTCAATGGCAAGTTTCTCACTTCCGGCGACAGGTATACATCAATGACCTTCGACCAGAAGATTTTGCATGGTGGTCGACGCCAAGTCCTTTATTCCCACCATGTGAATTGTACTGCCGTACCTTGAGGGTCATCATCCTTACCGGTGATTCCTCTCGCGCTTGTTAACGGTTTACATCATTGACCGGTAATCAAGCGATGTCTTTCCATGTTCGACTTCAAGAAATTCTCACATGGATTGACTTGTACATCGAGTGAAGATCGGAAGAGATTGAAGACCCCGGATCTAGTTTCATCCATCCGGGCTGCGATATATATTCAGGATATAAAGACATTTGATATGTACATCATTGCAGCAGATGATCATCCTTCTCAAAGGATGATGATTTCAGCAGAGAATTATCAGTCTATCATCAGACGATCGTCTGTTCTATGTACCAAAATGTATTTATAAAGCTGAGCATGGGAATGCCCGCCTCAGCTAGATCATGAAAAAGAATGAAAAATAATGTATTGTATTGTATCTTATTACAGGACACTTCTCAGCAGATTGAATGAACTTCGGATCCTCCTAATAAAGCATTTCACCCGATAAACGACCTCATACTTTAGGGGGCATCTGTTATAGACAATTTTGTGCCTTGCAGCATCAGGCATGAATTGTCAATAATCCAAGGGATCCAAAGTCCCTAAACATGATGTTCCTACCCCTAGAGGAACAAGGTCAGAAAACCAACAGCTCTCAGATCAGTTCTCCACCTGAAAACACTCAAAAACAAGCAATCCTGAAATCAAAGCAGGTGCTCCACTAGGCTTCTGCGCTGAAACTCAACTCCTCCATGGTGTATCTGCGTTGCAAAGCAGGTAGAAGAAAGGCCACCTGCGCTGAGCGAGATGGGACAAGTGGCACACTGAGTCATTGCTCTGGAATCTTCCAAAAATGACACTTGGATCAGGGATTTCGCCTTGTGATGAGTCAGAGGCTCTGTTTATCCAAGTGGAAGCAAGGTTCTCCAAGTGGACTCAAGAACTGAAGATCAACTGAAGAGAGAGAGGACACAAGGCAGCTACACATCAGTTGCAAGCTGACTCATCCTTTCTCAATTCATCTATATATTGAGCTCTCTCCTATGAGCTCAGGAGGCTGGAATTTTGTGCAAAGTAATGATATGCTGTTGGTTTCACTATAGAGCTATTGGGTGATTGCTTGAAGGAGGTGAAGAGGAGAAATTCTTTCTGCTGGGAGGTGTTGCTGGATTGGGGCCTTCAATGGTTGTAACTCTCTCAGAACTTTACTTCTTCATTAATAAAAGCTATTGAGGTTCTTCTATATGCACTTGTTTCAATGATATATTGTGATGATTGTATATTTGATTTATGCTAATCCTTGAATCAGTTATGATTGCATGCTTCTTGTAGTTTCCTTCTTTGTTATTTTGCAGGATCTCATTGTAGCTGGGCCAGCAAAAGAGCAAGGAGCTGGGAGCAAGCAGCCAAAGAGAAGAGTTTGGATTCGACATTAAGCGCAAGGCAACGGTTAGTGCATTTCCTCATTCTCTCTTGCTTTCGTAAAGAAGTAAACCTTAAGTATTTTTCTTTACAGTTGTTGCTGAGGTACTATCACCCTTAGAGTGGGATAGGGTCATCCGAGTCGGATACTTTTCCCTACAACAGAGAGATAGACACTACATTCTTGTCTTCACTTAGGAAGAAATAATGGAGGATTGGGTAACCATCTATCATTTGATACTCTTTGAGAATGTGGTAGGGAATTCAAGACAAGAGTAGTCATGGACCGATATTCTTTGAGGATTAGCTACCCAAGATAAAAATAGTCCATTGTGTTTCCATACTCTGTGAACACCAAGGAGGGGTATGTACCTTGGGAGACAATGATGATGGTTTCTATATATATCATTGGTCTCACTAGCATTGTGCTATGATCTTATGGAGAGATAGAGTTGTTAGTTAAGGCTTTGCTATGTGACAGTGCTAGTTAATATGATGTTAGACTGATGGGTTACCAATCCAACTCTTCTTATGAGATATATTTACATTGAGAATGACCATGTACCTATTATGAATACCTGCCCAATTAAGAGGGAGTGTTGAAAAATGTGTAACTAGGTTCGGTCTTCATAAGTATGAAATGTGTTATTGTAAATATAAAATGAAAAATAAATTACTCTTATTATTGGAGCATGTGTTTCATGCTGAAGTTCTTTTATGTTATAACTCTAACACCCATTGAGTGCTTCTAGGGTTTATCCTATGTATAAGAGTCATTGTCATATATTGAAGACCCTATGGGAACATTTTGAAGTGTAAAGAAAAATTTATTCTATCTTTAAACTGTCAAAATACCTCCAAGATAAAGTTAGCCTAATGAGCTGTCAAGTTGGCCTAAATGAAGAGTCACATCCAACCTTGAAGAAGCATGTATATAAGAGGACCTATCCTCCATTTGGATCACTCACCCACTCATCTCTTATGTGAAGAAGAAGAAGAAGAAGAAGTCAAGAAGGAAGCATGAAGAAGAGTAATTCGAAGTTTCTGAGCCTCATCTATCCTTTTGGTAAGGTCGAAGTTAGGGTTTTTCTGCGCTGGATCTTCTGGGGTTTGATTTTCAAGGTGAAGAGAAAAAAAGGAAATTGAAGGTATCTTAGGAAATCCCACTAGCCATAAGACTCAAGTCAAGACAAGCGAAGTCAAGTGTAAGGCTTTTAGAGGGAGATCGAAGTCTCTTAGAGGATATACAACAGTTGCAGCAGTTGCTTGAGAGCAGAATTTTCGGATCTACTAGGAGGTCGAAGATATTACAGCTGGAGGTCATGGTAGTCTTGATCTTGGAGGGTATTTTTCTAAGTCTAGGTCATGGTATTTTTCAATTGAAAGATATAAAGGTAAAGAAGATATTTATGGGCTTTCCCCTCAAGAGGAGGGGTTTTGGCCCTGGCTTAGGCTACCTATTGTGTCACTATTCTTACTATTTTGGTATTTTTTTGATGTATTGCACATTGAAATAATAAAGAACAAAGCTAATAATAAAAATGGTAACAAAAACAATGATCAAGTCAAGAGAATTAACATATTCATTTCCCTATTGAATTCTCAACACTATGTGCCTTAAAGAGAAATGAAGGAGAGCCATGCTCATAGTACAAGAAGAAATTAATGGAGGATCTCTTTTACTCTATAATTTGACTAAGAATTGATTCTCAATATGGGAGACACTCAAGTGGCCAATCTTGGAATTAATGGAGTTTTAGTGACCATTAAATAAGATTCAATAGCAGGATGGAGATCCATGTTGAATGTACACTCGGGCAGTGTGGAGGATAGAATTACTACTAAGACAACATTGTTCCCTGTGCAGCAAAGGAAAAAAACAAAGGATTTTAGTTGTGGAATGTGGGGGAATGCAACATTGTTGAGTGAGATGAGTACAGATATTTGGGTGTGTGAGTGTTGTTGAGAAGAGGCCAAGTGTGACTAGGATGCAAAGAGATGCTAAGAGTTCCTATGTTGAAGAGAGAGGTCGAGAGTGTGCCTATTCTGTTGTGAGAGACCAAGAGAGATTGTGGAATAGAAGAGAATGAGTGTTGAGAATATGTTGTTGAGATTAGAGGAACAAGAACAATGTGCTGATGTAGAGTGAGAAAAGACAAAATGATATGTGGGTTGAACAAAGTGAAAGTTGCATAGGAGAACAAAGAGATGAAATTAGGTAGAGTGGCTTCTAGTTACAACAAGAAAAGGTTTCCTTATTGAGTGTGGGTTGGAGCCTACATGCAGGGAGTTGGTGCTTACATCATAGTATATTTTTTAAGTAGAGTTTGGGATTTGGTTCCTCCTACAAGTTGGTTCTTCCAACAAATCCATGAAGTTGGTGCTTCAGTTGGTGCTTCTGATAAGTTGATCAGGTGTCTACAAAAGGAGGGAGTTGGTGGTTCCTACTAGTGGGTGCTAGAATTTATAAGGTACTTCCTGTGAGTGGTGGCTGGCAAACAAGCATTGATGTAATAGAGTAGGTGCTCTTCTTTACATCAAATAACAAACAAACTTTGGTTGTTTTTCTCCCGAAAGGGTTTCCACGTTAAACCTCTATGTCATATTTTTAAAATTGGCAACTAGGTTCAAATTCCACCTTAGGATAGATCATATGATGGAGATTATTATTGCATTCGATTCTTATTTTTGAGAGGGCCAATTTTGATATAAATATCAACTCATTCTCATAAGCAGAAGTGGAATTTTGAATTTATTCTCTCTCTTGCAAAAAATTGTCAAGGTCGGCCTCAATCAAATGTAGGCTCATGAAGCCCAATAGATATGTCTCCTCACCCTCAACAACTTGTATAAATAGGAGTGACCTCTCTCCTCATTTGGACATCACTCACCACATCACACATATTTCTCTCTCCTCTCTTGATTAGTTTGCACATCTTGGAAGCAGCTCTTCTCTTCTTTGCATCTGTGGTAGGAGGCCGAATTCTTCTGGGGTGGAATATGTTGAATTTCAAGAAAATATACCAGAGTTGACCATGGCTCATTTGATCTCCATTGACTTAAATTTTGATGGAAAAAATTCTATCTTTTGAGGCCGCATTTATTGGCACAAATATTGAGGAGTTTGGGATAGTTTGACCAAGGTTAACTTCAGTGTTGACTTCAGATTTGACCACATAAATTACAACAATATTTTATCTCTCATTTGACTAGGTTTGATCTAACTCCATAGATGCTTGATGTGAAGTTGCCCCATTCCTTTGGTATTTCATTCAACAATATGATAGTCATTTCCTTTTTAGACATTATTTCTACCAACTCCTAGAGTTGGTCTCTTATTTTTGACACCATCATAAAGTATGAGGCTATTCCTTCTTTGTAGATCTTGATATTCTTATTTCAGTAGTTCAGTAGTTAAACCATTAGCATGAAAAGCAACTTCATTTTCTATGAGGATCAAATCTATCCTCTTTTTCCATGAAATAAATTTTGACAACCCACCCAATTTGTTGCTCTCCTTGCAATATGAAGTCATTTTGATAGATTCAAATATATATATAAAGGTACTTACTTGTCAAGTGAAGATACCCCTTGATGTTAATACCTTCAAATTGGTGCCTTCTTGATTTTGATGATGATAGAAGATGTATTCCTTCAAAAGTGATCCTTCAACGAGAGGGAGATCACCTTGATTCCTTGATGATGATGATTGCACTTATTCCTGCTTCTCTAGAATGCAGAGACTTTTAGATGCTTCAATGTGTAGTTAGTATTATGTATGAGTTGGGGTTTTGACATCTTCTTACAACTTTAGATTTTGGCTCTTCTTCATATTTTCGGCTTGTTGTTGCAGGGCTATAGTTTCAGCTTCTCCTGCAAAAACCCTAGTTCACACGTGTGGCTGGAATATGGACAGAATTCCTCCTTTTGACTTTGCTTGACCTTGAATCCTTCTCTTGACAATTAGGCTTGCTAAATATTCCTTCTTTAACCCAAACTTTGGCTCCTTTGAGTGACTGTAATTTTCAACTTCTATTGCTGCAGAATGATTCCCTAACCTTCGCATATGTGGAGGAGATTTGTCCCAAAACATATTAGAAAAATTCTTCTCTCTTCTTCCTTCTTCCTTCATTGGGTATAAGATTTCTTTCTCTTTCTTGATCGAACTCTTCTTGATGCTTCTTAGATGATTTTTTGGTGCTTCAGCCCTTGAGTGTCCTTCCTTGAACTGCCTTTCCTTGTCTTGACACCTTAGCTCTGATACCATGTTGAGAAATCTAGGAGCAGCTAAATTATGAGATTTCTATTACTTTAGTAATTTCTTATAATGTATTTTTACTTAACTTTATTATCTTCTTCTTGCACTTGATTATTATTAGTGTTTTGTATCATCAAACAACTACCAAACAATAAAATCAATGAGATAATAGGACACAAGATGTAGGTGATCAACCATGGCCAAAACCTCTCCAACTAAGAGGAAAACCCACAATAATTCTTCTCTTATTATTTAACTTCAATTGACGAATACCAAGAACTATGAACCTTGACCAAGACCCTCTAAGACCAAGTCAAACCTTGATTCTAGCAACTTCTGCAATTTTGACTTTCCCAACAGATTATTTTGTATTAGAAAATTGGCAAGGTATAAATATTTATTTATTCTTGATAATTACTTGTGATATTCTTGATTTGTTATTACAGTTCTTTATATCTTCTTTATTTTAGTTCATCAAGCAATTACCAAAGCAATAACACATAAAACAATGGACACCAGCTGTAGGCACCATGCCAAGGATAAACCCCCCTCAAGGGAAAACCCAGTCAAGAAAATTATTCCTTTCAATAGTATTCTTAGAGACTCTTCACCCTATATAGAGACCAGACCTTCCCTCCACACCAAGTCAGCTTCCCAGGTCTTTGACCTCTTTCTAGCAACTTTGACTAGGAAACAACTTTTGGCATCAGTGAAACTTGGAAAACTTCGATCTCCCAATTTAGGGAACAAAACACAAAGAGAGATAGGCACAAAAATTTCATTTTTCTTCTTCTCCTTATAATTCACCCAACTTGCACTTCCTTTGGCTTCCCGGATTCAGACTTTGCACTTCCTAGCTTCCTTAGAGATATCGAACTTTCTTGAGATGTTGTGCTCCAAATGAATTCAACTTGCTTGTATTTATAGGCTCCATATGAGGTCGAATTAGTGTCCTTAGGTCGACTTGATCTCTTCAAGGTCAACTTGATGTGGAGGATACATAAATTACATTTGATTCAATACTTAACATTTTTACATGATTCAAAAGCCCAAGAAGGGTCTCTTTAAAAGTACAATGGCTCTATTGAATCAGAATAAATCCTAGAACTCCTCAATGGGGAATTTGACCTAAAACATGGTGACCCAAGCATGCAATACATGCTTTAATAAGTCACAATAATAATAATTATTATTATTTTATTTATTCTTTTGACAAGTACATCACAAGATGACTCAAATACATTAAATGAAGACCGAAACTAGTTACATTTTTCGAACACTCCCTCTTAACTAGGGAGGTATTCATCATATACAAGTACAAGGAAGATCTCAACTATATGAACCATGAAGAAATTTAGGCACAACAATGGTATGGACTAGATTCCTGACCAAGGAAATCTATCTAGGGTCTCTCAACAATTTAGGCACAACAATTCCACGAACTAGATTCCTTACCAAGGAAATATATCCAAGTGGGAAAAAGGTGGAATCAATCTTTCATCCCCTCTAAGTACCATAAGGCTTACTTACTAACCACCAACCCAAATATCCAGGCGTGTATCCAAAAACATAGCTCTATAATCAACACCACCTTTTCCAACTTCGAGATCTAGACAACAACAAAAAGTGTCGGTCAGATGTCCTCCCAGGGAATGCTTCACTCACAAAACCTAACCAATCTCTCCCAATCAAACTGATTGGTAACCATCATGCTATCAAAACCTTTGAGAGATTCACCTATACAAACACAACCCAAATCAATAATATACTTTCACATGTACATAATCAAATACAAACCCCTGGGGTCTTGATGTTGCTTCTCAAATTTTCATAGTATGACTATCAACTGAATCTCTGATAGAATATTACTCAATCATACACTTTCCTTTCCTACTTCTCATGCAACAACATATTCTTCAATCAGATCTTGCTTTCCTTCTTTCAGCAACACCTCAAAATTCATTCTCCAATTTCCTTCTCTCACTCATGGCCTTCACTAAAACTTATGGTTGTTAGTCCTAGTCTAGTGCATGACACATGAAGTAGAGAATCATATATGTCACTCCCTCTTAATCAGAGAGGATCTAATCATTCATGTACAAATAAAATTCTCAACCATCCTCTTATCCTAGGGATATTTCTTTCAGATTAATCACATCATTAGGATTTGGTCGATGTTTCGAACTAACTAATGTGGTTCATCCTCAGGAAAATGTGAAAAAATCATACAATCTTCATGTATAAATAGCAAGGATGCATCATGGTCCAAGGTCAGCTGAAGAAAACTATCTGTTGAAAGCATCTCTTTCTAGTATCCATATCTTATAGTTATTTAATATACATTATTTTTATTAATAATTATTCTTAACCCCATTGGTTAGTTTTCTTATCATTATATTTATTACTATTATTAGTTCTTATAACATCTATTTTTAACCTTTTAGATTTTTATTAATGAAATATAAATAAATTAAATTATTTACTTGTCTAACTAATTTCCTTCGGCTAGTTTTCAATTTATAGCTTTATTAGTTTTAATAAACACTATTTTATTAATAGTTATTCTTAACCCCACTGATTAGTTTTCTTATCAATAGATTTACTATTATTATTAGTACTCTTCACAATTATTTTTCAACCATTTAGATTTTTAATAAACTTTTAACTAAATTAATTCTAAAATAATAATAAATATAAATAAATATAAATAAATAAATTAGTTACTTGTCTAACTAATCTCGAACAGCTCGTTTGCAACGACTAGTTTTCTTCAGTTGATCTTGGACCATGATGCATCCTTGCTATTTGTACATGAAGATTGTATGATTTTTTCACCTTGTCCTGAGGATGAACCACATTAGTTGGTTCGAAACGTCTACCAAATCCTAATGATGTGATTAATCCAAAAGACATTTATATACAATATGGATCACAAAAGTCTCAGATATAACGATATTTCTTTCATTCAAGAGCCCTCTCAATCTAGGGAGATTTATTCTATTTTCATCATTGAAGAATATTTCGTGGCTTCCAACCATTTTCATCAGATTTATCATCATCCTCATCATGCTTATCGCATCAACAAACATCTTCACCATATTGAAGATTGTGTACCTTCTCAACTTAGATAGCAAGTACAACCAAAACTATATAAGAATGAAGTTAGCCATATCATATTTATGGAAGCATTTCAACTTTATACATATTAGATACCCAAACTTAATTACAAACAAGAGACATATACTCTTCAATATCTTGTTAGGGACTTTGTCATAAACCCTAGACTACTTCATAACAACTTTCATTCCATCTAGGGTTTCAATGTTTCTTTCAAAGGTGCAACATACCATACTACAACATATAGAAAACCCTAGAAACAATTAAAACAAATACAGATCTACAAGGTATCTAACAACTTTAAGAATTCATATGTTATATTTTCCACTAGGTTTTTATACAAATCCTAGATTTCATAAAATAGAATCAATCAAAGCCAACCATAGTTTAGTTATTAACATGACCAGCTTCAACTAGGGTTAGTTGCAATCCCAATATTTTCAACCAACCATGAAACACAACTAAAACTTAGATTTTAACAAATCTCAAATCATCACGTTGTCATCTTACATCAGAGATTTTTACTTATACTAAGGTATAACTCCAAAACTCTAGAATTTCATTTTCACAATCTCAACAATCATTATATAAATAGATCTGAGGTTTTTATATCATACATACTAGATATTTCAACTACTACTAGAGTTTAGCTGAAAACCCTAGATTTCCAAATACCATCAACCTAGAACCTCAGACAAGGACTTATATTAAATCCTAAGATTTATGACCATCAATAACTAGGTCAACACACATATCTAGGAATTCAATAACATGCATATATCATATGTCAAAAAACATTAATACATTAGAAATATACTAGCCTAGGCCAAGCTAGGGTTGTGACCAAACACGCGCGCGCACACACACACACATATATACTTGCATTCATAGCAAAGGTTTTTCTTATAGGCCACACCAAACCCTAAGAAGTTAATATTTCATGATCATATCGAAATCCCAAACATGAAATCATCAACAAGACCTTCAAATAACATTTCTCAATATCCCTAAGTAGTTTAGGGTTTCATAAATTCACATTAGCATACCCTTAAGTTAGGGTTTTCCAGAGAACCTATTTAGGATTCTATAAAATCAGTTTAGAATAGGAGTGGGGTAGATTTATAAAGTGATAAATTACCCAAAATAAGAATCAATATGATTCAGTATAGCTAGAAACAACAATGTTACTAACATGTTGCGGAATGAATAATCATTTACTAAATAAGTCAATGTATTTAAGGCATGCCTTTGCTTCTTGACAAACCTTATCTTGGGTGGCTTTCTTCCACACTCCTTGAGGATATAGCAGATGCCTTCCTAATCAAGACAATATAGGGAGAATGGTGATTATTATTTAATATGATCAAAACTAAATAAGTACATGAAACAAAAAACTAAAAGGAAACAAGATACTTATCTTTGAGAGTTGTTGGGGGCTCCCTCCAAAGCTTGAGGGATACCTATAAACTTACAAAAGAAAATGTATTTTCCAAAAACATGTTAAAACCTATAAATTTTAAATATAAGAAATATAAAATAGAATAACTAAGATTAAAAGAAAAGGACTTAATAGTGTAAGTCCCTTATGTCAGATTCTTCAGGTTTGACTTTCTTTGGGTCTCCTTCTTCAGCAATGTTGGCTTGATCTCTTTCTCTCTTCATGTTTCATGGATTTTCAGGACAATCACTCCTGTTGTAACCCTTCATATGACATTGATAGTTGTTGGGTATCCTTTTTTATACCTATAATTCCCTTAATTGTCCACTATTTTTGACCTATTATGCCTCAAATCCATTTACTAGTTTCCTATCTTCTTCAGGCATATGCCTTTTAGCCTTCTTATGTCTATATAGGTAAACTATACTTCAAAACACAATTTCTATGTTTTCTTGTAGTAGAAATAACATTATTTGATATTTTGTACTCTCTAATTCCTTGGATTGGCTCACCTAGATGTTTAGAATTTCACTCCTACTTATCTGGTACCATCTTAACAATCTAGTACTCGTGAAGCTCTACAATCCAGTACTCATGCTTCTTGCTTATTTGGAACTAGTGCATCATTCTGGTACTCATGTTCCTATTTGTCCAACACCAATACTCGTAATTCAATACTCGGGTCCTCATCCAAAACGTGTGCACCCACATGGCACCTAATCAATGAACCGTGTTTTGGATACCGCATTCACCACACTCGTGCACCCATCTGGCACCAATAGTGGCATTGTGTGATTATGATACCCACCCACTAACACTGTGTGATTTCGGTACCAGATTTCATTTCCATAATTCGCGATTCAATTAATAGTCTTCGATGAGACCAAGATAATTGTTAAATCCATCTTATTTACATAGAAAATCGAGATTTTCTTCCTCCTCATGCACTTTGTGTCATGAGGATGAGGTCGAATATGTAGTTTAAGTTCAACTATAAATATTTGGTGTTATCTCATGTAACTTTGATTGTAATGACCATTTTCTCTATAAGAGAAAGACTTGTAGATGAAAATTAGTTAGATTAGAGTTGGAGAGAGTCAGAGAGTTAGAGAAAGCAAGTTAATAGAAACAGAGCAATAGAGACATAGAAATCTGAGATCTACACAGTATTGTGATGTTGTTGGACTTTTAAGTTTGTAATCTTCCTTTTTAATTAATGATATGAGCAGCGAGTGTTAAGTTCAGTGTGTTAATTCATTTCTTAGTTCTGTGAGTTTTCAAGCTTTCCTTGGTAGCTCGGCAAGGGCCCACCGAAGCCATCAAGGCAAGTTCTTCTTTTAAGTTATTATATAGTTTTAGTATTTTCAGTTTTATTTTATGAGTGACAATTTCTTAGTTTATGTGGATGCAAATTGTATTTCTTAAGTTACAAATTCAATTATTGATTGCTATCTTGAAGTATAGGAAGGCCAAAATATGAGATCTCACCATTCACCTACATGCACCAATTGTGAATACTCTTATCACATATTTCCTATAATGATTTTGGTTTCCTTGTTAACATTTGAATGTAGTGAAATGATTTTATCAAGATTAGTACTTACAGGAAACAAAGTTGAATTCATCTTTCCATTTCATGAGCCTATAAATGAAGAAACTTGTTACCTGATTAAAATATTAAGTTCATAGTATTTGAAGTTTTCTCTTTTAGTTATGTGATGAAATGAAATTAAAATTTGTATAATGAAGTGTTAGTTTAAATACTCCCTATCTAGACTATACTCAGTAGACATAGGAACTTATCTATCATCCACACATATAGTGCATCAGCTCTGCTGATTACGACTCCCTAGTTGAAAATTTGTTATTGTGGAAATGAAAATTTATAATTGCCATAACATTTTTGGCACCGTTGTCAGGGAGCTTTAAACAGTAATAGGTAAAGCTTTGTTTTCTTGATGGTTTTTGAGTGATATTGGGTATGACCTAAGGGCGGAGAGAAGATGGTAAGACATGAGTGAAGAGCCACACATCCATTATGGTGGGGTTGCTCCAAAGTCTTGTTGTCTCTAATTGATTCTCTTTTTCATATGAATAGAATTAAAGGTAGGATCTAATGCTTCATTTTTATTTATTTTTCTTTGCAAGTGTGTTTTCCTTTAGATTGATTCATGGAAAGAAGAGAATCCTAACTTGTGTGAACAAATAACTTGGTGACAACAGGATCCTAGTAGCACGGTGGCGCTTCGAGTACTTGATTGGTTTTATTGTATTTTTTAAGTATGTTCTCTTCTTATTTATTTATTGTTTTTAATAATAACTCCATACACTAATAAATGTGCATGAAAGGGATTAACAAATAGCAAAGAATTATTCAAGGATGATCAAGATTTTGGGAGAATTCTCTCAAATACTAGCGACAGTTGGGATATATTATTCTCAAGAAGAACAAATATTGACAACAGTCAAGAACTTATCTACCTCTTCAGAACTGATAGAGGAACAACAAATACATGAACCACATCCACATGAATATCTTCACCCTTGCAATATTGTCAAAGAAGATAAAGAATCATGGACCACATCCAATGGAGAGAAACCATTAAAACATGAGATTGATGAATTGTTTACATGCATATCTACAGATCCTCTAAGCAAAAAAGTGGATAGTCATCTCGTAATAAAATATTTTCATGGCATGGTAAAGGAGGATATGCCAAATGAGCCAAATAATGAGGTAAACCAGTGCATTTTCATTTTATTTATAATTGGTTTCAAGCAACTATAAGGTCATACCACTCCTTCATTCTTCCTTACTTCTTGACATCATCATTAGAATAGTTGGTTCTTCATACTCAGGTATGCATTGAAGATTATATTTTAAAATTGAGTATGAATGCATTTTTACACCTATTAAGCACATGGTTACGTTGGAAATAGTCATATACTTGAGGAGATGAATTTATTTTTCTCAAGTAGAGTAGGGTAATGAATAAATAAATAAATAAATGTTTCATAGAGTAGTTAGTTTAGTTATAACATAGAGTGCAACATCTTTCTCATTTGTTTTCAATAAGTAGGGATGTTAATAGCTAAAAAGTACTTAGTTGAAAGTGGGAGATCTATGTTCCCATTGCATATTTTTGTTAGGGTCTCTTTCAGTCGCATATTATTTTAATGAGGAATGCCACATAATCTAATTTTGAACTGCAGCATAGTTCAACTATTACTTTTCTTTCCCACTTATTATTTCTTTTCAATTAGATATGTTTCCATTTTTCCTTTTTAAGAAAGAAATGACCATTATGTTTGGAATTGTAGGTAAATTTAGAAAATATTGCATAACAACATCATCTACTATTGCATACCAATTCTTTAGTACCATGTTTTATCTAACGAGTATCAAGAATTCTAGTACCAATTTGTTATTTTGAAAGAAAAAGAAATATCCAAGGGTATTGTTCATTTGGGATGTTGTTAAAAGTGGCAAATACATCTTCATCAATGGAATGAAACACTTAGGGGATTATTTGATGACATCTTTCATTTCTTCCTTAAGTTATTAAAAAGGATGCATTCATGATTTATCTGTTTTAAGACCACTATTTTACAAAGATGATATAAGCAATCATTTTCATAAAATTTGAATTGAAGGATAATTCCAAACTATTCATAGTTTCTATTTCTGTTTTTGAATTTCATTTTTCTTATTCATATAGATTTCTGATTATCAATACAAAACAGTCACTCAAAATATAGTTACCAATGTATACAAAGGGGATTAAAACAAAGTTAAGAGGTCCATACAATGATACCGATGAAAAATAAACTTGAATACTATAACCATAACACAAAAGCATGATTTGTGAACCTCTTTATTAAGCCTTGCAAGAGAGTGAGGACTTTGTTCATAATGGAACATTATTTTAAAAGTGAAACCATACATGAACTATGATTAGTAGGACTTTAGGTGTATTTTGGTTATTCTTTGGTTATCCTCATCCATCTCAAATTAAAAATGGCTCATTCATGCTATGTCCTTTGAGTACCTGTAAGTACCTTATGCATCTAAGACATTATGCAGGTAATCTAAGTCACTCTGAAAGGTATCATCCTATGCCTTTAAGGGGATTTCTGAAGTCACTCCCCCATCTACCAATTGCAAAAGAAATGTTCATAAGCTAAACCTAAAATGGTAGGAAACATGGGACTAGAGCCTTCAGTGTAAAATAGGTTTAAGAGGTTAACCCATCGAGGCTATGGATCTCTGCTGGCAGTAGATACTGACCTGTGATACCACTAAGCAAACCCATCGGGGCTGTGGATGCTCACGGGAAATAGGGAATTTTTCCTAAAGAAGTGTTAACCAAACCAGGGCTTTTGTCTACACGTATGATGGTTACTCTATAGTGTTACAATAAAAAGGAAGCATGTGTGGATGAAGTCAAGGGTAAAAACCAGCTTCATAAATTTGTTGTTGAAGAATGGCCTTAAGGTAAAGTTGAGTCCTCTATCATTAGTTTTTCATACTATATCTAAGATTTAATTATCTTAGAAGTGGGACTTATGATCACAAATAACTAATAAAAATCAATTGCAAAGCTTATCTATAATACTTGGATGACTATAAGACTTTGGGATTTGGTTAGTAATAACTAATTTTTCATCGGTTCATCATTTTTCGTGATCATAAAAATCCTCCTACCTACAAGGAAGGAGAGCCCCTTAAATTTATAAAAGTTTTCTTTTCTTGACCATTAAATTGTTAAATATTGATGAAATATTATGTAAAGAGTGATTTGAAATTTATTTTATGCTTGGTTTAATGTAGCATCATTTTAATAAATCTGAGATGAGTTATTTTTATTCAGTATTCATCTCATTAGCTCCATTGTTTTGTTTTTTAGGGTCCTTTGTAATGAGTCATCTCAACAACGCTCCTCACTTCTTTAGTAGCTTACCTTGCTTGCATGAGAACATGCAAAACCTTAGGCATGGGGGAGTGGTTGTTGGGACTGTTTTTGACATCTACATTTCACTTTATTCAGCTTCCTTCAACATATCAGACTAGCACTCATCAACTCCAGTTCTTCCAGATCATTTAGGATCCTCAACATTACCTTGCCTCATTTTCTAACACTTCCACTATAATTTCGAAGTTGCTATACTAGTGTGTTGTTTGTAACTTCTCCAATGTAATCATTCTAGTAGAATAAATCCACATACAACATCAATAATCATTATCATCTAATCCATCCGGGCCTTTAGAATATGTTAAGTTACAAGAGGAAACTTGCAAAATCTCAATTTGAAGACGTTTTACTTGGGTACTTTACTAGAACATCATCTGGTACCAAAGAAAATTTCGATGTGTTCATCCTATACTGAAGAAGAAGTTCTCTGTGTTCATTTGGTACTGAAGGAAATATTTTTATGTGAGATCTAGTAATGGAGGTATGAGATCAATATTTTACTTTCTGTTATTAATATTTATATTAATTGTGTGATGATATATAATTATCCTCATATATTTTTATTACCATCAAGCATTATCCCTATCCTAATCCTAAACCACTTTCCTTCATTTCCAAAAAAAAAAAAATCCTTTTGTATGATTGAGTGAGATGGCTATAGGTATGATTGGGCGGATTTCGATCCTAATATAAGCAAGTATACTATATGATTGAATATATTACGATAGAAGCTTCACCTCCATGGACCATTGTATAACAATGATGATACCACCATTTCATAACCATAAATATGAATGATGGCGATGAGTGATTACCGAAACTTTGATGTGAACCGTCTCATACTCTTGTACCCAAACACATTATATGTATCATGCTTAATTTTCAATTCCTTATATTCTATGTAAGTAATGGGAATGATTTCTGAACGAGCTCAACACACGACATATCACTATCATTCCACACAACTCACTTCCCAATTATGCAGGCAATGTAACCATTACCATTCCCTTTCGAATTATAAATCATCCTCTGGATGGCTTCCCCATCTAGATGAGCATTATTTCTCTCTTTCTTTGCCTTCAACACTCCATCAGTTATTTCCAGTACCCTATATCCCTATTTCTATAACTCTATGTCGATCATGTTCAGTATTTTGTGTCAAGTTCATCCGGTATTCCACAAAACCACTTTCAGTACCCTGTGTTAACCATTTACAGTACTAAACCCTTCTCAAGCCTGAGATCCTCTCTTAAAGCCAGCATGGGGGTAGATAGGCATGAACCAAAATTTCAGTCCTACAGAGAAACCAAGGAATATCAGTCATGTAAGGAGAAGTTCACGCAAGCTGGTTGGATGTCATTCCTCAAAAAGTTCAAAGGGTACCATGAGGGTGTCTCACGCACCTTCACTCAAAATTTTGATGGTGAGAATGTCCAATTAGGGGGTCTGTAGTTCAGAGTCACATAGGCCACCATAGCTGAATCCATGGGATTACTGGTCATAGGGGAGAAATACTTCAAAGGTGTAAGCATCAACAAAGAACTTTGTCAAAAATTCTTGACTCCTGAACATCTGAATCCAGATTGGACTAAAGGTATTCCAAGAAATTGGGTCAAAGAAGAATACAGATTGATGCTCAATGGTTTGCAAAGGTTTGTGACTTGTGAAGGCAGGTATGCAATCACCTTTCTTTACCATTTAAGACTCTTGTTACATTTTGATGGAGGACTTGAAATAAAATTTCCATATTTCCTTTGGATGAGTCTAAACAATATGGAAATATGAATTAAATTGACCTCTAAAAAGGTCAAAACTAGCATCTACCATCATGGGTTGATAAAATTGTTAGTTGTTCATG
This sequence comes from Pinus tabuliformis, assembly GCA_031772625.1. Taxonomy (NCBI): domain Eukaryota; kingdom Viridiplantae; phylum Streptophyta; class Pinopsida; order Pinales; family Pinaceae; genus Pinus; species Pinus tabuliformis. Next base: position 445,068,349 of record CM062815.1, on the reverse strand, counting down.
AAATAAAGAAGCAAGGCAGTAATTGGAAGACATTCCTGTCACAACATTTTTCTCAAGAAGAAGATTCCCAGCACATGGAAGAAACGCTGCATATGAGAGCACTAAGGACCTCGATAGCAAATAGGAAAGTAGTATGAAGTAGCAGAAGAAATCAAAGAACACATATTTCCTTAAATTTGGAAGTAAATAGTGGATCTAGAATTTCAAAATAACCCAAAATCCCAATTCTAGTGATGTCCTTGTAATAAAATATTTCCAATTTTAATGAAATATGTGTTAAAGTCTAAGGAGGGAATTGGTAGCCCTACTCCATCAAGGTTTGTTAATAAGTCAGATAAGGGTGAAATAGTAGAGGAGAAGGAAACTCCTGCACCAGCAGTTAAGCCATCAAAGGGTAAGAGACCCCCTCTCAATTCACCCACTCCAAGTAAAATTTTGACAAGTGAGAAGAAGAAGAAAAATCCAGCTGACAGTGACAAAGGAGAATTCATAGGCACTACTTCAGAGGTAGCTGTTGAGCTACCTCAGGAAGAGACTCCTGCACCAAGTGTTAAAAATTAAAAGAATCCTAAAACTAGTGAAAGGAGTGACAAGGCTCAGGCTTCTGAGAAGAAGGAGAGACATGCACAGAAAGAGGAAGTCAAAGGGTCCCTGACATCAACAAAAGGGAAGAAGAGAAGATTTTTTTAGGATAGTGAGCCATCAACATCTTTTCACTGAACTACTAGAAGCATGGCAAAGTCGGTAATGACTACTTGTACTCCTTCTCTTCTAGAAGATCTGATCGATGTTTCTACCTCCCCTGAAAAAGAACATGTACAAGAAGAGACACTTAATGAAACATAGGATATTTTCATAGAAATTTTGCAATAATTGAGAAAAGAAGTTGAAGCCAAGAGGAAATTTGCCAAATAGGAAATAGTTGAACCTGCTAGTTCCTTAACTAGGCAACAGATGATGGCCAAAGTTGAGAAACTTTAGAAGAAAAATGAGAAACTAAAGGTAGAGGTGAAATAGTATAAGATGTTGGATGAGTATCTCAAAAAAGAAAATGAGCAGCTAAAGGAGAACAACCAGAGGTTGCAAGAGGAGTGTGATGAGGCCTCCACTAAGCTGAAGAAGGTTCTTCATCTCGTACACTATACCAAGATCATTAGGAAGGAACTCAAAGAAGAGACCTCAGGAGTGAATGTCTTAGAGCCAAGAAGTTGATATCCAAGTAGGGAAGGCTTCATTTTTGGAAATTTTGAGGAATGGTTCAACACTTTTTGCATGAGGACATGCAACAACTTGAGCATGGGGGAATGTTGGGTCTCCTTTTTTATACCTATAATGCCCTTAATTGTCCACTATTTTTTACCTATTTTGCCTCGAATCCATTTACTATTTTCCTATATTCTTCAAGAATATGTTTGTTAGCCTTCTTATGTCTATATGAGGTAAACTATATTTCAAAAAACAATGACTATGTTTTCTTGTATTATAAATAACATTAATTGATATTTTGTACTCTCTAATTCCTCAAATTGGCTCACATAGATGTTAAGACTTGCACTTCTACTTATCTGGTACTAACCCAACAATCCAGTACTCATGTAGCACAACAATCTAGTACTCGTGCTACCCACTTATCTGGAACCAGTGCCACATTCTGGTACTTGTGTTCCTATTTGATTGGCACCAATACTCGTAATCTAGTACTCGGGTCCTCATATGACACTTATGCACCAATCTGGCACCTGATCAGTGGCATGTGTTTTGGCTACCACATTCACCCACTCGTGAACCCATCTAACACTGTGTGGTTCTAGTACCCGCCCTCCAACACTATGCGATTATGGTATCAGTATTCCAATGTGTGATTTCAGTACCAAATTTCATTTCTAGAATTGGTGATTCAATGAACGGTCTTCAATGAGACCAAGATAATTGTTGAAGGAATCTTCTTTACATAGAAAATCAAGATTTTCTTCCTCCTCATGCACTTCGTGTCATGAGGATGAAGTCGAATATGTAATTTAAGTTCAACTCTAAAGATTTGGTGTTCTCATGTGACTTTTATTATAACAACCATTTTCTCTATAAGAGAAATACCTGTAGATGACAATTAGTTAGATTAGCATTGGAGAGAGTTAGAGAGCTAGAGAAAGTGAGTTAATAGAAACAAAACAATAGAGACATAAATATGAAATCTACACTGTATTGTGATGTTGTTTCACTTTTAAGTTTGTAATATTACTTTTTAATTAATGATATGAGCAACGAGTGTTAATTTTAGTGTGTTAATTCATTTCTTAGTTCTGTGATTTTTCAAGCTTTCCTTGGTAGCTCGGCAAGGGCCCACCGAAGCCATCAAGGCAAGTTCTTCTTTTAAGTTATTATATAGTTTTAGTATTTTTAGTTTTATTTTATGAGTGACAATTTCTTAGTTTATGTGGATGCAAATTATATTTCTTAAGTTACAGATTCAATTATTGATTGCTATCTTGAAGTATAGGAAGTCCAAGATCTAAGATCTCACCATTCACCTACATGCACCAATAGTGAAGACTCTTATCACATATTTCCTGTATTGATTCTAGTTTCCTTGTTTAACAATTGAATGCAGTGAATTTATTTGGTTAAGATTAGTAGTTACAGGAAACAAAGTTGAATTCATCTTTCCATTTCATGAGCCTATAAATGAAGAAACTCATTACCTGATTAAAATATTAAGTTCATAGTATTTGAAGTCTACTCTTTTAGTTGTGTGATGAAATGAAATTAAAATTTGTAGAATGAAGTGTTAGTTTAAATACTCCCTATCTAGACTATACTCAGTAGACATAGGAACTTACTTGTTATCAACACATATAGTTCATCATCTCTGCTAATTATGACTCCCCGGTTGACAATTTAATATTGTGGCGATATATCATTCATATAATTGCCCCAACAATGGCATTCTACCTTGGACATGTCAACTTTCTTCCTTGGTCCTTTCGATTTCTTTCCTTTATGTTTAGAAATATAGGCATTTGATACTCCTTTAGGATTGGCAACTAGAGATATCCTCAATTCTTCTTGATTGTAGGCAGTCCATAGTTCTTCAAAAGTGGGAGATTCATTCCAGTTGTTAAGTCTTGTAGAAAATGCACCTCAAGTAGGTAGAAATCCTAATAGAGCAGTGATCACGAGTTATTTTTCTAGAACAATTTCATCAATGACCAAAATAGCATCCCTTTCTCTTGTTATCTCTATAAAGAAGGAGGCCACTATGCCTTCTTTAGTCATCTTTGTGGTCCTTAGCTCATTCTTCAAACTTTCTACTTGACCAATGTTCTTAATAGTGAATAACTTTAACAAGGCTTCATACATTTCCTGAGCAGTATTGATGTTGGCTATGAATGGTACAAGGTTGTCCTTTATTCCTTCTACCATTAGAGTCATGGCCACCAATTCTAGTTCCCTAAATTTCACTTTGTCAGCATTACTGGAGTCATCTATAGGCTTCTTTACTTTTCCTTTGACCAAGTCTAGTGCCTTTTTCTTTTCAGGGATGAGGTCAATCCTCTTCTTCCAAGACCTGTAGTTTGAGGCTCCTTCAAATTTGTTCTCTCCCTTGATTGTGTTAGATGTCTTCCTTGAATATAGTAGAATCCTTCCCTAATATAATCCTTTTGAATGGTTCCTTGATAAAGTGCTTGAGACTGCCTTTTTCCTCTTTCTTCACCAACGCTCAGATACAATGTTAGAAAATCAAAAAGGTAGAAATATTTCCTTATTCTTGATAGTTACTTGTGATCTTATTGATTTTTTATTATGGTTGTTTATATCTTCTTTCCTTTATTTCATCAAGTGATTACCAAAGAAATAGCACATAAAGCAATGGACATCATATGTAGGCACTATTCTTGGGAAAAACCCAGTCAAGAAAATTCTTCCTTTCAATAGTATTTTTTGATACTCTTCACCCTAGACAAATACTAGACCTTCCCTCCACATCAAGTCAACCTCCTAGATCTTCTACCTCTTTCCTACAACTTCGATTAGGAAGCAGCTTCCGGTATTAGTGAAATTTAGAATACTTCAATCTCCCAATCTAGGGCACAAAATAGAGAGAGAGAGAGAGGCACCATTTTTTTCTTCTTCTTCTCCTTAGACTCCACCCAACTTGCACTTCCTTTGGCTTCCCAGCTTCAGACTTCACACTTCCCAACTTCCTTAGATATATCAAACTTTCTTGAGATGATGTGATCCAAATGAATTCGAGTTGCTTGTATTTATGAGTTTCATGTCAGGTCTAATTAGTGTCCTTAGTCCGACTTGATCTCTTCTAGGCTGAACTTTATGTGGAGGATACATAAATTACATTTGACTCAATACTTAACATTTTTAGATGATTCAAAATCCCAAGAAGGGCCTCTTTAAAAGTACAATGACTCTATTGACTCACAATAAATCGTATAATTCCTTAATGGGGACTTTGACCTAAAACATGGTGATCCAATCATGAAACCTATGCTTTAATAAATCACAATAATAATAATTCTTTTCTTTATTATTTTGACAAGCACATTACAATATGACTCAAATACATTAAATGAAGACCGAACCTAGTTACATTTTCCAAAATTCTGGAACTTCGACCTGCCTAACAATTTCTTCTGCAACTTTGACCTACCCAGTAAATTCTTTTTTCTAGTAAATTCTTCTTCCCAACAAATATAGAAACCCTAACATGAGAGAGAGAGAGGCCCAAAAACTTCAATCTAGTTCTTCTCCTTCTTTTTCATCCTTTTCCATCTTCTATCTTGAGAAGATTAAACTTTCTTGTGTGAGTGTTCAAATGAGGTCGAATTCCTTCTTATTATAGGCTTGTGATGGGTACAAATTTCTCTCTTTAGGTTGACTTGTCCCTTCATGTAGGTTGACTTGATCTTTGTGCCATGACGTGGTCTTGGAGGGTCTTTTAACTCTATTTTGACTCAAATAAATTTTCTTTACAATATGTAACATGCCCAAATAGGTCTTCAATACATGACAATGACTCAATTGAATTTAAGACAAACCTATAAGAAATCAATGGATGCTTTACCTGAAAACAAATTTCCCTTGAGCATGAAACCCATGCCTCAAGAACAACAATAATAAATTTATTTTTCTCTTTTTCATTAAATACATAAATTCATGATTACATATGTCATTATGAAGACCAAACCTAGTTACATATTTCAACATATGCCTCTTAAAGATCCCACGGCTAGGCTATATATACATTTTGAAGGGATCCCTATTTTAGAGTCGAGCTAAAACAAATATAATATATATATATATATATATATATCTTTTAAAAGATGCATTTTCATTGGATAAGACCTTAACCAATTAGGGACAACTTGGATTAGGAGGATAGGCTTATTTAAAACTTAATAGTGTCTTTCATGATGGATCCTTTCAAGGACGATTTGGAAAAATGGACTTGGATAAAATTGATTTACAATTTTGACCTTCTTCTAGGGGAAACGATGAAACTTTTATGATCATGGATCCTTGGGGAATGAACTGGATATACACCCACCCATTTGGGGCATCAAACTTCAAACTTTAATATCTCTCCAACCAAGATGATCCTCAAAGCATGAAACTTATCACATGAAATAGATTGATGAGGGTTATCAATCTTAGATGGACATGCATCCAAATTCATTGTCTTTTTTCAAGCATGTCATCATCATATATTCATCATATCAATGGCCCATTCACCCTTTGACATCAATGACAAACTATTCCAACAATCTACCCCTTTGTCATTAATGTTAATAGTCATGTTCCCAATGTCATCATTGTAGGTTTTAACCCTCTACAGAAATTACCTACATACGAATTCTAAAACATAGAAAATAAACAATGCGAGAGCATAACACATAAAACACATATACACCAAGATTTTCCCATAGATCTCAAAACCGGGACTACCAGTTTGATTTTTAATTATGTTCCTTTCAATGTTACAATACATATTTATACATGCCAAAGCATCCAATACCATGGAATGAAAACCATCGCATCCGAAACCATGGACCGAAAACCATAGGTAGGTCTACCCAACCTAATATATGGTCCAAAAAAAAAATTCCTGGGGCACTGCCCCGGACCCCATAGAGGGGGGCTACCCACCCCCCACTATGCAATCGGTGCAACAAACGGGGGGCTCCTTCCCCCCTCTAACCCCCCGATTAACTACGTAAGTTAGTCGTGGAAAGAATATAACACAACTCAACATTCTCCCACTTGTTGTTTTCTTTCCACGGGAGAGCTTAGTCATTTCTTCAGCCTTGAAATGACCATTGTTTCTCTACACCAGGAGAAATTTTCAGAGCTCACAGTTTTTTTCAATGCATCTGCAGTATTCTTCGAAGTGTCCACCTTTACAAACAACACCTTTTTGTCTTCTATCATATCCCTCACAAAGTGATACTGAACATCAATGTGCTTTGTCTTTGAATGATAAGCAGGGTTCTTTGCCAAGAAAATTACACTTTGGCTGTCATAGTCTATCCTTATAGCTCCCTGTACTAACCACATACTTGAACACAATCTCTGCAACCAAACTACTTCCTTCCTTGCATGGGTTCCTGCCATGTAATCCGCCTTTGTAGTTGATAGTGCCACTACAGATTGTTTCTTACTCATCCAATTGATTGCACCTCCAAATAGGTTAAACAGATACCCACTAGTAGATCTTCTTTGATCCAAATCTCTAGCCCAGTTTGCATCAACAAAGCCACGGATATCCAAAATTGTGTCCAATCCTAGTCTTCTTTGGTAGCACAAACCATAATCACTAGTGCCACACAAATACTTGAAAACCTGCTTCACTGCTATCCAATGATCCTTCCCTGGTTTTGACATAAACCTGCTCAATACTCCCACTACATGTGCAATGTTTGGTCTAGTATAGACCATTGCATACATCAAGCTACTGACTGCACTTTCATATGGAACACGGGACATATCCTCTTCCTCTTCTTGTGTCTTGGGACACTGTTCAATAGATAACTTTACACCTACAAGAATAGGAACCTTCACCAGTTTACTATCCTGCATATTAAACCTCTGTAATATTGTATCGTCATACTTCCTCTGGTTTAACCAGAGCTTCCTCTTTGCCTGATCTCTTTTAATTTCCATGCCCAAAATATAGTTTGTAGCACCAAGATCTTTCATGTCGAATTTGGAGGACAAATGGGTCTTCAAATCCTGGATAATTTCTTTGTCATTCCCAACCAGCAACATATCATCCACATACAAGACCAGATAAATAACACAGTCACCAATTAATTTGAAATACACACAGTGATCTGCTTTTCTTCTGGTGAAGCCAAGTCCTCAAATAAATGTATCAAATTTTTGATACCACATCCTTGGCGGCTGTTTTAACACATACAGAGACTTCTTTAACTTGCATACAGTTCTTTCTTACCATTCACCGTAGAGCCTTCAGGTTGCTTCATGTAGATCTCCTCTTCTAGATCCTCATGAATAAATGTTGTCTTCACATCCATCTATTCTACCGCAAAATAAAAAGTAGCAGCAACAGATAAAAGTAATCTAATAGAAGTTACCTTGGCAAGAGGAGAAAAAATATCACCAAAATCAATTCCTGGCACCTGGGAATAACCTTTTTCTACCAACCGAGCTTTGTATTTCTCCACCTTTCCTTCTTCATTTGTCTTCTTCTTGAATACCCATTTGCTACCAATGGGTTTCCTTCTAGCCGGCAACTCCACCAGATCCCAAGCCTCATTCTTGTGCAAAGATGCCATTTCATCAACCATGGCCTCTTTCCAGAGTTTTCCATCCTCTAAATCTACTGCTTCCTTCATAGTTCTGGGATCATCATCAGTAATAGATAAAGAAAAATTTGAACAGAAAGAAGATGGACTATACCTTTTGGCTACCTTCTTTCTCGAACTGATCTTCTTACACCCGGAGTTTGTGGCTCTTCATCTTTTGATTCTTCCTCTGATGTAGAGTTTGATTCTTCCTCCTTTAGCTCAAACTCTATCTTCTCAGGTTCCTTTGGTTGGGCTTCATGTTTAATAACATCTTTCACTTCTCTGAACACCACATCTCGGTTGTACACAACCTTCCTTGTTGCTGGGTTCCAAAGCTTATAACCCTTTCAGCCATCCTTATACCCAATAAATATGCACTTTGCAGATCTACTATCCAACTTGGTTCGTTTATCCTTTGGAACATGTACGTATGCATCACATCCAAATACCCTCAGATGTGAAAGAGATGGTTTCTTACCAGTCCATACCACTTGGGGAGTCTTATCCTCCAACGCTGATGAAGGTGATCTGTTGACTAGGTAACATGTTGTCTCCACCACCTTTGCCCAGAATTCCTATCCAAACCCGACACCACTGAGCATGCTTCTTGCCCTTTCCATTAATGTCTTGTTCATTCTTTCTACAACTCCATTTTGCTGAGGTGTATATGGAGTAGTATTCTGTCGTGTTATACCATACTTCTTACAGAATTCTTCAAATTCCTTACTGCAAAACTCTCCACCGTTATCTGTCCTCAGCACCTTTATCTTCTTCTCTGTCTGGTTTTCCACCATAGCCTTAAATTCTTTAAACCTTTCAAAGACTTTAGATTTATTCTTAAGGAAATATATCCATGTATTCCTTGAGAAGTCATCTATAAATGATACATAGTACACAGACTTACCCAGTGATGGAACCTTCACAGGTCTAAACACATCACTATGCACTAATCCGAATTGGATCCATGAAGATTATTACAGAGCCATGGCTGTATCAAAATAGGACAGACTTCAAATTATGAGCACAGAGCAATCAGGAAGACATTTGGACAATGGCAGATTGCAACCAGCGAGGAACGACGAGAACCTCGATCAAAGTGCACTGACCGAGGCTGATGGAGACCGCGTAGGAGGAAAAACTGGCACTTGGGAAGCCTGGATTGGGAAACAGAGGGAATTTCTAATGCATGATTAGCAAAACCCCTCGAGAAGGAAAAGCCTCGAAGCACTCGGTCACATGGAAGCCGGGAAAACCATGGGGAAAGCGCTAAGGTGAAAGGGGGGTCCCACACTCCAAAATCGACAGTATATCAAGGGCACCCTTGGGCAGCAAGCAGATTTGGAGAAAAATGAGCGATTCCATTCAGCGCCCGATGCATGGCAGGCAGATGAGAGAGAAAACTACCGCTCATTGCGCGTTAATGGTCGAGTAAGTCAACTTCGCGAAATGAGTGAATGTCGTAGGATCTGGGGGCTCCAGATCTGACGATGGAGATTGCGCCCGATGGAGAAACTGGATTTGACAAGGGAATTAAGTCACAACATAGAGAAGTTTGACGTCTGATTTGACTGCTAAGTTGGCGGATGACTCATTCCACAGTGTAACCGAAAAACTGAACCGATGAGGAAGAGCTAGCACAATACGTAAGAGGACAAGTGGCCACTCCCTGTGAGCCATTGATGAAGACGCAGAGGCAAGGAACTGCAAGCGAATAGCAGTAGGCGAACTGAAGGGGTGGAAGAGGAAGTGAGAAGTCATGAGACAGATTGGCTTTAAGCCATGAACAAACAGAGAATAGAACGTAGAAGGAAGGAAACAGAGACAGAAGAGATAGTAAAGCAAGAAGCAGAAGACAGAGAGTCGAGCTGACCTACAACATAAGGCAGCATCAAGCAGACAGAAAGCTTGATAGGTTCAAGCGATCCCTGAGAGGATCTATCGGGAATTGAGAACCACATTGGGCTCCTTCCATTAAAGACCAGAGAGGTCACGATTTGGTAAGGAAAAGAGTTTGTGCACTCTAGTGACTTGGGGAATCCAAGAACTACCCTACCAAACATTATTCTGTTTCACGAGACCCAAATTGAGCTCCTCATTGTAAATCTCTGCTTTAAAGACACAATAAAAGAAGGCCACCACTGAAAGATGGATCAGAGATGTAGCCCTGGAGGATAGGGTGAACTCCTTATTAATTGTTGCGTTCTTGCATTTGATTACTGTGTTTCTCTTGTTGTTTTCCATTTTCCAGTGTCTGTGTATTTCAAAATATGATCAATTCGTTGCCTAAAATAACATAGACACACACTAGCACATGAGTCTATAATACCTTCATTCATTAATTATTTAACTAAGGTCACTCAATGGTGATTTTCAGATCAAGGGGTATCAGAGCTCTAGGCTGTTAAGGTTAGAAAAGCTTGTGTTCATTTAGATGTTGAATGCTAACTAGATCAAAGCTCAAGTTAGGAGAAGGAGAGTTGGTTGAAAATAATCCTGAAATTAGGAGAGTCTATCCTCAAAAGACAATGTCAGAAGAAGGTTCTGTAGGACCAGACCCTCAATTCACAGACAGTTTCCTAGCCATAAATTCCATGGTAGAGGAAATGTATAGGGACTTTAGAAAACATAAGGAGGAAGATTCATCAGGCTTCAAGCAAGACAGAGGAGGAGATGAGTCTCACTTCCATGACCACTCAAAAGGAAAAGGGAAAGAGGAAAGCTTTCTCATGCCTCCTAATAGCCCTAAACATAAAAAGAAAGCATCTTTGATCAAACTAGATGTCAAATTTGATTTACCTATATATGATGGAGAGTTGAATGCAGAAAAGTTGGACAATTGGATTAGACAAATTGATGTTTATAGCAGAGTGTAGAGTATTGATTCATACAAGAGCAAGATTCAGCTGGCAAGGCTAGACCTTGGAGGCACTGCCTTGGTTTGGTGGGAAGGCAGGACCCAAGCTGACATGAAGAGACATGTTAAGACTATCTCTGTCTGGAGTGAACTTGTTTCTGCAATCAAAAAGCAGCTCTATCCATTAGCCTACATGCAGCAAGCCATGATGAGTTAGCAAACTCTTCGATAGCTGAAAGGGCAGAGTGTGCAAGGGTACACTCAAGAATTTAGAAAGAGAGCATTGATTCTAGGAATCTCATTAGACTCACCAGAGACTCTGTTGAAGTACATTGGTGGTCTACACAACTACATGAGGCATACCATCCTCATGTTTAATCCCACTAGTATAGATGAGGTATCTGTACAAGCTACTCAACTAGAAGCTAGAGGAAAGAATGGAAGTCCAAAAATTGAGGGAGCATCCCAACCCATTGCAAGAAAGAATAAGGAGAAAAGAAAGCAGAAATTGAAATCAAGGAAGGCTAATGATGCACAAAAAAGTAAGGCTTCATGCACTCACTGTAAAAAGGATGGGCATGATGATGAGCACTGTTGGATTCTGCATCCAGAGCTGAGACCTAAGAAGTTCGAGGACAAGAAGAAGAAGACTGCTGCAGCTATTCAGAAGGATTTGGGGTCACACTCAGGAGATGAAACAACTATTACAGCCACAGGTATAAAAGTTAAGAATTCTAAAGCATCTACTAGTAATTATGCACAATCTATTATTGATGAAGAAAATGAGAGAAAAAGACACGAGCTTTTCCATATTCGAGTTATTTCCAAACGTCAAAAGATTGATACTTTGTTTGATATTGGCTCACAAGTAAATTTAATTTCTGAAGCAATTGTAAAGAAGTTGAGGTTAGTAACTACACCTCACAAAAAACCATACCCATTACGATGGTTGAATGATAAAGCATAACTACAAGTGACTAGACAATGCAAACTCAAGTTTTCTTTTGGGTCCGCATTTGCAAATGAGGTTGAGTTAGACATAATTCCTTTGGATATTGGAATTGTTTTAGGAAGTCCTTACTTGTATGACAGAAAAGCTATTTTCTATAGAGTTGAGAACAAGTATCTACTTGTTAAAGATGGAATCGAATACTTTGTAAGAGCTCATACGCTCAAGAATCATTATACTCTCATAAACTCAGGGCAGATGAAACGAATGATAAATTCATGTAAACAATTCTTACTGATGGTTGCAAAGGAAAAGAAACCTGATAAAACCAATGTATTTGAGGGCTGTAGTGTTGAACATCAAGTTGATTTAGAAAAGGTTGTTTCAGAGTATGATATCTTATTTCAAGAACCTAAAGGTCTGCCACCCAAAAAGGAAATAGTACATGATATTATTTTGTAGCAAGATGTTCCATTACCTAAAATTGGAATGTAAAGGTTGTTTGCTTTAGAGAATACTGAGATTAAGAAGCAGGTGCAGGAGTTGCTTGAGAAAGGATTCATCAAACCTAGCACATCACCATGTGGGTCACCAATTTTTTTGGTGAGAAAGAAAGATGGCTCATGGAGAATGTGCATTGATTACCGAGCATTGAATAAGATAACAATAAAAAATCGTTATCCCCTTCCTCGCATAGATGATATTTTAGATCAATTGAAGGAAGTTGGTTATTTTTCCAAATTAGACTTACACAGTGGATACCATTAGGTCAAAGTTGCAGAACAAGATGCATAAAACATTGCTTTCAAAACAAAGTAGTGATTGTATGAGTGGTTGGTTATGCCTTTTGGCTTAACTAATGCGCCTGCTAGTTTCATGAGATTAATGAATGATGTACTCAAACCTTTTCTTGATGATTTTGTTATTGTGTATCTAGATGATATTATGATATTTAGCAAAACATGGGAAGAACACTTAAAGCATGTTAAGCAGACACTAGATGTTTTGAAAAGAGAAAAACTTTATGTTAAACTCTCAAAATGTGAATTGGGCAAAACATCTCTGAATTATTTGGGTCATATAGTAGGGGGTGGTGAATTGAAGATAGATCCATCTAAAGTGGCAATCACTGTGAACTAGCCTAAACCCAAATCTGCTACAGAAGTTAGAAGCTTCTTAGGCATAGCCCAATATTGGAGAAAGTTAATTTCTAGCTTTTCCTTAACTTCAACACCCTTACAAGCTTTAACAGGATTGAACAAGGTGTTTCAGTGGGGAGGCAAACAACAGAAAGCCTTTGACACCTTGAAAGAAAAGATTAGTACAACACCTGTACTAGCACTGCCTGATCTTCAAAGACCATTTGAGATCCAAATAGATGCCAGTTACTATGCCATGGGAGCAGTGCTGACACAACACGGTAAACCCATATGTTATCATTTTGAGACATTTGATTCTGCAATAGTTAACTACCCTACATATGATAAAGAATTGTATGCATTAATGCAGAGTGTGAAAAGGTGGAAACATTACTTAATGGGAAAAGAGACAGTAATATATACTAATCATCAACCACTTCAATATCTACACTCCCAAACTAAGTTGCAGTAATCAAGACACTACAAATGGATGGGTTTCTACAACAGTTTCATTTAGTCATCAGATATAAAAAGGGCATACATAATAAAGTTGTAGACATGTTATCAAGACCCATTATAAATGCATGTACTATACTTAAGCATAATTCTGTGTTAGATGAGAGTTACATTGAATAATATGCTCAAGATATAGATTTTAAAGATGTATATGCAACTTTAAGTCAAGGCAGAAGAGTAGAGGAATTGGACTATCATGTAAAGGATCGACTCTTATACCATTGTGGGAAGTTATGCATTCCACAAACTAAAAAAGTAAAGATAATTTGAGAACACACTTCTCTAATGTCAGGTCACTTTGGGGTAAGTAAAATAGTTGCACAGCTGCAAAGATTTTGTTATTGGCCAAAAATGAATGAGGCAGTTTCTAGATATGTAAGAGGGTGTACTATGTGTGCTAAAAGCAAGCCCGACAATAGAAAACTAGGCTTGTACACTCCATTACCAGTTCCTTCTCACCCTTGGGAAAGTGTTTCGATGGATTTTATTGGAGGACTACCTAAATCTAGGAAAGGTCATGATTATCTATATGTTGTTGTGGATAGGTTCAGAAAAATGTGTATTTTGATACCTTTTAAAAAACAGATTATAGCTGATCAAATTGCAAAACTGTTCTTTGAACATGTATGGGTTCATTTTGGATTACCCACTTCCATTTTATCTGATCGAGAAACCCAATTTGTGGGGAAGTTTTGGTCAAGTCTGTGGGAACTGATGGACACCAAACTGAAGAAGAGAACAAATTTTCATCCCCAAACTAATGGCCGGACAAAAGTAGTTAACAGGACAGTGATCTAGTTACTCAGAGGATATTGCAGCAAACATCCTAAGCTTTGGGATGAACACTTGTGTTATGTACAGCATGCTTACAACAAAGCAAAACACTCTTCTACATAGAGATCTTCTTTTGAGACCTGTTTTGGTTTCACACCAAGGTCTCCTTTGGATTTTGTCTTTGGTAAAGACACCATAGTTGAGGGACACAGTGATGTGGATAGGGAAACTAGGTTCATTGAATAGATCTAAGAGATCCGCTAGGCAGTATAGGAACAGCTGGAAAAGAGCCAATCCAAATACAAGGCAAGGCATGACAAACATTGGATGGAGCATAGTTTCCAGGTTGGTGACCAAGTTTGGCTATACATCAACAAGGACAAGATGCAAGGTGAAGGTAAAAAGCTAAAGCCCATCAGGTATGGACCTTTCAAGATACTTGAGAAGATTGGTGAGAATGCTTTTCACCTTGATCTGCCAGCTTACATGCACATATACTCAGTCGTAAATGCGGATTGCTTGAGATTTTTTGAACCCTCACTGATTGAGGATCCTGAAGAGCAGATTCAATTCCCTTCTATTGATGACCAACTACCTAAATATCTTAATGAATTGTAGGAAGACACAGTTCTAGACAACAAGGTGAGGACGATGCGCAAGGGAGATGTTGAGTACCTCAGAATTGGGCTCAAGGGTTCAAAGCCAAGCAGTGCAAAGTGGATAGAAATTGGACAAGTGAGACAGTTGTACCCTCACTTAGTCGATGCTTAAAAACCAACTTTTGGTGATCCGAATTAGATCCATGAAGATTATTACAGAGCTATGGTTGTATCAAAACAGGATAGACTTCGAATTAGGAGCATAGAGCGATTAGGAAGACCTCTGGACAATGGCAGATTGTAGCCAGCGAGGAACGACGAGGACCTCGGTCAAAGCACGCTGATTGAGGCCCATGGAGACCGCGCAAGAGGAAAAACTGACACTTGGGAAGCCCAGATTGGGAAACAAAGGGAATTTTTGATGCATAATTAGCGCTTAGAGCTAATCGCGCATTACTGGGCAAAACCCCTCAAGAAGGAAAAGACCTGAAGCACTTGGTCACATGGAAGCCGGGAAACCATGGGGAAAGCGCTAAGGTGAAATTTGGGTCCTACGCTCTTAAACCGGTAGTATATCAGGGGCACCCTTGGGCGGCAATTGGATTTGGAGAAAAACGAGATATTCCATTTAGCGCCCGATGCATGGCAGGCAGATGAGAGAGAAAACCGCTGCTCATGGCGCGCTAATGGTCAAGCAAATCAACCTCGTGAAATGAGCGAATGTCGTAGGATCTGGGGGCTCCAGATCTGACGATGGAGATTGTGCCCGATGGAGAAACTGGATTTGACAGGGGAATTAAGCCATGGCATAGAGAAGTTTGACATCCGATTAGACCGCTGAGTTAGTGGATGACTCATTCCACAGTGTAACCGAAAAACTAAACCGATGAGGATGAACTGGCGTAGTTCGTAAGAGGACAAGTGGGCACTCCCTGTGAGCCATTGATGAAGACACAGAGGTAGGGAACTCCAGGTGAACAACAGCAGGCGAACCGAAGGGGCAGAAGAGGAAGTGATCAGTCATGAGATAGAGTGGCTTTAAGCCATGAATAGATAGAGAACAAAACACAGAAGGAAGGAAATAGAGATAGAAGAGATAGTAAAGCAAGAAGCAGAAGACAAAGAGCCGAGTTGACCTACAACATAAGGCAGCATGGAGCAGACATAAAGCTTGAGAGGTTCAAGCAATCACTAAGAGGATCTATCAGTAATTGAGCACCACATTGGGCTCCTTCCATTAAAGACCAGAGAGGTCAAGATTTGGTAAGGAAAAGAGTCTGTGCACTCTAGTGGCTTGGGGAATCCAAGAACCACCCTACCAAACATTATTCTATTTCAGGAGACTCAAATTGAGCTCCTCATTGTAAATCTCTGCTTTAAAGACACAAAAAAGAAGGCCATTATTGAAATCTAGACCAGAGATGTAGCCCTGGAGGATATGGTGAACTCCTTATTAATTGTTGTGCTCTTGCATTTGCTTACTGTGTTTCTCTTGTTGTTTTCCATTTTCCAGTGTTTGTGTATTTCACAATCTGATCGATCTATTGCCTAAAATAACATAGACACACACCAGCACATGATCCTGTAATACCTTCATTCATTAATTATTTAACTGAGGTCACTCAAGGGTGACTTTCAGATCATGCACAAGCTCTAATATATGTTTCGCCCTCTTACCACCAGAGGGGAAACTCACCCGATTCTACTTCCCATATACACAATTTTCACTGAAATCAAAATCTAGAGAGTTATTACTCATACCTTCAACCATACCTTTACCATGAAGTATTCAAAGGCCCTTCTCTCCAATATGTCCAAGCCTTTGATGCCACAACATGGTCTTCTCTCCAGATACCACTAGATTTTCTACTCCACTTTCAAGAACCACAGAACTATTGCACCCATCAACAACAGTGCTACCTTGCAACTTGTACAGAGTTCCAATCCGAGCTCCCCGCATCAATACCAGTGTTCCTCAAACCATCTTGTAGGTATCCTTCTCGAACACTGTTTTTACACTTGCATCATCTAGCTTGCTTACAAAAAACAGATTTCTGGCTAATGCAGGAATATGTAGAACACCCAGAAGTGTTCTAAGCCTTCCACCTTGCAAATTAAACTTTACTTTTCCGGGACCAATGATTCTAGCCTTCCTATCATCCCCTAAGAATACATCACCACCATCGTATTTATCATATTTGTAGAACCACTCTCTATGGGGAGTGAAGTGAAAGGATGCACCTGAGTCAATCAACCATTTCTTGTGATCTACATGTGTACTTGAAGAAGCCAAGTACACATCCCCACCTTCATCTGAGGTGGTTTTTGCCTCTGCAAAAGAAGCATCATCAAATCCCTTTCCTTTGTGAGAAGCTTTAGCTTTAGATTTACAATCCCTTTTGTAGTGCCCTTCCTTTCCACATTTCTAGCACACCACATTTACAGGTTTTCTTGGAGATTTAGATCTCCCTCTAGATTTAGATCCCACTCAATGACTTGTTTTTGTTTCTGTTCTGGGATTGTCCTCGTATAGACAAGGCATCACCATTCTGGCTCTCCATATTTTTCTGTCTCATCTCCTCCGTTAGCAAGGATGAGACTATTTCATCAAACTGCAAGGCAGTTGCATTGCTACCTATTGCAATAACCATACTATCCCACAAATCTGGTAGAGAACACAACAAACTAATGCACTTATATTCATCTGAAATTTTGATATCAACAGATGATAATTGACTTACCACAGTATTAAATGCATTCAAATGCTCTATCACCAAGTCTCCATCTTTCATCCTCAGGTTATATAGCTTTTTCCGTAGGAACATTTCATTCACTAGAGACTTAGATTGGTACAAAGTCCCTAACTTTTCCCACAAAACCTTCATCGTGGCTTCCCCTAATACATTCAACAATACTGAATCTAAGACACACAATTGTATTGTGCTCTTTGCCTTTCGATCCAACTTCTTCCATTCTTCATCAGACACTCCCATTGGTTTAGTACTCAGATCTACCACAATCCACTATTCTTTATCCACCAACAGGTCCTCCGTCTTGAGTTTCCACAACTCAAAACTCTAACCATTAAATTTCTTGATATCTAACTTTCCACTGCTTGCCATCTTTTTTCACCACTAGAATCGATCCTATAGATCTCCCACTTAACGGGGTCTACCACAGGCCTGAGTGAAATCCCTCAGCAACAAAGGCATCCCCTTGAAGCCAAAACAACTCTAATACCAAATGTAGGTTTTAACCCTATACAGAAATTGCTCCATTTGTCATCATGCCCCCTATCTCAATGTTTCTCTTCCTTTGTCCCCCTTTGACATCAATGCTAAAGGTGACTTGTTTCTTTTGGGTTAGTCCCCCTAGATACATGGCACTCAAAACTACCTTTGTATCCTTGTTCTTTCCTTATTTATTGTTCTTGGAGCTCTTTACCTTAGATGAAATTTCATTTTTCTCTGTTTGGTCCAAAATCTATATGTTATTTGGTCTTCTTGTACTTGTTGCAAAAAATATTTCCAAGCCTTCTTCTCTAATTTGAAATTTTGGGAATCAAACAAGAGATTAGACCCTTGATTGCACATTTTGTCAAGACTGAGGAGATTGTGCTTCAAATCCTAAACCAACAAAACATTTACTTCTTTGACATGTTCACTTCCAAGATTTACTACACCTTTTCCAAGTATCTTGACAGAGGATTTTTCTCCAAATGCAACATTACCACTTTTTCTTTTTAGGTTGACATATTCATTTTGATCTCTTATCATATGTGTTTAGCATCCACTATCTATGTACCATTCATCTTCTTTTTCTTGAGTGATAAATGCTAGATTGCAATATTCCTTCTTTTTCCTTTCTAATTTCATAGTTGGCTTCCATGTCTTTATGATTGGACCATTTTCTTTCACAAGATTGCAATCACGTGCCTTGTAAGCAAGATTATTGCACTCGTAGTAGACAATGTTCCAATTCACTAGTGGTTCAAATGGATTGCAATTTTTGTTGGCCTGATCCATGAAAATTTACTGATCTATGGTCATTTCTTGCAAATCCATAATCATCCATGCTTCTTGCATAATTTCCTCTTGTATTGATTTTGCAATGGATTGTGTTACATCTAAAATTTCTTCAAGAGTAACAATAACCAAGAAAAATATTTTCATACCTAAGAGAGTAGGATGATGTTCTGAAGTTGTTCTATCTTAGAGTTATGAATCACTAGAGAGATATCACTTCATGCAGATCGCCTTGTAAGAATATTGTTCAAATGGAAAATTCCCTTTAGAGACAAATCCATAGGTGATAAGAGCTTAGAGAACATTTGGCAGTGTAAGATGATACCTCAATACCATAAGTAGAGCTGCTGCTCCCAATAGGCATTCATAGCCTCAACAAGGTTTATTTTAACCCCACAAATGAGCCACAGTCCTCCTTTTAGAATGTAGATGGTTCTTCTTTCCTTTGTCATAAAGAGTCCATTATGTTGGCATGGTGACCAGATAACCATAGTTCCATTCACTAGGATATAACAAAGTGATCAGGCTGGCTTGTGATGAGACCCCCTACGCTTCTGAAAGTTTTAAGCATCGAGAAGGTCATTACCTTGGTTTGGTATCCAAATTGGAATGTCACTTGATAAATCCTAATGATCATGGTAGGTTGGCTCATGATGAGACTCCCTATCCTTTTTAAGAGAATCTTTGATTCTTTTTCTCATCTCATTATGTCCATTTTTTTTGGAATTTTTATTTATTATAGAGAGGGATGCCCATTCACTCCTTAAGAGACAGGGATGGCATATGAAGTAGAAAGATGCCAATTAAAGTTTATACTCTTATCCCCGTATCATCATATTAATAATATTTATCCAATTGACAGTGTAAAAGCATAAGCCAGCATGGTTTGAAAATAATGAATCATTTTATAGTGTGTCCAGAGAAGAGATATTTAGTCAATCATTATAAAGATACACCGTATCAACTTTGAAGCAAAGATAACCATCAAACAGCTACATGAGTCATAATGATATTTTTATTACTATTTTTTTCATACATCAAGCACAAATGCATTCACTTGGTGTTTATTCATAATATAAAAGAGAAAGAAAGAAAATATGTCATCACGCTCATTAAAAAAGAAACTCACAATTTATTCTATTAAAAAGACAAAAATAAGGGTTGTTAAATGGATTGAACCTCAAAAATTGCAAATAGAAGTGTTGCTCACTTGATTAAACAGCAAGAAAATCACAAAAATTGTTTTTCATTCGATTGAATGGCAATCATTCAATCATTTGAATGGAAAAATCAAAGAAAAAATGTGTTGTTCAATCGATTGAAAGGTAATCTTTCAATCGTTTGAATGAAAAAATCAAAGAAACAAAAAGTTTGTTGTTCAATCGACTGAACGACAATCGTTCAATCGTTTGAATGACAAAATCAAAGAAAAAAAACGTGTTGTTCAATCGATTGAACGACAATCATTCAATCCTTTAAACGAAAAATTCAAACAAACAAAAAAATGTGTTGTTCAATTGATTGAACAATAATCATTCAATTGTTTGAACGGAAAAATCATAGAAACGAAAAATGTGTTGTTCAATCAATTAAACAGTAATCATTCAATAATTTGAACAAAAAAATTAAAGAAACAAAAAAACATGTTGTTCAATCGATTGAATGGCAATCGTTCAATCATTTGAACAGAAAAATCAAAGAAACAAAAAACATGTTGTTCAATCAATTGAAATGCAATTGTTCAATCTATTGAATGGAAAATATTCAATTGTTTGAATGGAAAAATCAAAGAAACAAAAATGTGTTGTTCAATTGATTGAACGAAAATCGTTCAATCGTTTGAACGGAAAAATCAAAGAAACAAAAATGTGTTGTTCAATCAATTGAATGGCAATCGTTCAATCATTTGAACAACACTTATCAAGCAATAAGAATTCTCATATTTACATGGTAATGTCTACTCTTAATTGCAATCGATCGAAAAGAGTATATACATTATTTACAACTTCTAACGAGATCTCAATTTTTTGAAAGAAAATTTGTTGGGTCATCACTTCCCACAACTAAACTTTTCATGGAGGGGTCCTCGCATACCTTCTCACGAAAAGAATCCTTGGTGAAGGGTTTGTGGTAGAGGTGTATTCGGTGTCCATTCACCTTAAAAGAATGGCTAGATCCGTCAATGGTAACCAAGGTAAGAGTACCATTATTATGTACTTCTTGAATCTCATAAGGGCTGAGCCATCTTGTTTGCAACTTGCCCAGAAAATATTGGAATCTGGAATCGTAAAGTAGTGCTCAATCCCCTTTATAGAATTTTTTCTTCTTGATAAGGCGGTCATGCCATTTTTCCCTTTGTTGTTGAATAATTGCCTTATGTTGCAAAAGCAAGAAGTCAAGCCTCATCTAGTCCATTAATCTACTAGAGTTGCTTGCTCTATGCTTCTATTAGATCCATCCTACTTCCAGGGCCATCCTTAGAGTCTTTATTTCAAATTCAATTGGAAAAATAGGTTCTTTGATGAACACGAGATGGTCTAGAGAGTATCTAGTAGTATTCCTCCAAGTCATGCGATAGGCCCACAAGGCCTTTGGCCGTCTACCAGCCCAGTCTTGTTGGTGTGATGAGACTATCTTCGTCAGAATTGCTTCAATGACTTTATTGGTGCTTTCGACCTGCTCATTCGCCTGTTGGTGATATGGGGAACTGATCTTATGCATAATATGATGATTCCTGAGAGTGGCAATAACCTTATGTCCTCTGAATTTCCCTCCCCCATCTGTGATCACTTCACATGGTAACCCATATCGCATGAACAACCCAAAGAGGAAGTTAATCATAGCTTCCTCTGTGGCTCTTGGTAAATCTATTGTTTCCACCCACTTTGTCACATAATCCATGGCAACCAATATTTAGGCCTTTTGATTGGAAGGTAGATGGAATGGGCCAAAAAAGTCTAAAGCCCACCTTTTGAAGGGTTTTATGACTAACTGAGGTTGCAGAGGCATTTCATTAGATTGGTCAGGCTTGCCCATCCTTTGACAGCTATCACAAGCCTGGACATATTTCTTAGCATCCTTAAAAATACTGGGCCAATAATAGCCCATCTGCAATACCTTTTGCCCTATCTTTCGATCTGCAAAATGTCCCCCACAAGGCTCATCATGGCAAGCTTTCATTATGTCATGAATTTCATCCTCACAGATGCATCTACATACACACATGTCGGCTCCTGTATGAAATAGATATCTGCCTATCCAAGAGAATCGGACACTGCGCTGAACGATCAATTTCCTCTCTCTTGTTGTCAAATTCTTGGGTAGCTTCCCAACTGCCAGATAATTCACCACATTTGCATACCATGGCATTTTGACTACCACGGCAAATAGATGTTCATCCATAAATTGGTCATCTATCGCCAGTGGATCATTCACCTTTGAAATTCGTGATAGAAAATCAACAACCAAGTTTTCCTTCCTCGGACGATCCTTAATAGTAATATCGAACTCCTACAAAAGCAATAGCCATCATGTTACTCACCCATTTGTGATAGGTTTATTAGCTAAATACTGAATGGCAAAGTGATCAGTGTACAAAAAGACTAGATAGCCAATTATATAGTGTCTAAATTTATTTATTACATAAATAACAACTAAAAATTATGTTTCTGTCACTATATAATTAAGTTCTGCATAAGTGAGATTTTTTCTAATATAATATATAGCATAAGGTTTCTTTTCCTCTTCTTGGCCAAGGACAACACCTATAGCTACATCTGATGCGTCCATGGATATGTTAAAAGGCAACTCCCAATTTGGCCCACACAATACTGGTGTTGTTGAGACTAGTTTCTTTAAACCTGTAAAAGTTGTGTCACATTTGTTAGACCAACTGAAATCAACATTTCCATTCAAATCATATAGAGGCACAACAATTTATAAACCTACGATAATAGCCTGCATATCCTAGGAAGCTATGTACCTCTGTCTGAGTGCAAGAGGTAGGTAGTAAAAGAATTACCTGAATTTTTGTTGGGTCTACTTGTATTCCTGTTGCAGAGATGTAGTGCCCCAAGATTATGCCTTCGGTCATCATCATGTGGAACTTGAAATTGCTTAAACATAACCTGGAAGTAATGCATTTTTCTAAGACTTTTTCTAATGTTTGCAATGCTTGGTCGAAGTGATCCCCATATGGAGTAAAATCTTCCATATACACCTCAATTCCTTCATTTATTAAATCAGCAAATATGTTGAGTATATCTCTCTAGAACATAGCTGGGGCATTACACAAGCCAAATGGTAATACTTTGTATGCGAATGTACCCCATGGACAGGTGAAGGTTGTTTTTTCCTAGTCTTCAGGGGCGATTTGAATCTGATTGTACCCACTAAAACCATCTAAAAAGGAAAAGAATTGCTACCCTGCCAAAGTATCAAGGACATGATCAATGAATGGGAGGGGGAAATGATCTTTCTATGTTGCCTTTTTCAGCTCCCTATAGTCTACATAGATACACAACTTCCCATTTTTCTGAGGGACGACCATCAATGGGGAGACCCATTTACTATCTGAGATAGGATAAATAAAGTTTACATCCAATAGCTTATGTAACTCATCTTTCACAACGTCCTTGAGATGCAGATTCAATCTTTGTTGAGGCTGCCAGATGGGTCGATCATCCTTCTTAGTATAGATGTGGTGTGTAGATAACTATGGGTCTATTCCCTTCATATCAGGATAATCCCATGCAAAAGCCCCTTTGTATTATGTAGGACCTCTATGAGCTTTTTTTGTTGCTCGCTATCTAGACCATCATTAATATTTATAATTTTACCAGGTTCAATCTCTACTAGTTTGCTGTTATGAAAAACAATCATCTGAATATGTTGATCGTCAGTATCCTTCAGAGGATCCTCCATGGATTCATTATCCAAGATTTCTTTCAGCATTTGACATTTTACATTGCTCACATTAGCAATTTGATTCATAAAATTATTAATAATGTCGTCCTCAGTCTGATCTTTAAATTCTAGTGCCTCTACTACTGTGAGTGGTGAACGGATGGTTTCTTCCAGGTATGTTGGTGGTTGTTTACATATTTTTACAATGGGTAGACTTGGCTTGGTGGGGGAATATCACACAAGATTCTTTACAGCATCCCCCTTTTCAATAGTCATGTTGCCTTCTTGATAGCCAATATAAGCATCAGTTGTCATAAGCCAAGTTTGGCCCAGAATAAGAGGATGCCCGACTAATCTACTCTTTGGGTTTATGACAAGAAAATCTACTAGATATTCCCACGAATCAACAGAAATTGTTATATCCTATAAGGTTCCTTCTGGCCTTACCACTAAATGATTAGCAATTCCTAATAGAGTGGTGGTGGGTTCGAGGACTGTAATACCAAGTGCTTGACAGGTTTCTGTTGTTAAAATATTAATGGTTACACTGAGATCAACTATAAGTATTGGGAAATGAGCGGTCATATATTTGAACTATCACTATGGGGTTTCTAGGATATTCATACTTTATTGGAGCTTCCCCTCCCAATAGTAAATCAGACAAAGTTCCTACGACGTGGATGGTAGGTGAGGTTTTTGCTTTCCTCGCAGCTTCTTTACACATATATCTTTAATTGTTTTGGCATAGATGGGTATGTTTTGAATGGCCTGGAGGAGAGGGATTTTAATACAAATATTTTTCAGTTCCCTTACAAGATCTAAATCTAAATAAACAATAGTTTTGGGCATCGTTAACCTTTTGGGGAACGGGGGAGAAGTGACTGTAAGTATTTCAGGATCTTCATGTTGATCTGACTCTTCCCCTTGTTTTAGTTCGGTATTAATTATAGGTGGTGGTATATGTACATGTAGGTTTCAATTTCGATTAAAGGTTGATCCTTGTTTTCCTCAGGGGTGATGATACAGCCTGAACTCGAGCTGTGTTCATTACATTCTTTCTGCTCAACCTCATAATCTGAGCTTTCAATAATCTACACCAATTGAACTGGTCTGTTATTAGGATTTGGATTTGGTTGGGCTGGTAATTGAGGCTGCAGAAGAGGTTGGGGATTTTGTTGTAATGTATAAGGTGTTGATAGTGCAGGTTGAGGCTGAAGACCTACCCCCATAGGTGAATTAGATATCCCTAGAGCTCACTGCCAATTTGTAGACCAATTTGGATTTTGATAGGTAGAGGTAGGCCACTGGGATTGATAGGGATTGCCCTGCCAAACAGGGGTAAAAGGAGAATTTGGCCAGCCATTTCCTGGAAAATATTGCGTTGGCCAGGATGTCATAGGGAATGGTGGGCTTTGCCAACTTGGGTAGGGTTATTGGACCTACCATGCTATCCCAAGGTTCT
This sequence comes from Pinus tabuliformis, assembly GCA_031772625.1. Lineage (NCBI taxonomy): Eukaryota > Viridiplantae > Streptophyta > Pinopsida > Pinales > Pinaceae > Pinus > Pinus tabuliformis. The sequence goes on along the minus strand of CM062815.1, from coordinate 445,043,306 downwards.
GTTGTTGATTAAACTGCGAAGAAAGAAAGAACTGGGATGCGTCTTGTGTCATACCTGTAGGTTAAGCCTACCAGTGTCGACGTTGTTTCATCTGATATACCAGCTTTGTTTCTTCTTCTGCTTCTTTGAATACTTCTTTTAGCCATGGTAATGATGGAAATTGTTTAGTGGCATGCTCTTTAGTATAGATAGTGCCATGTTTGCACCATGTCTAATGGGCATTCCCATTGACTGTGCTTCTTTTGACAACATGGACAAACGATGACCAAGTTCTGTTCTTCCAAGGCTTTCTTTTATTTAGCCTGTAAGATGTCCAAATATGTTGTGAGAGTGGTCAGGATGCCTGTCTTAAAATCTTCTAGGAGGTTACCGATTTCCATCTGTGTTATGCCTCCACTGTGTGGTTTACTTCCCCTGATCATGGGATCTCGTCTTCCTGATCCTATGCATGTGCTTCCTCGCAAACACCTGATACAAAAATGAATAATTCCATCATAATCTTCCTAAGAAATATCTCCTTTTCCCATTAATTTTAGATTTTCTACACATTCCTCTTTCATTCCTTTAATTAAGATAGCTCTTAGGACTTCTTTCAGTAAGGCAGTGTGTGGAGACCTCTGCAAATTATAATTAAATCATTCTACATATTCTTCGAGTGTTTCATTATCCTTTGCAGTCATCTTAAAATCTCATCTTTCAGTTCCCTAGTTTTATAAAAGTCATGGTATCTTTTGAGGAAGGAGGTTTTCATCTCGTCCCAAGAATTAATAGTTCGCCCACCTAGACCCATAAACGCTCTTAAGGTTGCTTCTTTTAGAGTGGAAGGGAACAGTTTTAGCTTTTGGGGGTCGATGGTATAGTCATACCCTCTATAGAGGACATCAAACTCAAACAAGAAAGTATCAGGATCATCTGTGATCATCCCATGGAAAGTTGGGTTGCTTTGCAGAGGAATAGTCTTCATGGGGGCATTGGCCACTTGGTCGACTATGGGGTACTCTAAAGTCGAGGTTTGAACTTGAGGTGGTTGATTTTCCATTTGGTCAAAGATGTGCCAATAATCTTCAGGGACTTCAAGGGGTGCTTCTTGAGTAAGCCAAGAGTTAGCAACCCAAGCTAGCTTTGTAGCACTACCTACATGTAGGATCTCAGGAGATCCTTGTTCAGACAATTGTGGTTTTGCCTTATCAGTCCCACTAGTTTCTCCTTTTCCTTCTCTTAAGTTATAATAGTTTCCCTCTTGTAGAGGATCATAATGTAAACTTATTGTAGCTTGAAGACTCTTCTTTGATCCTCCTACCTGGATTTGAATCTCAGTGTAAGCTACAGATGGTGAGCTTGATGCTTGAGGGATAGCAATAGAGATTTTTCCAGGTATAGGCTGGAATCCTACTAACTCTTGAAACTTTGATTTTCTTACGATTTCATCTATAAAGGTCGCTCTCCCAAGGTTCACCGATCCTTTGGGTTTTGTGGGTTTTGGTGGGGGATTCTACTCTTTTTTCTATTTTTTTATTCCTAGTCATTCATAAAAATCAATTCTTATTTAACCTCTAAACCTTCGCTAGAAAGCGGGTTGGTAAGCAGGCACTTTACTTGCTAGGTACACAGGTTCTTACCTTCCGTTTTAAAAACCCAATTCTTTCATAGCAAAAATAAAAGGAAATCACTTGCAACAATCTCCCCGGCAATGGCGCAAAAATGTTGGCTCATTAAGATGTCTCTTTTTAAGAAATCTTAATTCCTACATTAATTGTCTACCCGAGGGACATATTTTTATCTCAAGATTGTCAGCACAGTCTCTGCAGTGAATTCAGAGGTTAGCTAAAGATAAATCGTTGCAATCATTCATAACTATCTCTTCAATTTAAGTCACACAGCGCTTAAAGAAATAACCGAGGAAAAATAACTTTGAAAGAACTCTTAACACACCTTGCAATCTTGTCTACTTATTCCAAAACTAAATGAATCTGAATGCGAATACAAAAAATCACGCTTGGCAATCTTCAAATGGAATTAAAGCTAACTCCTTCGATTAAGAAAGAGAACTATAACAACTAAACAACAATGTTAATCTATTGCAAATCAGAATTGAATAGCAATTCCTAATTGAGCAATGATCTCAATTGACGACAATTCTCAATTGAACAAAAATCTCGATTGAATGACAATTCTCAATTGAACAACAATATCGATTGAACGACAACCAAGCAAATGCGATAAATGACTTCCAAACAACAACTACTTCTATCAAAAAATCATGAAAATGAATTAACACTACCTTTAAGATCTATGGTATTATAATTCAGAAAGAACAACAATCTATTCTGAAACTAATGTAACCAATCCAATCAAAGCATTACTCAGATACATCACATGGCTAAATATAAATCGAGATGAACAACAATATAAACGGGAACCATCAATCCTCACAATAAGAAAAATAACATTAAATGAATATTAACAATCAATAAACATTCAAATGAAAAGATTATAACATAAAGGAGCAGTAGAACTTTTCTTGATCGGGCCCAAAGTCGCCAGAAGCCTCCGCTAAAGAATACTCAGAATATAAGTGAAGATCAAACACAGTCTTCCATTAATATGAGTAACCAGATTACAACATCACTGAAATAACAGTCGAATATGTCTCAAAAAGAATGATTATACGTTACATAAGTCTGAACTGAACTTCATTTGCCTTTTAGCCATATATAACAGTAAGAGAGAAAACTAGATAAAAGTGAATCCTTAGGATCGGGATATCCTGAGGATTTCACAATACATAATCTGATTCCGTTATGAGGTAGCATAGGTCTGCCTAGTCTCTCACTGCCTTGCCTACATCGGATGTTGTCTTTTCCTTTTACGACTTGGTGTTGCTCTGTCAACTGAATGGCAGTTGACCAATCCACGTCTTCTCCACACAAGGATAGTAAAAAGTCAGTTTCTAGTGCCAGATTTATCAAAATTGTTACCAACTGATTTCATCCAACTTCCATTGTAATTCCCTTTATTTCTGGTCATAAACAAAGATAATGGTGTAAATATAAATACAAAATAAAGCAATTACTGAGGAGAAAATATACCTTTTTCTTGACCCAACATACTCCCCATCTTACCTTGTTGCACGCCCTCATTGAATTAAATAGTTGATGTGTAGCTAAGATAGGGAGTATGCAAAATATACGTACTCCTTATAATATCTAAAGCCATTTTCTTCTTCAATATAACAAAAGCCTGGGTAACATCCTGATCCTTCAAGGTATAATCACAACGATAATTATCTAGAGGATACCGTATGATTGGATTCCTGTATAGACATCCTATCCATGTAGGTCCCATAGTTAGAATCATATTACTGTATTTATAGAAACAAGAGGAGCAGCTTTAAAGTTCTTGTATCCAAATGGTTCTCAATTTCTAACAACAATGTTGGAGGCTTCCCAACTCTGTCTAGCTGTAGACAAGGCTTCCTCCTTAATCTCTTGGAAATACTCCTTTCTAGCTTGTATAATATCTGTATGAAATGGCCCCAGTTGTTGTATGAAATGGCCCTAGTTGGCCTATAACACCAACTTGTTTCATGAATTTCTTGTGCTTAATCAAGAGCTACAGGCATTTGGTTGGTTCTGCTCTCACCCATAGGTCAATTCCTTCTTCACGCCTCCTAAAGGTATTGTGGGATTTGGCCCACTTGAGTTGATTAGTGGTGAAAGAAAGAAATGCCTAGAGCTGCACATCCCCTATAAAAGGCCTAGGGTTACTGTCCCTATCATTTTCCAAAAAGAAATTGTGCATATACAGCTCACAAAGGAGGCGTTGTACCTGTTTGTTCTATTCTCTAAAAAATTTTACAAAATCTGGGGTGGTTTTCATTTCCACCGGCTTACCAGCCTTGGCAGCTTTGATTTTTAGAAGTAGGAACCTTTCTAGGAGGTAGAGGGCATAATTCGTAGCAGGTTCTCTACATGACAGGGTGTCTGAATAGAGAGAGAAAATAGTTTCCAATTGCTCTTGAGCCTTCTGTAATTTCTTCCTTGCTTTCTCAACCTTTTTCTGTTAAGCCTTGAACTGAGCAAAGGTTTCATCCTCAGTTATGGTTAGTGCCATTGTTTCTTTAATTCTTGATGTATCTTTAGGGGCACTACCTCCTCCTTATAGTGGGCTAGTTCCTGTTGCGCATTTAGTAATTCATTCTACAGTCTGCTAATGAGTGCTTCCCTGATTAAGGGAGTATAGGTAGGTGTTTCTTCAATTTGGGTTTCTACTTCCTGGGTTTCCATGGGATTGGTCTAAACAGCAGCTTCAGCTGCCTCTCGAATCATGCAATGGCCAGTCAGGATGTCCTCCTCAGGGTCTGTTTGAACAGTAGTATCCATGGTAGGATGGTTCGTTTGGGTTTCCCATGAGAAAACACAGGGGTCCTCAGTTTTTATTTTAGTGTCTTCTACAAGGAACGATGTTGTTTGAGTTTACTTTGGACAAGCCAAAAGATCCTTAGTTTGGGTCTCAGTGTTCTTTCCAGAACAATGTTATGTCTAAGTGCATATGGTTTCTTTTTCTAATTTCACATTCTTGTCTCTAATGGCCTCCTTCAACCACTGTCGAAGTTGCCCAATTATTTGCTTTTCTTTATTATACTTCTTAAGTGCTCTTCTAAGCCTATCCCTATAGGACTTCTGTATCCTGGGACTTCCAACCTGTGATGGATTAACTGCATTACACTCTGGTTCTATACAAGTGGTAATGTGTCGGCATCAGGGAGGGTTTTGTATAGAATTGTATCTCCTGAGGGAGTTGCATCTTCTAATTCTGCGTTATCATGGATTTCTTTTTCAGGAGACCCCAATACAACGATGTCTCCTGAACAATTGTCATTCTATGGATTTCTTTTTGGGTAGGCCTCGTCCTTAGGGGACTTAGAAAAAAATAGTGTTACCTTGTTGATTTTCATCTACTAGGGTTTCATTTACAAGGTTTCCTTCAGCTAGGGGGTCCATTGGACTGGTGTCTGGTGCCTGATTTCCTCCGTTAGTGATAACTTCTTCATGTGTCTCTGCTTCAAGAGGTTTTTCCATAGAAGGAATTGGTTCCCTTTGTTCTTCAATAGAATCAGTGCATGGAAATTTTTTCTCAAGACTAGGGATGTCAGTAGGGGTAGACTAGTTGGGAGTGCAATTTTGCTCCTCAGCATTCGCAGATTGTTCTCTACCTTCTCCAAATATCCCCATATTTTCCAATACCCTGGCCACTTCCTCCTCATAGTCTCACAAAGGAGAATTTTGTGGACTTACAGGTGGTGTATGGGATGGTCCAGCCTCATCTGCTTAAATTAGGATGCTTTGCTGGGCTTTCACTCGCACAGAGTGCCTACTCTTTGCTGGGTTTGGGGGAGCGGAGGAATTCTTTATTTTTAGTTTTTTTTCTCGGACTTGGGGTTCTTGGCCCCTGCTACTCTGTTACTGTATTTTCTAGGGGTGGATCCAAGGTAGGATTTATAACATTATCCCAAGTTAACTATTGTTGGGCCAATCCATTCATAATGATTAATTTAATCAATCGGTGATGGTTAATTACTTTGTGTTGGTCCTTGTCTGCCCTAACTCGATAGGAGACATCATGTGATAGATAATTCAAGTAAAACGACAAATTAACTGAAATTTTCCCTTTTAAATGGCTAAAATTTTAAGTTGAGGAGGCTTTCCCACATCATGCTAGTCGTCGTAGGTAATGTATATTTGCACAATGATGACCAATTCTTTCCATGACTGTCTTAACGTCGAAGGATGGATCCATTTCCTGCGCGCACCAGTTGCTTTCTTGGATCCTGGAATACTTCAATTGCATTGTGCAGAAGGACATGTTTTTCTGTCCATTTGGTTCCTTCAGCTGGAAGTCTAGTGACTTCGGCTATGACTTCTTTAGAAATGGTTATACTTCTACCTTTGATTATGGTGCTACCATTATCAAAATTCTACAGAAATTCCATCACCAACCCCTCATGAAAATCCTGCAACCTATTAAGATATTTCAGCGATCTTGCACGCTCAAGAATTGCATGAGCTTGATCTGATACCATAAGTACTGGTGGTTCATTCCTAATAGGTCTTCCTCCCATAGCATTGCTTTACACTTTCACAATTCAGAACAACAACAGAAAACGTTACAACAATTAACAAAGAAATGACGATGTTTTGGGATTTAATATCATATTTGGTTAAGGCATTGGTCCTATCAACCATACTTAAGACAAGATCGTGAGTCTGCATGCTGGCCATAATGGCTGCTATCCTTTCCACAATCAGAAATACTTGCTAATTATTACTAATTCATAATCATCATTCAGTCCTTCCCCGGAAGTTAATTCATATGATTATTGCATAATTGCTCTTAACTGTCACACATGTCATGCATACGCAGGCGACCCCCCTTCTGACTAGAAAAGGGTATCCATGTCTTTTGAGCATGTGGAAAGCAAGTGAAAGCATTAATAATCATAAATGTTGGCAACCAATTCTAAAAATAACGTGTTAATCAATAAATCAATTAAAGCAAGGCACATCATTGGATGGGAAATGACCAAAAAGAAATTAAAACAGATATTTTAATACATTATGTCAAAATATTTTTGTCAGAATCAGTATTAATGACAAAGACATAATCAACGGTATATATTAATGATGGGCCTAAAATGATTGGGCAATTTAGAATATAATGAATATATGATATAAGTTTACCATGCAGATCGAATTGTAAGAATGTTGTTCAAATGGAAAATTCCCTTTAGAGACAAATCCATAGGTGATAAGAGCTTAGAGAACATTTGGCATTGTAAGATGATACCTCAATACCATAAGCAGAGCCGCTGCTGCTAGCAAGCGTTCATAGCCTCGACAGAGTTGCTTTTTAACCCCACGAATGAGCCAGAGTACTCCTTTTAGAATGTAGATGGTTCTTCTTTCCTTTGTCATAAAGATATCACCATGCTGGCATGGTTACCAAATAACCATAGTGCCATTCACCAAGATATAACAAAGTGATCAGGTTGGCTCGTGATCAGACCCCCTGCCCTTCTGACAGTTTTAAGCATCAAGAAGGTCATTACCTTGGTTTGGTAGCCAAATTGGAATGTCACTTGATAAATCCTGATGATCATGGTAGGCTAGCTCATGATGGGACCCCCTATCCTTTTTAAGACAATGTTTGATTCTTTTTCTTATCTCATTATGTCCATTTTTTTTGGAATTTTTATTAATTAAAGATAGGGAGGCCCATTCGCTCCTTAAGAGTCAGGGATGGCGTAAGAAGTAGAAAGATGTTAATGAAAGTTTATACTCTTATCCCCATATCATCATATTAATAAGATTTATGCAATTGATAGTGTAAAAGCATAAGACAACATTGTTTGAAAATAATGAATCATTTTATAATGTGTCCAGAGAAGAGATATTTAGTCAATCATTATAAAGATACACCGTATCAGCTTTGAAACAAAGATAACCATCAAAAGGCTACATGAGTCATAATGATATTGTTATTACTATTTTTTTCATACATCAAGCACAAATCCATTCACTTGGTTTTTATTCATAATACAAAAGAGAAAGAAAGAAAATATGTCATCATGCTCATTTAAAAAAAAAAACTCAAAATTTATTCTATTAAAAAGACAAAAAGAAGGGTTGTTCAATGGATTGAACCTCAAAAATGGCAAATAGAAGTGTTGTTCACTTGATTGAATAGCAAGAAAATTGCAAAAAGTGGTGTTTCATTCGATTGAACAACAATTGTTCAATTGTTTGAACAACAAAATCAAAGAAAATTGTGATGTTCAATCGATTGAACGAAAATCATTCAATCGTTTGAACAACACAACCAAAGAAACAAAAAACGTGTTGTTCAATCGATTGGATGGCAATTGTTCAATCATTTGAACAAAAAAATCAAAGAAAAAAAAATGTGTTGTTCAATCGATTGAATGACAACATCAAAGAAACAAAAAACATGTTGTTCAATCGATTGAATGGCAATCATTCAATAGTTTGGACAAAAAAATCAAAGAAACAAAAAACATGTTGTTCAATAGGTTGAACGACAATCGTTTAATCATTTGAACGACAAAATCAAAGAAATAAAAAAATGTGTTGTTCGATTGACTGAACAACAATCATTCAATCATTTGAACGACAAAATCAAAGAAACAAAAAATGTGATGTTCAATCAATTAAATAATAATCGTTCAATTGTTTGAATGGAAAAATCAAAGAAACAAAAATGTGTTGATCAATGGATTGAATGGCAATCATTCGATCGTTTGAACGGAAAAATCAAAGAAACAAAATTTTTTTGTTCAATCGATTGAACGACAATTGTTCAATCGTTTGAACAACACTTATCAAGAAATAAAAATTCTCATATTTACATGTTAATGTCTACTCTTAATTGCAATCGATCGAAAAGAGTATATACATTATTTACAACTTCTAACGAGATCTCAATTTTTTGAAAGAAAAGTTGGTGGGTCATCACTTCCTGCACCTAAAATTTGCGTGGAGGGGTCCTCATGTACCTTCTCACAGAAAGACTCCTTGGTGAGTGGTTTGTGGTAGAGGCATACTCGGTGTCCATTCACCTTAAAAGAATGACCAGATCTGTCAATGGTAACCAATTTAAGGGTACCATTGTTATGTACTTCTTGAATCCCATAAGGGCCGAGCCATCTTGTTTGCAACTTGCCTGGGAAATCTTGGAATCTGGAATTGTAAAGCAGTGCCCAATCCCCTTTCTAAACATTTTCTTCTTGATAAATCTCTCATGCCATTTTGCCCTTTTTTGTTGAATAATTGCAGTCTGTTGCAAAGCAAGCAGTCAAGCCTTGTTTAGTTCATTAATATACTGGAGTCGCTTGGTATAGGTTTTTGTTAGATCCAACCCTACTTCCTGGGCTATCCTTAGAGTCTTTATTTCGAATTCAATTAGAAAAATAGGTTCTTTTCCGAACACAAGTTGGTATGGAGAGTATCCTGTAGTATTCCTCCAAGTCATGTGATAGATCCATAAGGCCTCTAGCAGTCTAGCAGCCCAGTCTCATTGGTGTGTTGAGACTGTCTTGGTCAGAATTTCTTCAATGACCTTATTGGTGATTTTGACCTGCCCGTTCACCTACGGGTGATATGGGGATGTGATCCTATGTGTAATATGATGATTCTTGAGAGCGCCAGTAATCTTATGTCCTGTGAATTGCCCTCCCCCATCTGTGATCACTTCGCATGGTAACCCATATCACACGAACAACCCAAAGAGGAAATTAATCACAGCTTTCTCTGTGGCTCTTGGTAAATCTACTATTTCCACCCATTTTGTCACATAATCCGTCGAAACCAATATGTAGGCCTTCTGATTGGAGGGTGGATGGAATGGGCCAACAAAGTCTAAAGCCCACCTTTCCAAGGGTTATATGACTAACTGAGGTTGTAGAGGCATTTCATCAGATTGGCTAGGCCTGCCCATTCTTTGATAGCTACTGCAAGCCTGGGCATATTTCTTTATATCCTTAAAAATAGTGGGCCAATAATAGTCCATCTGCAATACCTTATGCCCTGTCATTTGATCTACAAAATGTCCCTCGTAGGGCTCGTCATGGAAATCTTTCAGTATATCATGAATTTCATCCTCACGGATGCATCTACGTATACACATGTCAGCTCTTTTATGAAACAAATATCCACCTATCCAAGAGAATTGGGCACTGTGCTGAACAATCAGCTTCCTCTCTCTTTTTGTCAAATGCCTAGGTAGCTTCCCAACTGCCAGATAATTCGCCACATCTGCGTACCATGGCGTTTTGACTACCACGACAAATAGATGTTCATCCGAAAATTGGTCATCTACTGCCAGTGGATCATTCACCTTCGGAAATCGTGATAGAAAGTCAGCAACCGGGTTTTCCTTCCCCAAACGTTCCTTAATAGTAATATCAAACTCCTGCAAAAGCAATAGCCATCGTGTTACTCGCCCATCTGTGACAAGTTTATTAGCTAAATACCGAATGGCATAGTGATCATTGTACAGAAAGACTGGGTGGCCAATTATATAGTGTCTAAATTTGTCACTGTATAATTAAGTTCTGCATAGGTGATATTTTTGCTAATACAATATATAGCATAAGGTTTCTTTTCCTCTTCTTGACCAAGGACAACACTTATAGCTACATCTAATGCATCCATGGATATGTGAAAAGGCAACTCCCAATTTGGCCCACGCGATACTGGTGTTGTTGAGACTATTTTCTTTAAACCTATAAAAGTTGTGTCACATTTGTCAGACCAACTGAAATCAAAATTTCCAGTCAAAGCATATAGAGGCACAACAATTTGTGAAATTTTTTTAGTAAACCTACAATAATAACCTGCATATCCTAGGAATCTACATACCTCTGTCCGAGTGTAGGGGGTTGGTAGTAAAAGAATTACCTGAATTTTTGTTGGGTCTACTTGTATTCCTGTTGCAGAGATGTAGTGTCCCAAGATTACGCCCTCGGTCATCATCATGTGGCACTTGAAATTGCTTAAACATAGCTTGGTAGAAATGCATCGCTCTAAGACTTTTTCTAATGTTTTCAATGCTTGGTCAAAGTCATCCCCATATGGAGTAAAATTGTCCATATACACCTCAAGTCCTTCATTTATTAAATCAACAAAGATGCTGAGTATAGCTCTCTAGAATGTAGTTTGGGCATTACACAAGCCAAATGGTAATACTCAGTATGCGAATGTACCCCATGGACAAGTGAATATTGTTTTGTCCTGGTCTTCAGGGGCGATATGAATCTGATTGTATCCACTGAAACCATCTAAAAAGGAAAAGAATTGTTTCCATGCCAAAGTATCAAGGACTTGATCAATGAATGGGAGGGGGAAATGATCTTTCTATGTTGCCTTGTTCATCTCCCTATAGTCTACATGGATACACCACTTCTCATTTTTCTTAGGGAAGACTACCAATGGAGAGACCCATTTACTGTTTGAGATAGGATAAATAAAGTTTACATCCAATAGCTTATGTAACTCTTCTTTCACAATGTCCTTGTGATGCAGATTCAATCTTCATTGAGGTTGTTAGATGGGTTGAGCATCCTTCTCAGTATAGATGTGGTGTGTACATAGTTGTGGTTTTATTCCCTTCATATCAGGATAATCCCATGCAAAAGCCCCTTTGTATTTGTGTAGGACATGTATGATCTTTTGTTACTGCTCGCTATCTAGACCATCATTAATATTTAGAATTTTACTAGGTTTGATCTCTACCGGTTTGTTGTTATGAATAATAGTTGTCAGAATATGCTAATGTTCGGTATCCTTCAGAGGATCCTCCATGGCTTCATTATCCAATATTTCTTTTAGCATTCGAAATTTTATATTCCTCACATTAGCAGGTTGATTCATAAAATTATTAATAACGTCGTGTTCAGTCTGATCTTTAAATTCTATTACCTTTGCTACTATGAGTGGTGAATGGATGCTTTCTTCCATGTATGTTCGTGGTTGTTTACATATTTTTACAATGCTTAGACTTGGCTTGGCGGGGGGATATAACACAAGATTCTTTATAGCGTCCCCCTTTGCAATAGTCATGTTTCCTTCTTGGCAGCCAATATAAGCATCAGCTGTCGCAAGCCAAGGTCGGCCCAAAATCAGAGGGTTATCATCTAATCTACTGTTTGGGTTTATGACAAGAAAATCTACTCGATATTCCCACGAATCAGTAGAAATTGGTATATCCTGTAAGGTTCCTTCTGGCCTTACCACTGAACGATCAACAAGTTCTAATAGAGTGGTGGTGGGTTCTAGGACTATGATACCAAGTGCTTGACAAGTTTTTGTTGTTAAAATATTAATGGCTCCACCAAGATCAACTAAAGTATTGGGAAAAGAGTGGCAATATATATGAATTGTCACTATGGGGTTTCCAAGATCTTCATACTTTATTGGAGTTTCCCCTCCCACGAGTAAATCAGACAAAGTTCCTACAACGTGGATGGTAGGTGAGGTTTTTGATTTCCTTGTAGGCATCTTTACACATATCTCTTTAATTGTTTTGGCATAGATGGGTATGTCTGGAATGGCCTGAAGGAGAGGGATTTTAATACAAATATTTTTCAGTTCCCCTACAAGATCGAAATCTAGATAAAAAATAGTTTTGGGTATCATTAAACTTTTTGGGAACAGGGGAGAAGTGACTGTAAGTTTTTTAGGATCTTCATGTTGATATGTCTCTTCCCCTTGTCTTAATTATGTATTAATTACAGGTGGTGACATATGTACGTGGGGGTTTCAATTTCGATTGAAGGTTGATCCCAGTTTTCCTCAGGGGTGTTGATACGGCCTGACCTTAGTCTGAGTTCATTACATTCTTTCTGCTCATCCTCATAATCTGAGCTTTCAATAATCTGCACCAACTAAACTGGTATGTTATTAGGATTTGAATTCGGTTGGGCTGGTAATTGGGGCTGTAGAAGAGGTTGGTGATTTTTCTATAATATATAAGGTGTTGATAGTGCAACTTGAGGTTGAGGACCTACCCCCATAGGTGCGTTAGATATCCCTAGTGGTCTCTGATAATTTTTATACCAATTCAGATTTTGAGAGGTAGAGGGAGGCCACTGGGATTGATAGGGATTGCCCTGCCAAACAAGAGTAAAAGGAGAATTTGGCTAGCCATTTCCTAAAAAAGATCGTGTTCGCCAGGATGTCATAGGGAATGGCGGGCTTTTCCAAATTGGGTAGGGTGATTAGCCCTGTCATGCTGTCCCAAAGGTTTGTTGCTGATTAAATTGCGAAGAAGGAAAGAACTGGGATGTGTCTTGTATCATACCTGTAGGTTTAGCCTGCCATTGTCGATGCTGGTTCATCTGATATACCGACTCTGTTTCTTCTTCTGCTTCCTTGAATACTACTTTTAGCCTTGGTAATGATGGACATTTTTCAGTGGTGTGCTCTTTAGTACATATATAGTGCATGTCTGCACCATGTTTAATGGGCATTCCCATTGGTTGTGCTTATTTTGACAACATGGACAGAAGATGGCCAAGTTCTGTTCTGCTACGGCTTGCTTTTGTTTAGCCTGTAAGACATTCAGCTGCGTTGTGAGAGTACCCAGGATGTTCATCTTAAAATCTTCCAGGAGGTTCCGATTTCCATTTGTGTTACACCTCCACTGTGTGGTTTTCTTCCCCTGCTCATGGAATCTCAGCTTCTTGCTCCTATGTGTGTGCTTCCTCGTGAACACCTAATACATAAACAAATAATTTCATCATAATCTTCCTCAACAATATCTCCTTTTCCCATTAAGTTTATAATTTCTACCCATTCATTTTTCATTCCTTTAATTAAGATATCTCTTAGGACTTCTTTTGGTAAGGCAATGTGTGGAGACCTCTGCAAATTATAATTAAATCATTCTACATAGTCTTCTAGTGTTTCATTATCCTTTGCAGTCATCTTAAAAATCTCATCTTTCAGTTCCCTACTTTTACAAAAGTCCTGGTATCTTTTGAGGAAGGAGGTTTTCATCCCATCCCAAAAATTAATAATTCGCCCACCTAGACCCATAAACCATCTTAAGGCTTCTCCTTTCAGAGTGGAAGGGAATAGTTTTAGCTTTTGGGGGTCGGTGGTATACCCTCTACAAAGGACATCAAACTCAAATAGGAAAGCATCAGGATCCTTTGCGATCATCCCATGGAAAGTTAGGATGCTCTGTAGAGGAATAGCCTTCATGGGGGCATTGACCACTTGGTCGACTATGTGGTACTCTAATGTCAAGGTTTGACCTTGATGTGGTTGATCTGCCATTTTGTCAAATGTGTGCCAATAATCTTTGGAGACTTCAAGGGGTGCTTCTTGAGTAAGTGGAGATTTATCAAACCGAGATGGCTTTGCAACACTACCTAGATCTGGGATCTCAGGAGATCCTTGTTCAGATAGTTGTGGTTCTGCCTTAGCAGTCCCACTAGTTTCTCCTTTTCCTTCTCTTAAGTTACAATATTTTCCCTCTTGTAGAGGATCAGAATTTAAACTTATTGTAGCTTGAAGACTATGCTCTGATCCTCCTACTTGGCTTTGAATCTCAACGTAAGCTGCAGATCATGAGCTTGCTGCTTGAGGGATAACAATAGAACTTTTTCCAGGTATAGCATTGAATCCTACTGACGCTTGAGACTCTAATTTTCTTACGATTTCATCTATAAAGGTCATTCTCCCAAGGTTCACCAATCCTTTTGTTTTTTGGGTTTTGGTGGGGGATTCTGCTCTTTTTCTATTTTTTTATTCCTAGTCATTCATAAAAATCAATTCTTATTTAACCTCTAAGCCTTCGATGGAAGCAGGCTGGTAAACAAGAACTTTACTTGCTAGGTACATAGGTTCCTACCTTCCATTTTCAAAACCCAATTCTTTCACAGAAAAAATAAAAGGAAATCACTTGAAACACTCTCCTGGCAACAACACCAAAATGTTGGCTCATTAAGATGTCTCTTTTTAAGCAATCTTAATTCCTACATAATTGTCTACCCGAGGTACATATTTTTATCTCAAGAGTGTTAGCATAGCCTATGCAGTGAATTTAGAGGTTAACTAAAGGTAAATCGTTGCAATAACTCATAACTATCTCTTCAATTTAAGTCACACAACTCTTAAAGAAATAACTGAGGAAAAATGACTTTGAAAGAACTCTTAACACACTCTACAATCTTGTCTACTTATTCCAAAACTAAATGAATCTGAATGCAAATACAAAGAATCACGCTTGGAAATATTCAAATGGAATTAAAGTTAACTCCTTTGGTTACGAAAGAGAACTGTAACAACTAAACAACAATGTTAATCTATTGCAAATCAGAATTGAACAACAATTCCTAATTGAACAACAATCTCGATTGAACAACAATTCTCAATTGAACAACAATCTCAATTGAACGAAAATCAAGCAAATGCGATAAATTACTTCCAAACAACAACTGCTTCTATCAGAAAATCATGGAAATGAATTAACTCTACCTTTAATATCTATGGTATTGTAATTCAGAAAGAACAACAATCTATTCTAAAACTAATGTAACCAATCGAATCAAAGCATTACTCAGATACGTCACATGGCTAAATATAAATCGAGATGAACAATAATATAAACGGGAATCATCAATACTCACAATAAGAAAAATAACATTAACTAAATATTAACAATCAATAAACATTCAAATGAAAATATTATAACAAAAAGGAGTAGTAGAACTTCTCTTGATTGGGCCCAAAGTCGCCATAAGCCTCCGCTAAAGAATACTCAGAATATAAGTAAAGATCAAACGTAGTCTTTCATTAATATGAGTAACCAGATTACGACATCACTGAAATAACAGTCGAATGTGTCTCAAAAAGAATGATTAAACATTACATAAGTCTGAATTGAACTTTGTTTTCCTTTCGGCCTTATATAACAGTAAGAGAGAAAACTAGATAACACATAATCTGATTCCGTTATGAAGTAGCATCGGTTTTCCTAGCCTCTCACTGCCTTGCCTGTGTCAGACATTGTATTTCCATTTTATTGCTTGGTGTTGCTCTATCAACTGAACGACAATTGACCAGTCCACATCTTCTGCACACAAGGATAGGAAAAAGTCAATTTCTAGTGCCGGATTTATCTAAAATGTTACCAAGTGCTTTCATCCAACTTTAATTATAATTCCATTTATTTCTGTTTACAAACAGAGATAATCGTGTGAAGATAAATACGAAATAAAGCAATTACTGAGGATAAAATATACCTTTTCTTGACCCAACAATTACATTGTTTGCGAGTGACATGCACTAAGACCAATTGTTGGAAATACTAAAGGGGTGGGGGTCGCTGAATCAATATTTCACTTTTTCTTACAATTTAGTATCATAAAGCATTAACCAATTACATCACATTAAGGAATATGATATATATCTATATATATATATATATATATATATATATATGAACAGTCTCAAAAAACCACAGGCTGAATTATTTCAAGATATGGACTAGGTTAGCTTCATGAAGGGGCTCACATTCTGCCTCAGGAACAACCTTGAAGGAGGTTGAAATTATGCATCAATAGGGAAAAATTTGTGCTCAAGAAAATGCCTCTGATTAGACCTCAGGAGACCTGAATTTTGCTATAAAAAAGGCCTTTGATCAGGTTCACACTTGTCCTAAAAAAACCTTAAACATGCCTCAAATACATATTTGCTCAGTAGCTTGGATTGCCTTAGACTAGCTAAGTTTATAATTCTTCAGAGATGATTCAGATTTCCCTCAAGAGATGACTTAGAAAGGGGCCTAAATGTAGCCTCAGATAGAGACTAATTTTAAGCTCGTGAATTGCCTCAAGTCAAGCCTTAGAAACTAAATTTATCCCACCAAAAAGTCCCACAAAAATATAAATTGATTAACTCCAAAAACCTTAACAACTCGGCCTTCTTCTCTAAATATCCAACAAACTCACAAACTCAAAAAAACTCGTTGATTATTCTTGGATTGATTCATATTTAAGCTCGCACAACTAGGATATATATACAAACTGAACGGAGCATTATTTTGGGGCCAACCTAAACCAAATATAAAAAAGTTTTATTTTAAAAGACATGTATTTTCAGTAGAGCTGACCTAAACCAATTAGGGACGACTTACAGCAGGACGCTTAGGCTTCTTTAAAACTTAACATTGTCCTTCATAATGGATCCTTTCAAGTTCGATTTGCACAAATGGACTTGAAGCAAATTGATTTACAATTTGGACCTTCTTCTAGGGACAATGATGAAACCTTTAAGATCATGGATCCTTGGGGCATGAACTAGAGATACACCCACCCATTTGGGGCATCAACCTTCAAAATTTAATATCTCTCCAACCAAGATGACCCTCAAAGAGTGAAACATATCTCATGAAATGGTTTAATAAGGGTTATCAATATAGGCTGGAAATGCATCCAAATTCACTATCATCATATCAATGGATCATTCACCCTTTGACATCAATGACAAATTCTTCTAGCAACCCATGTACATTGATGGGTAATATCCAACTCCAAATTGGAGATGTTCTCACCATAGAGAACATGAGAATATTGTTGTCTCTAGTACTACATGAACTGTAACTTATATTACTCTAAAATATCCCACTACATTCTTACATAAGACTATTAGTAATAAAAGAGCAAAGGGATGTTATATGCCTTGGTATATTAAAAGTATAAAACAAATGTGAGGAAAAATATTTTCATTTCCATGATATATTGTTTCTTTCATATATATGAAATTTAGTTACATGTGTTGAGAAATCTAGGACAGCTAAAGTAGGGGTGATTTCTCTCTACTTTGATAATTTCTTGTGATATTATTTTACTTCAACTTGTAGTTCTTACTATTACTAGCTTATTATTTTGTTGTTATTTACTGTTCTAATCATCAAACAACTACCAAACACATGAATATCAATATAACAAAGTGGACACAAGATATAGGTTGTTAGCCATGGCCAAAGCCTCTCCTAGAGAGGAAAATCCCACAAGAAATTATTCTCTTCTTATAGAATCTTTAAATGATGAATTCCAAGACCTTTTGGATTCAAAACCAAGACCCCTCCAAGACCAAGTCAACCTTCCTTTCAATTTACTTCAACTCAACAAATTCAACTATAGTCAAACTTCTCCAAATCCTCAACTTCGACCTCTGCAACACTTTTTCATCCTCCTCTTCAATCCTGCAATTTTCAGCCTTCCTGTAGTAGTTGCAACTTCGCACGTGTGTGATAAATATGGTGAAAGAGGTCTCCTTATTCCTTCACTTAGGGTTCTTCATTCTCCTTAGTAATGAGGCTTTCAAACTTGATCTTTTGACATCAAATTTTGGCTCCTTTAGACAACTATAATTTGGACCTTACTGCAGCAAGAATTATGCCCTAGTTTTTCTCACATGTGAGGGAACGTGTTACAAAATTCAGACTATCAATTTTGTCTCTACATCATTGATTTCTTCTTTCCTTTTCTTTTCTTTTAGGTCTATGTATTGTGCTTGTGATAGAGTTTCTTGGTGTGTTCTCTCAAATGAGGTCAAGTGTCATGTATATATAGTTGTCCTTGGAGTACAAACTGCCCTAATGAGGTTGACTTCATCATATCAAGGCCGACTTGATCTTGGAGGGGTACTTTGACACATTTAACTCAAAAATAATTTCTTTGACTTGTTACAAGATGCCTAATGGGGAATTTCACGTATGATAATGACTCTTTTGAATTCTTGACTCTATGACAAAGACTAGAAGCATACAATGGGTACTTTGACCTAGAACAATTTAACCTTGAGCATGAAACTTCATGCTTTATAAAATGACAATAATAATTTTCTCTCTTTTACATCAAACACATAAAATCAATAATACATAGAATATTATGAAGACTAACTTACACTTTTCAACACTCCCTCTTAACTAGGGAGGTATTGATAATACATAGATGGTACATGGACATTCTCATACTAAAGAATTCTCATAAGTAGAGTTGGATTGGTAAGCTATCTCATAAGCTATCTTTTGGGCTCATGTTAGTGCATCTCATCATATCAACCAACTTTGCATATAGCAAGGCCTTGACTAAGAACTCTATCTCTCCACTAGATTAGAGCACAATGTTGGGGAGACAATGATTTATAGACATATTCATCATTTTCTTTCAAGGCACATACCCCATTTGGATGTGCATATGGTATGTCCTTTTAGGACCATTCCCCTCTTGGAATTACACATCTTGAAGGAATCTCCTCTTCAACTAATCTTTCATATTGGATGCCCTACCTCATCCTCAAAGAGTATCAAATCTCGATACTACTTATATCCTCAAGAATTATTATTCTTAGATGATTACCCAATCCTCCATTCTTTCTTCATGATATTAATACAAGAATGATGTGTCTATCTCTCCCTCTCAACTAGGAAGGATATACTCATTCCTTTACATGAAATGAATATACCCAAGCTCCCCCTTTACTAGGGATTTGTTTCCAACAACAACTATATATTCTTCTATGGATATCATGTTACTATAAGTTGCTTGTAGGGATCTTTTTTCTACATCATCATGTCATGATTAAAATTCAAATTCTACATCATGGAGCCATCTTCTTTCATAACTTCTGCATAGGGCTTCGACCATCTTCTACATCACTTTTCCTTCTTATTTTAATAAAAGATAATGTTGAACCAAGTAATTCTATTCATGTCATCCTTGTTTTCATCAAAACGTGACCTTTCTTGTCATCATCTAGATATTCTTCATATAGCTACCTATTTCAAGTCATGTTCCTTTCAAAATCATCCATCCAAATTTATGTGTACTAGTTGTAGGTGAATTTCTACAACCTTCTACCGGTAGCCCTATTCTAATCCAACCATATGCTTGCTTTCAAAAATCAAAAGTTAAATTCAAGAATATAATTACCTCTTTATGATGGCCCCTTTTTTTTATCTTCTTCTGCAACATCAACATCCCTTTGTACAAATCTATCTCTAAGACATCTATTACCAAGGTTCTCCTTCTTCACTATGCTTATCAAAGTCTTCATAGCTTCTTCATGGAGATGTTATAGATAATCCTTCTAATTTTTATCATATGTTGAGTAATCATCTTATATAAGCAGCTATAGATAAATATTTATGAACTCCCCTTTTAACTTCCTCATATATTGCTTCCTCGGGATCTTTATACATAACTCCTTCTGCATTGGAACAATTGTTGCCCACTACCTCCTATTCTTCATGAGGTCATATAATTTGGATTCTATCATGTCATTATATAGAATATTTAAATCCATATTGTATTTATTCCTTTATGTATTATTCATAAGGAAGAGTTCTTTTTTCTTCAATCATGCTCATGAGATAGAGCATTTGAACCATCCTCTTTTGCAGCAAATTGAAGACTTGACATTGTCTATCTATCAAAATGTTTTCAAATGTGTAGATACATCTTCCTTCATGTGGTCATCTAGACTTCATTTAGTAGCTTCATTTCCCTTGCTTGAATATGGAAAAATTATTGAACTAAATTATTATGTTGCACATTTCTGTCATCATACCTCTATCCTTCCAAATTGTGGATCTCACTCTAGGTGGAATGTAGACTATATATGTATTGCTTGCTTCTTTAAGTAGAGGTGAACCTTTCCAACAAGAATTCTAATGGAGGATCTTGATGATTTTTTTCTGCAAACACTTCTTTTTTATGATGATGAGGTGTGATGACCTCTTATCTTCCAATCTTGCTAACTGACATGCTTCAACCATGCAAATTGTTACTTGTGTTATCGTTTTATGCTTCTAATAATGATTCCATCTCAATCACAGCTATAATGCATCCTACCATAAATGTAATGATTGTTGTTTTGAAAATGAACTTAATGTATGAGAGACCTTTAATAGTATAGGTCTTTCACTTCTTCCTTCTTTGTTTTCCTCTCTTTCAATTATTCTACCACTTCAGTTGCATGGGCTTCACTTCTTTCTTTCCTTTTCTTGTTTCCCTTCTTGAGTTTAGGACAATTCCTCTTGTAGTACCCATATTCATTACATTCATAACACTAAATATTAGACATGTCAACTTTCCTTCGAAATTTCTTTCAAGGCTAAAATTTTCCAAATCTTCCTTTCTTCTTTGACATAACCGCAAATGCTTGAGTTGGCTCATTTGATTCAACATCATATTTTTCTTTCAATAGGGTTTCTTGAATCTTACATAATTCCCATAGATCATGTTATGCTCCTATACCAATAGGTGTCATATATCATGAATGACTTGATGAGATATGTAATATGTTCATACCTTTCCTTGTTGCAAAGGTTTTCCATATTGTCAAAAAATAAAAAAGTTAAAAAATGTAAAGAGGGTATACCCTAAAAGAAAAATCAAAGGGTGAAAAGAATAAAATATGGTCAAAAAAGTGAAGGAAAATGAACCCCATCAAAAGAAAGACCAAGGAAAGTGTGCAAGTCTAAATGCCACTACCTTTTACTGTTGTGCAATAAACAATTGTGTGCAACTTGTTAACTTATGCCACAATTGGTGAACAACCAAACATCTTAAGCTTGGCTAGTTTATATTTGAATTTTATGCTTTAGAGATAGAGAATAAAATCTAACCAAACTGTTTAATCTTGGCAGATATGTAGATAGGTAGAGTGAATAAAATGAGCTCAATATTTTAATCTGAGCCCTTGGATGTAATAAGGCTAGATTTAGATAGATATCTCCATGTAAAAGAAAAGAAAAGTTTGATAAGGGTTTGCCAATTTAAGTGCACCCAAATAAAGAAGAAAAAATGTTAGGTTAAAGTAGGTAGGGTAGGTAGATGATGTTGCAAAATTTCATGTGATGGATAATGACTCTAAAATGTGTTAATTTTTACTTTCATCACAAGTACAAGGCAAACATTACACTGAAATCATTTCAAGCAAGGCAAGGTCAAATACTTAACTTCCCCCTTCATTTTTCCCTAAACTCTCACTAATTTCCCCTAAGTACTAAGGCATTTGCTAAATTAGAGGGGCTCAGAGCATTTCTTTGACTTCTGGAGGGACCGGACCCTCGGCTAAATAGTTTATAAAGCCTAAAGTACTTAAAATAATTCATAAGAACACTCATTCACTTTCATGATTCTTTTCCTAAGTAAAATCCTATTTTACTTAGGAAAATTGCAAAAGTTCTCATATAAACCCTTCTTTAAGCCTAAGTTTAACTACACACGTCAAATTTTTTTACACTTAGCACTTTCGTTTTATTGTCATATTAACTTCTAACCTATATTATATAAATCCCTTACAATATTTTCCCCTTTCCCGATTATTCAATAGATTAGATATGCCCGAAATATTACATATCCTGCCCCAGTTGGATACAACCATAAATCCGCATTTAAAAGAGGATTAATGAATTAATCTGTAATTCATTAAGTACCTTAAACCCCACCATTCAAAATAGGATTAATTAGCCCTCATGGTTAATTAATAACCTCATAAGACAATCTCACCGCTCCTGATACGATTAAACAAATTCTTAATCTATCGGGCTCGCCTTTGTTAAAACTCTACACATCACTTCTTGTGTCAACCATCAGATCAGGTCCTCAATATTTGACGGCTAATGTTAATATTGCGCAACCCTTTTTGACCACGTGTTAGCACATGATCACAAAGAGGTTTTTGTATAGTAAGTCACACATGTCGAAAAATATATGGAATCATTGGCTCCCGACTTATTACCACCCATCCCCAAAAGCGATGCAATATGAAACCGCTTACTACCTTCCCCCATATGACAAAATTGTCATGTCACTCCCCGCTGATGTCACCCATCCCGAAACCAAAAAACCTCACCAACACTTGAATTTGTAAATAAAACAAACAATGTCATTTTCATTGCCTTGTACTGTAAACCCATGCTCCCATTCAAAAGAATGTCGAAGTCAACAATTCGAAGTTTTTAGCCGCCAACCCGCTCGAAACTTGTAGTTGACACAGCCCAGAGCCTGTTAGCCACAACCAGTACCTGAATTTCATTGTTCATCCCCTGAACACAGGTACATTATGATAGTTCTCATAGATCAGCATCAGGAATAAGTGCCTCAGCAGCTGGGAATTCTGAAAGGCACTCACAATAGTCCAATACACCAGCCACAGAGACCTCCAAGGGAACAAAAATAGAGACAAGTACATAGGTTACTAAAAAATCTACAATGTCTAAGCAGCCTGAAGCACCCAAAGAGTAGGCCCACATTCAGAATCCTCCAACTCAATTCAATGTGGTAGAACCACCCATCTTGCAGACTCCTCTAAATGAGGAGAGGACTAAAAAGAGAGATAGGGAATTAGCTACCCCTGCCAGTGGACCCTCTGAGCAGCCCGGTGCTAAGAGGCACACATTGAATCCTCTTTTAGAAGAAGAATTCTATGAAGAAAATACTGATAGCCAAAGAAAAGAAGGTGTTGATAGTCATCATACTTTCCCAGTAGAAGAAACACCTTCTAGCTCACAAAGACATGAGTTGGAAAGACAACAGAGTGCAGAGGTGTCATCCTTCAGGCCTCCAGGAAATAAAAATCTGGATATTAAGAAGAAGTTTAAAGAAATCAAAGCCAAAAATGAGCCATTAAGGATCCAAGTTTACAATCAATATTTGAAAATGGCTCCCACAAACGAGAACATGTTGATGTCAGCCTATGACATCAAAGAAGGGAAAATGATTATGAGTTTTTTCAAACCTAAGGTGAAACAACCTCAAATAGCTGCAAATTACTTCAACACTAATTTTGAAGTTATGGAAAAAGACATCCATCCCTTGGACCAGATTGAATTGCACAAGAAAATAGGAGAGATGGTCTACTCTACACTGACAAGTAAGGCCATGATGGCTCAAAGGCTGTAAAACTCTCTAAACAATACAACTGCCCAACTACAGCTGGAGAAAGCCTCTTTAGAGGCTAAAGACAATAGAATTAAAACATTAGAAGAATTGATCATTGGGTTGGGTCATGATCCCAAAGATGTGAAGGCTGCAGAAGCCTTAATTAAAAAGAAGGATGAATACATCGCTACTTTGAGAAAGCAACTAAAATTTCCACCTTCATGGCACCCACAAACAGCTGAGGTGATACAACAGAGAACTGAAGAAGAGCTGATGGATTTAGTTTTGAAACTTAATGAGTAGTTAAAGGAGACTGGACAAGAATTAGAGAAGTCATTGAAGGATAAGCAGGGAGAGTCGATCTCTCAGCCTCCCAATGTGATTCCAATAGTTTCCACTGTAGTCCCTTCCGCCCTTGGAACAGCTCTGGCACCTAATGTTCCAGTGGTCACAAAAGATGCAATAAAAACAACAACAACAACAGGTACAACACAAGCATGAATTTCAGGTCTCAGCCCAAATGAATTAGTAAAATCAATGGCAGAATTGAAGCTCCAAGTCATAGAGCTACAAAAGGTAAAAGAACAATTTGCTACCTTGGAGCAAAAGTATGATCTATCAAAAAATAAATATTGCAGAAAAGACAAGGGAAATTAAAGAATGGGAAAACAAGGTCAAATCATTAGAAAAAGACCTTACATTTGACAAGCCCTTGATAGATATTAAAAAGATTCTTTGGGCCAACATCACTCAGTCAATAAATGATGTTTTCCCATCAATCCAAATAATTTTTGAACAAATTGATTTAGTAAAGGCAACCCAAGAATAGATTCAAAGGATAAGAGCAGAGTTAGCAAAGATTCTTGAGGAAGCCACCAGGCTCATAATTTTGAATACTAAGAATAAGTACCAGCTTGAAGAACTGGGCATTGAAGACAGAACAAGGACAATTCTAGAAGTCAAAAGGGTTTTAACTAAAAGCACTTTGATGCAAAATTTAGAAAGAAGATGCCATGACATGCTGGAAGAAATTAATGATTTTGTGAAGAAATTTGATATTTTGCAGAGTAAAGGGTTGCCTAGTCCTTTAGTTTAATGAGGTATATAGATTATGTAGAAAAAATGAATCAATATGTAGGCAACCAGGAAAGTTCATCAACATAAAAAGCATTTCCTACAGGAAAATTTCTCTATGACAGTCTAGAGAACCTATTCTATGTTGAACATGAAGTAAAGCACTTGTTTCCAATTCAGCCCACCTTTTTCAGGTACACCGAAACTGATGAGACCTTGAGAAAATTTCAAAAAACCAGAATACCACAGCCAAAATGGTGGGAAGAAATGTTAGAAATTTTGTAAATTATCCTTGGTAAAAGGTAAATTTTGGTTATTTACTACAGTCAGTAATGGTAAAGAGGATAAATAGAGATCAAACAAGTCAAAGAGTATTAGAGCAGGTAAAGAGTATCAGTGAAAATAGGGCAGCGAGCATAGAATTACAAAAAAGATAGCAGCAAGCAATTATAGGACCTGCCTCCAGCACATTCACAAAAATAGGAACACCAAGACATCAATTTTCCTTTTCTTCTATCTATGAGACCACCTGTCTCTATTTTTCTTGTAACTCATTGATAGTCATCCTAGAATATATCTCACTCTGTTATGAGATATTTTTTGTAAATTCTTTTGTATAAATACTCCCTCAATTGGAGTATTTGAGGGTGAATTCTTAGACATTACTGTAAAACTGATTACTTTGGAATAAAGTGTTGTTGGACAAATTTTGTATGGCTAGTTGGATGAAGAATTAATGTAAAGGAATTTTCACAGGATTCATGTGTCAGACACTAGATCAATAAGTATTCTATATCTCATGTTTTAAAGTTTTCTTGTTTATAGTATCAACTGTGTTTCATATCTGAATAGTAAAACGAAAAAGAATAATTCAGAAAGTGCTTAAGTGCAATCTGTTTTCAATCATTTTTATTCTCAATGTTTTCCTCTAGACTAGCATAAGCAGTGAATTCTTAAGTGCTATTGTTTCCTATTTTAATCATCTTCGGTTATTTAATAAAGAATTCTTAATTGCTCTTTATTGTTAATCATCCAAGTTCCCTCCTTAAAATATGTTGAAGGATTCTTAATTGCACTTCATCCCTTTTAAGTCCATTCCATCTTTTAAAGTCTCTATTGCTCCTTGTTTGGCTATCTTTCCCTGTGAAACCATCCCTTGTTAAGAAACCAAATCCAGTTAAGCCATCTTCTTTGACTCCATTAGCCCAATGGCCTAAACAATTCATTCCTTACCCCTCTGTTATTAAATTTCACCAACAAAATCAAAACCCCTAAACTTTCATAACTAGCCTAATATCTTTCAAAACAAAGCCAAAACTTAAAGAGAGAGCCCTCTTTGGATATAGATTGGCTAGATTTTGTATCTAAAAGTTGGTTTGTGGTTACCTCAGACCCCTTTCCTCTTCCCAACAACTTCAAGGAAAATCTGAGTCATAAAATAGTGGCAACTCCACTGGGGAATGAATAGTTTGTTTGTTACTATTGTTTATTTTATAAACTATAGACGGAGCTTAAAGTTAGCCAGGTAACCTTTGAACTACTCTTGATTTGCAATTGCATATTAGATGAATGATGCTTCAGTCTATCTCTGATCTAGTTTATGGATTGAACATCTGGTTTCCAAATATTCGACCAGTTCTTCTTGTCAAATAAGCCTTTAAGAAAATTTAAATCTTATATCTGAAACCTCTTAAAAAAAATATTGAAGTTGTGTTGCTAATCCCATTTAAAGAAAAGCCAAAAATACCCCTAAAAATATGGCTTCAAAAAGGACTCGTTACACCAGGTCAAATCTTGATCCAAATCCACCACCTGTGTTTGAGAATCCCAATCTGATTCCCAAAATTCTTAGGAGACGGGATAGCCAAGAAAGTTTTGCTAGTTCTAGACCCCCTTTCAGATCAGGATCCTGTCCTGTAAGGTGGATCTACCTTGAGGACGGACCCTTTGATGAGCAATTTGAGACCTCTTTGTTTGTAAAATTTTCTGACTCTGAGTTGGTCCGCTTGGTTCAGGACCCAGTATTGTTGAAGACTTACAACTTGAAATTGTTAATTCACATCTTGATAGACATTTGCAGAGTTTAATACAATCTGAGATTACTTCTGAAAAGACACCTGATCTCTCTACAATTACTGCTGCTTTTGCAAGTTCCTCAACATTTCCTCAGACATCTCAACCTCAAACCACCCCTTCTACCTCTCCATCTACCACTCCAACACCTATTGTTATCCCAACTCCAGCTATTGTTTCATCACTACCTGCTACAATAGCAAATAGATATACTCCCTTGGTATTACCAGCCAATCCAGGGGCTATGCCCCAAGACTACCAAAGTAAAATCACTCCATTCGATGGTTTTGGTACTTACACTACACAACAACATACCAAAAAAATGACTGATTACTTTGAAATATATGAAATAGATGCTGATGATGTAAGAATGAGAATATTTTTTCAAAGTCTAACTGGAGAAGTTAGAACTTGGTTTAGAGCCCTACCTGCTAACAGTATAAATGATCTAGAAAATCATTATAGGCAATTCTTAAACAGATGGTAAAAGAAGAAATATCATCTCCAAATCTTATCAAAATATGAAAACCTGAAGAGAGGAACACAAGAAACTGTGCAAGATTATTGCAGTAGGTTTAATAATTTTTACGATGCTATCCCTCAAAACCTCAGACCTCCTCCTGAT
This sequence comes from Pinus tabuliformis, assembly GCA_031772625.1. Classification (NCBI taxonomy): domain Eukaryota; kingdom Viridiplantae; phylum Streptophyta; class Pinopsida; order Pinales; family Pinaceae; genus Pinus; species Pinus tabuliformis. The sequence continues at coordinate 445,016,055 of CM062815.1, read as the reverse complement.
TTAGCATTAATCAAATTCCCTAATGGATTTGATTTTGACATGGCCTACCAGCTTAGGGAAAGAGCTCCTCAAACTTTAGAAGATATGCAAAGTATAGCTATTGGTGTTGAAGCCAACCTGATATCTAAACGAGCCAAGGCCAGAAGTGAAAGGAGAATACCATTGAAAGAAGAACCCTCAGCCTTTGAACATAAACTGGATGCCATTATTAAAGGGATGGATAGGCTAGGAGATAGAGTAGAAATGATTGAAAGGAAAGCCCCTTGGGATGGTCAGCCAACCAATACTGGAAGAAATCCAAACTTTAGGAAAAATCAAAACTAGAACACTGGAAAGACTGGTCCTGACCAAAATATTAGGCCCCCATTCCAGGAAAATTATGTTGAAGCCTCAAATTCTGATGAACCAATAGAAGATACTCAAATAAACTTGATGGGACTCAATAATAAACAACAAGTTTTCCTGACCCAAGAGGATCAAGAATCTCATATTCTTAAACAATTCCAAACTTAGTCAGGTGAGTCATTTGACTTCAGGGAGGGATATGATATAGCCATTTATGAAGTTCACAAGCAATATAATCTGAGGAGCAGAAGAATTGACATCCCTGAAACCAAAAAACAGAAAGCTACAAAACAGCCCATCAAAGGTAAGATGAATACTACACTTGTACATATTCTTTCTAGATCAGATCCTAATCCTACTAATCCAATAATTGAAGATGTATCTGATAATCAACCTAATAACAGACAACTCTCCACCTCTCCTCCTCCCAAAGGAAATGTGGAATAACCTCCAAAAGTTGATTTGGAAACATCCTTAGTTCATAACCCCACTCCTGAGAAGGAGAAAAGTAAAGAAAATATAGAAGATAGAGAGAATCCAACTGTCTGAAATACAAGAGCTTAGACTGAAAAACCTTTTAATCTAGAGACTGAAGTAGGCAAACTAAAAATAGCTGTTCCATTGTCTGAATTAGCTAAACATGATGCCTACTAAAGCCAAATCAATAGATCACTCAAAATCACTGGAAATGAAGACTCAGTAAATGTTTTTGATGACCAACCTGAATTGATCTTTGGCCCTGAAGTAAATGGAAAACCCTTAGATGGAGGAATTCCTCCTTTCTATGTAAGTTTAAACATACATGACAAAATACTTCATAATTCCATGTTTGATTCTGGGGCATCTCACAACCTAATGCCCAAGTTTGTAATGGAAAAATTAGACCTAGATATCACCAGGCCATACAAAGACCTCTTTTCTTTCGATTCGAGTCAGGTGAGATGTTTAGGATTAATAAAAGACTTGTGTGTTTCACTGGTTCAATACCCTGCAAAGACAATCTTAATGGACATAGTAGTAGCAGATATTCCACCAAAGTATGGCATGTTATTGTCCAGATCCTAGGGTGCAAAGCTTTAGGGATCTCTTCAATTGGACATGTCATATGCTACTATCTCAGTTTTCGGCCAACCTATGAAACTATACAAAGAAACTTTACTGAAATATGTAGTAAGTAGTCAGGAGAAACCCCAAAATTTCCCCATAGTATGAAGCTCTCTTGCTAGGTCTTAAACTTGCCAAAAGATTTGGAGCAATTAGGGTATCTGTCATATGAGATTCTGATTTAATCATTCAACAAATCAAAGGGAAGTATCTAACTAACGATCCTAGATTGAGATACTACAGAGGAACAGTTATAGAGATTCTTAATACTTTTTTGGAAACTCAGCTTGCTAGAATCCTAAAAAAACACAACTTGCAAGCCCACAGTCTAGCAATGTTTGCCATCACCTACAAATTACCATTCGAACCATATCATTAGTTTACAGCTGAGATTAGACACAGACCAGCTATGCTAGACAATCTAAAGAATTGGCAAGTGTTTGATAGTGATGAGCAAATAAATAATTTATTGACTTTAGATGAAGAAGTTTCTAACAGTCACATAGATGTAGATATAGTTACTGAATTTGATTAAACAAATGAGGTAGAAACAAACATTTCAGAAGAAAGTAAATTAAAATGCTTCATCCCACAAGGTTCACCAACAAATAAATGTAGGACCTTAAACAAATGGATATTGATGAGATTATTGAAGGAGAATTAGAAGTCATTGATTTAAAAGATAATCATTTGCCTAAAGGATTAACTCCTCTGGAAGACCTCTTTGATTCTAATGATATTCCAAAGAAACCTAAGATGGAACCACTAAAAGCAGACATCGAAGAATATAACTTAGGGACAGAAGGAAATCCAAAAATGATAAAGTTATCAAGATATTTTCCTCCTGACCAAAAATTAATATATGTTGAACTAATAAGAGAATTCTAGGATGTCTTTGCCTGGAGCTATGAGGACTTGAAATCATATGACACCTTTATAATTCAACATACAATACCTTTGAAAGAAAATTAGAAACCATTTAAACAAAAACTCAGAAGATTTAACCCTGTACCACTACCATTGATTGAAAAAGAAATTAAACGTATGTATGAAGCAGGGATAATTGCCCCTATTAGGTTTTCAGAGTGGGTGTCTAATCTAGTACCTACTAGGAAGAAAATTGGGGAAATCAGATTATGTGTTGATTTAAGAAATGTGAATAAGGTTTCTCTGAACGATAATTATCCTTTACCTAAGATGGATCATATTTTGCAAAGGGTAGTAGGTGCTTCTAGGATTTCACTTTTAGATGGATTCTCAGGGTATAACCAGATTCTAGTTCATCCTGATGACCAGGAGAAAACTGCTTTTACAACACCATGGGGCACATTCATGTACATCAAAATGCCATTTGGACTTAAAAATGCAGGGAAAACCTTCCAAAGAGTAATGGATATAGCATTTGCAAAAGAAATTCATGATTTTCTTGTTATATATCTAGATGACTTAACTATTTTTTCTAAATCAGATCAACAGCATTTGGACCATCTCAGACAAGTATTTTTAAAATGTAGAAAATATGGCATCTCTTTAAGTCCAAAGAAGTCCTTGTTTGGTCTAGAGGAAGGTGAACTCTTGGGCCATATCATTTTCAAAGATGGCATTCGAATTGATCCTGCTAGAATAGAAGCTATTCTGCAGATACCTCATCCAAGAAATATCAAAGAAATTCAAGTTTTCTTAGGAAAGATAAATTTTTTGAGAAGATTCATATCTAATTTAGCTAAAATAATTAGATTGCTTAATGATATGTTAAAAAAGGATTCAAGTATCAAATGGATAGTAGAAGCCAAACAAGCATTTGAATAAATTAAAATGGCTTTAACTAGAACACCGGTCTTAACCAACCCACAATTTGATAGAGACTTCATAATATTTTTATTCGCATCAGAACACACTATAGCAACTATTTTATTACAAAAGGATGATCAAGGATGTGAGAAACCTATCGCCTTTCTTAGTAAAGCACTCAGGGATGCATCATTAAAATACAACACCATGGAGAAACAAGCTTTTTCACTTGTAAAAGCCATTAAAGACTTCAGAGTCTATATATTATACTCTCATGTGATAGCCTATGTACCAAACATTGTTGTCAAAGACATCTTAACCCAAGATGGAATTAAGGCCAAAAGAGGTAAATGGATTGCTACCATATTAGAATATGATATTGAAATAAACCTACCAAGCTAATAAAAGGATAGGGATTGACCAAACTTATGACAGAAACAAATTGTCAAGCCCTGGACATTAATGAACTAGATAACGAACAGGAGATGGCGACTCCACAAATCAGCCAAGCCTTCTTAGATTCACCTTGGTATGCTAATGTAATTTATGTATGACTAAACTTGCAGGCTCCTCCAGGGCTATCCAAAACAAAGAAAAGGTTTTTAAAGATGAAAGCTTCAAAGTTTTGTATTTTAGATAATGCTCTTTTTTGGAAAAATCATGAAGGAATTTTATTGAATTATTTATTAAAAGAAGAAGCTGACAAGGCTCTCCAAGAATTTCATGCAGGAGACTGTGGTGGACACCTTTACTGGAAATCAACTGCAGACAAGATCCTAAGGGCTGGATTCTATTGGCCAACTTTTTTCGTTGATGTAAAGAAATTTGTTACTGCTTGCCATAAATGTCAAATTTTTGAAGGCAAGAGAAAATTGTTACCTTTACCCCTTAAACCAATTTCCACTGAAAACCCTTCCAACAATGGGGCCTTGACTTCATTGGAGAAATTCATCCTCCCTCTTCTGGCCAACACAAATGGATTCTCACTACCACAGACTATTTCACCAAATGGATAGAGGTCATCCCCTCCAGACAAGCCAATGACACAGTGATCATAGGATTCTTAGAAACCAACATATTGTCTAGATTTGGCTGTCCTAATAAAATCATAACTGAAAATATTGTTGCCTTCAAATCCAAGAAGATGATAAGTTTCTATAACAAGTACCACATCACCTTAGGCCATTATACAACCTATTACCCTCAAGGAAATGGACTGGTTGAGTCTTCCAACAAGAGCCTCATTAATATTATTAAAAAATTATTGGAAGAGAACAAGAAAAATTGGCACAAGAAACTGACAAATGCATTATGGGCAGAAAAAAATCTATTGGTACTAGTCCTTATGAGTTAGTCTATGGCATGGAGGTTGTATTCCCTTCATCATTAGGAGTTCCTGTAATGAAATTACTTCAAGAAGCTCAGGTGGAACCTAATGATATTCAAAGGAGGATAAACCAGACCATCAATCTACAACAGACCAGAGAGGAAGTGTATCAAAGATCCCAAGTGTTGCAGGAAAAGCTTAGAAAGATATTTGGTAAAAGGACCAAGGCATATGACTTGTACCTTGGAGAAAAAGTGTTAAGGTGGGATTCCAAGAGAGAGGATAAGGGGAAACATGGGAAGTTTGACTTCCTATGGAAAGGACCTTATATTATCTATGCCTTACAAGGAAATAATACATATTATCTGAAAAACTTAGATGGCACAGAAACAGAAGAAGGGCCAGTTAATGGTCGGATGTTGAAACATTACTTTGATCCTACTTATTAATGTATCCTGATTTTTAACATGTACATACTATATCCTTTGTATTGTTACAGTTTTGATTGGATAGTAACTTGTTGGAGTTGAAGCCCGAAGAGAAGGCCCTAAGATTCAAAAGTGTCACTATCATACATACAATAAAGCAACGAGAAAAAAAATATTTCATAGTTTAGTCAAATTCATTCGAAGGCCATTTGACCTGCTGTTCTTGACTTTCCTCCAGGAAAAGCCATCCCCAAGTGGAGCCAGTGTTATGCTCCTAAAAGAAAAATCAAAGGATGAAAAGAATAAAAGATGGTCAAAAAAGTGAAGGAAAATGAACCCCATCAAAAGAAAGACCAAGGAAAGTGTGCAAGTCTAAATGCCACTACTTTTTACTCTTGTGCAATAAAAAATTGTGTGTAGCTTGTTAACTTATGCCACAATTGGTGAGCAGTCAAACAGCTTAAGCTTGGCTAGTCCATATTTGAATTTTATGCTTTAGAGATAGAGAATAAAATCTGACCAAACTGTTTAATATTGGCAGATAAGTAGATAGGTAGAGTGAATAAAAGGAGCTCAACAGTTTAATCTGAGCCCTTGGAAAGGCTAGATTTAGATAGTATCTCCATGTAAAAGAAAAGAAAAGTTTGATAAGGGTTTTCCAGTTTAAGTGCACCCAAATAAAGAAGAAAAAATGTTAGGTTAAAGTAGGTAGGGTAGGTAGATAATGTTGCAGAATTACATGTGATGGATAATGACTCTAAAATGTGTTAATTTTTACTTTCATCACAAGTACAAGGCAAACATTACACTGAAAGCATTTCAAGCAAGGAAAGGTCAAATACTTAACTGTCCCCTTCATTTTTCCCTAAACTCTTACTAATTTCCCCCAAGTACTAAGGCATTTGCTAAATTAGAGGGGCTCAGAGCATTTCTCTGACTTCTGGAGGGATTGTACCCTCGACCCAATAGTTTATAAAGCCTAAAGTACCTAAAATTATTCATAAGAACACTCATTCACTTTCATGATTCGAAAATTACAAAATTTCTCTTACAAACCCTTCTCTAAGCCTAAGTTTAACTACATATGTCAAATGTTTTTACACTTAGCGCTTTCATTTTATTGTCATATTAACTTCTAACCTATATTATATAAATCCCTTACAATATTTTCCCCTTTCCCGTATTATTCAATAGATTAAATATTCCCGAAATATTACATATCCCACCCCGGTTGAATACAACCATAAATCCGCGTTTAAAAGAGGATTAATGAATTAATCTGTAATTCATTAAGAACCTTAAACCCCCGCCGCTCAAAATGGGATTAATTAGCCCTCATGGTTAATTAATAACCTCATTAGCCAATCTCGCCACTCCCGATATGATTAAATTAATTCTTAATCTATCAAGCTTGCCTTTGTTAAAACTCCACACATCACTTCTTCCGTCAACCATTAGATCAGATCCTGAAGATCTAAAGGCTAATGTTAATATCGCGCAACCCTTTGTGGTCATGCGTTAGCATGCAATCACAAAGCGGTTTTTGCATAGTAAGTAACCACACATCGAAAAATCTATGGAATCGCTGGCTCCCGACTTATTATCGTCCGTCCCCAAAAGCGATGCGATATGAAACTGCTCATCGCCTTCCCACATACAAAAAAAATGTCATGTCACTCCCCGCTGACGTCACCCATCCTGAAACCAAAAAACCCTGCCAACCCTTGACTTTGTAAATAAAACAAACAATGTCATTTTCATTGCCTTGTACTGTAAACTCGTGCTCCCATGCAAAAGAATGTCAAAGTCAACAGTTCAAAGTTTTCAGCCGCCAACCCGCTTGAAACTTGCAGCCGACGTAACCCAGAGCCTATTAGCCACAACCAGTACCTGAATTTCATTATTCATCCCCCGAACATAGGTACATTATGATAGTTCTCAGATATCAACATCAGGAATAAGTGCCTCAACAACTAGGAATTTTGAAAGGCACTCACAGCAGACCAATACACCACCCATAGAGACCTCCAAGGGAAAATAAAGAGAGACAAGTACATAGGTTACTGAACAATCTACAATGTCTAAGTAGCCTGAAGCACCCAAAGAGCAGGCCAACATTCAGAATCCTCCAACTCAAGTCAATGTGGTAGAACCACCCATCTTGCAGACTCCTCTGAATGAGGAGAGGACTAAAAAGAGAGATAGGGAATTAGCTACCCCTACCAGTGGACCCTCTGAACAGCCCAGTGCTAAGAGGCACAGGTTGAATCCTCTTTCAGAAGAAGAATTCTATGAAGAAAATATTGATAGCCAAAGAAAAGAAGGTGTTGATAGTCATCAGACTTTCCTAGTAGAAGAAACACCTTCTGGCTCACAAAGACATGAGTTGGAAAGACAACAGAGTGCAGAGGTGTCATCCTTCAGGCCTCTAGGAAATGAAAATTTGGATATTAAGAAGTTCAAAGAAATCAAAGCCAAAAATGAGCCATTAAGGATCCATGTTTACAATCAATATTTGAAAATGGCTCCCATAAACGAGAACAGGTTGATGTCAGCCTATGACATCAAAGAAGGGAAAATGATTATGAGTTTTTTCAAGCCCAAGGTGCAATAGCCTCAAACAGCTGCAGATTACTTCAAAACTAATTTAGAAGTTATGGCAAAAGACATCCATCCCCTAGACCAGATTGAATTGCACAAGCAAACAGGAGAGATGGTCTACTCTACACTGACAAGTAAGGCCATGATGGCTCAAAGGCTGGAAAACTCTCTAAACAATACAATTGCCCAACTACAGTTGGAGAAAACCTCTTCACAGGCTCAAGACAACAGAATTAAAACATTATAAGAATTGATCATTGAGTTGGGTCATGATCCCAAAGATGTGAAGGTTGTATAAGCCTTAATTAAAAATAAGGATGAAGACATCGCTACTTTGAGAAAGCAACTAAAAGTGCCACCTTCACAACACCCACAAATAGCTGAGGTGATACAACAGAGAACTGAAGAAGAGCTGATGGATTTAGTTTTGAAACTTAATGAGCAGCTAAAGGATACTGAACAAGAATTAGAGAAGTCATTGAAGGATAAGCAGGGAGAGTCGACCTCTCAGCCTCCCAATGTGTATCCAGTAGTTTCCACTGTAGTCCCTTCCACCCTTGGAACAGCTCTGACACCTAATGTTCCAGTGGTCATAGCAAAGGCAGTAATAGCAACAACAACAGCAGGTACAACACAAGCAGGAATTTCAGGTCTCAACCCAGATGAATTAGTAAAATCAATGGAGGAATTGAAGCTCCAAGTCATAGAGCTGCAAAAGGTAAAAGAACAATTTGCTACCTTGGAGCAAAAGTATGATCTCTCAAAAATAAATATTGCAGAAAAGACAGGGGAAATTAAAGGATTGGAAAATAAGGTCAAATCATTAGAAAAATACCTTACATTTGACAAGCCCTTGACAGATATTAAAAAGATTCTTTGGGCCAACATCACTTAGTCAATAAATGATGTTTGGCCATCAATCCAAATAATTTTTGAACAAATTGATTTAGTAAAGGCAGCTCGAGAAGAGATTCAAAGGACAAGAGCAAAGTTAGGAAAGATGCCTGAGGAAGCCACCAGGCTCATAAATTTTTTGAATACCAAGAATAAGTACCACCTTGAAGAACTAGGCATTGAAGACAAAACAGGGACAATTCTGGAAGTCAAAAGGGTTTTAACTAAAAGGACTCTGATGCAAAATTTAGAAAGAAGATTCCATGACATGCAGGAAGAAATTAATGCTTTTATGAAGAAATTTGACATTTTGCAGAGTCAAGGGTTGCCTAGCCCTTTAGTTTAATGAGGCATATATATTATGTAGAAAAATTGAATCAATATGTAGGCAACCAGGCAAGTTCATCAACAAGTGCATCAACATCAAAAGCATTGCCTACAGGCAGAGTTCTCTATGACAGTCTAGAGAACCTATTCTATGTCGAACATGAAGTAAAGCACTTGTTTCCAATTCAGCCTACCTTTTTTAGGTACACTGAAACTGATGAGACCTTGAGAAAACTTCAAAAAACCAAAATACCACAACCAAAATGGTGGGAAGAAATGTTAGAAATTTTGTAAATTATCCTTGGTAAAAGGTAAATTTTGGTTATTTACTACAGTCAGTAATGGTAAAGAGGATAAATAGAGATCAAACAGGTCAAAGAGTATTAGAGCAGGTAAAGAGTATCAGTGAAAATAGGGCAGCCAACACAGAATTACAAGAAAGACAGTAGCAAGCAATTATAGGACCTGCCTCCAGCACATTCAAAAAAATAGGAACACCAAGACATCAATTTTCCTTTTCTTCTATCTATGAGACCACCTGTCTCTATTTTTCTTGTAACTCATTGATAGTCATCCTAGAATATATCACACTCTGTTATGAGATATTTTTTGTAAATTCTTTTGTATAAATACTCCCTCAATTGGAGTATTTGAGGGTGGATTCTTAGACATTGCTGTAAAACTGATTACTTTGGAATAAAGTGTTGTTGGACAAATTTTGTATGGCTAGTTGGACGAAGAATTAATGTAAAGGAATTTTCACAGGATTCATGTGTCAGAGACCCGATCAATAAGTATTCTATATCTCATGTTTTAAAGTTTTCTTGTTTATAGTATCAACTGTGTTTCATATCTGAATAGTAAAACGAAAAAGAATAATTTAGAAAGTGCTTAAGTGCAATCTGTTTTCAATCGTTTTTATTCTCAATGTTTTCCTCTAAACTACCATAAGCAGTGAATTCTTAGTTGCTCCTGTTTCCTAGTTTAATCATCTTTGGTTATTTAATAAAGAATTCTTAATTGCTCTTTATTGTTAATCATCCAAGTTCCCTCTTTTTAAAATATGTTGAAGGATTCTTAATTTCCCTTCATCCCTTTTAAGTCCATTACATCTTTTAAAGTCTCTATTGCTCCCTGTTTAGCTATCTTGCCCTGTGAAACCATCCCTTGTTAAGAAACCAAATCCAATTAAGCCATCTTCTTTGACTCCATTAGCCCAATGGCCTAAACTATTCAGTGCTACCCCTCTGCTATTGAATTTCACCACCAAACACAATCAAAACCCCTAAGCTTCCAGAACTAACCTAATATCTTTCAAAACAAAACCAAAACTTAAAAAGAGAGCCCTCTCTTGATACAGATTGGCTAGATTATGTATCTAAAAGTTGGTTTGTGGTTACCTCGGACCGCTTTCCTCTTCCCAACAAATTCAAGGAAAATCTGAGTGATAAAAGATCATTGAATGATGTCACTTCTTTCTTTACATAGATGCTTGATACAAAGTTTCCCCATTCTTTTGGTAATGCATTGAGTACACAAGTGGTCATCTCTAGATTTAACATGGTTTATCCTAGCTCTTGTAGTTGATCTTTTATTTGTGATATCTTCATGAGATGTCAAGCTACCCTTTATTCCTTTATTACTATCATTTTGTATAATTCATTTCTTAGGGATATTATTTCCCGAGTTGTACTTACAGAATACAACTCTAACAACTTGTCATAGATCTCTTTTGATGACTTCAATTTTTCTACAAAAGAAATGAGAGAATCATTGATGGATTCAATGAGGATTCTTTGAGCCCTTATTTTTCCTTTGATATATTTTGATAATTATTGAGCCTAATATTAAGGAGACTTAGTGATGGAACCCATAACATAAAAAAAAAACTTCATTTTTTGTGAGAATCAAATATATTGTCATCTTCCATGCGTGGTAGTTTGATGGCCAAACAAGTTTATTGTTCTCCTTGTAGAAAGTAGTCATTTGATTTGATTGAGACATCAATATAAAGTACTTAATGGAAAAATGAAGATTCCTCCTTGATGTTGATGTCTTCCACTAGAGCGTGAGATTTAAAATTATGGAGGGATGATCTTCCTTCTTCAAAATGACAATGCTTCTTCTTCAAGATGCTTGAGGTGTGACGCTTTCTTCAAAGGTCAATTATTTGTTTTTCTCCTTTTGATGTTGATGTAGAATGTGGGAGGCTTTCCAATATGCTTCATGTGTAGAGTGTCATTCCTTCTTCTAGGTTATGAGTTGGAGGTATGGTCTTTTAAGTCTTATTTATTCTTTTAAGAGTCATTTCTTCAAGATGATGATGAGGTCTTGGGATGTGATGAATAGAGATTCTTTTGATGTTATTCCTTCTTATGTTTTCCCCTTTTGTACCTCTTTCAATTGATATGATCTTCAAGTTTCCTTTCCTTGTGACCTTAGCTCTAAAACCATGTTGAGAAATCAAGGGAAACTAGATTAGGGGTGATTTCTATCTACTTTGATAACTACTTGTGATTTTCTTTTACTTCAATTTGTAATTCTTATTATTATTAGCATCATCTTTTGTTGTTATTATAGTGTTATAATCATGAAACAAATACCAGAACATGAAGATAAATAGACACAAGATATAAGATGCTAGCCACGGCCAAAACATATCCTGGAGAGGAAAAACCCTCAAGAAATTCTTCTCTTCTTATAGAATCTTCAAAGGATGAATTCCAAAATCTTTTGGATTCAAAACCAAGACCCCTCCAAGATGAAGTAAACATTCCTTTCAAAGTACTTCAGCTCAACAAAGTCAATTATAGTCAAACTTCTCCAAATCCTCAACTTCGACCTCTGCAACATTTTTTCGTCCTCTTCTTCTCTCCTGCAATTTTCAACCTTCCCGTTGTAGCTGCAACTTCACACGTGTGGGAGAAATATGGTGAAAGAGGTCTCATTATTCCCTCTCTTAGGGTGCTTCTTTATCCTTAGCAATGAGGCTTTCAAACTTGATCTTTTGACATAAATTTTGGCTCCTTCAAATGACTATAATTTGGACCTTGTTGCAACAAGAATGATGCCCTAGTTTTTCACACATGTGAGGGAATGTGTTACAAATTTTAGACTATCAATTTTGGCTCTCATTCCATGAGTTCTTCTTTCCTTCTCTTGTATTTTTTGTCTCTATATTGTGTTTGTGATCGAGCTACTTGGTGTGTTCTCCCAAATGAGGTCAAGTGTCATGTATATATAGTTGTCATTGGAGTGTGAACTACCCTAATGAGGTTGACTTCATCATATCAAGGTAAACTTGATATTAGAGGGGTAATTTGACACATTTAACTCAAAAATAATTTCTTTGACTTGCTACAAGATGCCCAATGGGGTCTTTCACATATGACAATGACTCTTTTGAATTCATGACTCAATGATAAAAACTAGAAGCACACAATGGGTGATTTGACCTAGAAAAATTTAACCTTGAGCATGAAACTCCATGCTTTATAAATCACAACAATAATTTTCTTTCTCCTTTACATAAAATACAAAAAATCAATAGTACATAGAATATTATGAAGTCCAAACCTAATTACACATTTCAACAAGATGAATGCATCATATCAATCAATAACTAACATCAATCAAAAGAGAGTACAATCAAGATGAAAGCACACAACATGACCTAACCTAAACTAAAATAAACAGTAACAATGAAATACCAAGAATAATAACGAAACCAATGAAGCCACCTTAGCACTTCATCAGAACAAAAAATCCATACCTTTGTGCTTGGATATTAGAAAAAATAAAGGATATGTGAAGGAGAAGGTGATCACAAGCTACTCTCTCTCTCTCTCTCTCTCTCTCTCTCTCTCTCTCTCTCTCTCTCTCTCTCTATGTATACAAACACACACACACACAATGGCCAAAGGTAGGATCCAACTCATGAGGATGGACAAGAGAATCAAAATCATGCCAAACCTAATATATGCATACACAAACTTTATCTATCCATTTCTAAATGGGATTGTAATAAGTAAATGATAGCTCATTCTTGATCCAAATAAGGTCTTCATAATGAAACCCTTGTATTTTAGAAGTAATCTATATACTTAAAGAGATAGAATCTTTGGCTCCCATCAACATTATTTCCCAAGTTTTGAAATCGAATTGTTGTTGCTCAAACTAGCAGGGGTCTTGGGAGGGGATGCTATAGAGCAACTAATAGGTTGAGGGGCAATAATGGAGTGATATCCCACTACCACCTCAGCTAAGGATCCCTTATTTTTATGGATTTCGCAGATGGGAGGAGACCTGGTATGAGGAATCACAGGAATGAATAGGTCAATGAAAGGATGAAGGGTGAATCCCAAGGCCCATTCACAAGAGAGACTCAATGGTATGGTTTTATTGATTGAAGAGCAAGGTGATAGGTGTTGGCTGCTCGAATTGTTTATTAATTAAACAGTTGAGTACCACATTAAATTGTCAACCAGGGAAATTCCTTTTGTTTCAAAGGTGACCTCGTACTGTATGCACTTAATTCTAAAAGCATTAAAGGCTGTAGTATAAACAAATCTACTTTCTATCAAACCCTTACTCTGTGTTACAGCAGTTATGATCTATTGCAGAAGTGAAATGAAAACAGTTAACTAAAGGTAACAAATTTGCAAAAAGAAATGAAGGTTGTCTTGTAACAGAGGATCAAGACCCTATCCTCAGGGTAAGGATGTTCAGCACCTACCCCTGTAACAAAATTGCCAATGCACACTGCAAATCCTAATCACCGGTGACACACTCTTTTATAGCGCCAATTGATTAAGAAAACAAAGTATCAGCAAAGGAAAAATATCAGAAGCAATGCTAGAGATACACAGAAATCACACACACACTCAACAAAAAAGAAATGGGTGAATCTTGTGAAGAAGGTGGGCCCTATCCCTCTCACAAGATTCCCCAGGACACAGATGCTAAGTTAAAATGCTCAGAACAATGCTTTATTCATCTGCCAAAATGTCAAATTACAATAAGGATTCAGACTTGCTCTGCACTACAATACTCCTGTTACAACTTGTTCTCCCTTTCTAATGTAGATGTCTCCTCTTTATAGAGGAGACATCTATTACAATAGATTGTCATTACTCATTCAGTTGACCCTTTTGTACAAAAATAGGAAATCAATTCCTGTTACAGCATGCTGTTACAACAATGTGTAGTTTTTTCATCCTTCGTTATCGGATCCTTTTGCTGTTGCAAAGCTGGTAAACCTCAACCGTCTCTTTGAGATCCTTGTACTGTCCTTGCCTATTTCACCATTGTTGCCGATTTGGTAAATCTCAACTGTTCCCTTGAAGTTCTCGTGCTGTTCCCGATGTTCCAACATCTGCGACTGTATTTTGCCAATTTTGGACAGTGGCTAATCATGCTATGTCAGCATCTGCAACATATAGTTCTGCCAGCTTCAGACGGTTACTGCTCCTACTAGGCAATTGTTGTTTCTGGTGTTTCAGCCATTGCAAAATGAGGTTTTACCCGCTTTAGTCAGTTGTTGTTTTCTGGTATTGCAGCAACTGCACAGTTGCTGTTTTTGGTGTTTCAGCAACTGTGAGTTATAATTCTGCAGACTTTGAACAGTTTCAACAATTGTCAGCGACTTAGTCAACTTCCAAAGATTAATTATAAAGATAACATGAATATGTGTTGAATAATTAAACATATAGCAATGAGGAGAGTTACTTCATACCTTTGGAATAATTAGGTCAAAATGTTATCAAGGCTTTCAACTTATGGGCTAAAGAGGGTAACATAATGACAAAATACAAGGTCAAAAGTAGACAATATGGAGTCCTAACAATAGGCTCTCTAGGAAAGACTAGGAGGATTCTTGAGTCTAGGGTCTAGGAATATATCTTGTCAAGAGGTTTCCTAGACCTGAAAATCTTATGGAGTAGTGGCCTTTGTGTGATCCTCAGAGAATTGGAGTTGTAAGGTTGCGAGACCACATGAGACCAAGTGGACCCAGAAATAGGTCAAGGATGTGGAGTTGATCAGCCAAGGAGGGACTTGACCTAATTAAGGAAGATAAGAGGACCAAAGGACAAATCTTCTTTTGATAATTTAATGCAATGATCCAAATGAGGACACTAGCCAAGGGAAACCTAGGTCAAGAGATGATCCTTGAGTTAAAGCTTGATATATCTCAAGATCCCACCTTCGAAATTTCTCAAAATTTGGAGGGCCTCTAGAGAAAACCCTAGCGCATTTATGGGAAAGAGATCAAACTTTTTTTATGGATACAATGGGAGAAAAATGATTCCCTAGGTGACCTATGGAGGCTAGGCCTAGAAAGAGAAGGAGAGGTAAGAGAAATATTATTTAAAATTGATCACCTATGGAAGGATCAGTGTCTTATCCTTTGGGAGAGATGGATTTAAAGAGAACTTGGTGTTTGGAGAAAATTTACCAAATCAAGGAGTCCTTCAAGCAACTTCGCATGACATTAGGGTATGAGAGAAGCTAATTAAGTCTTTATACTTTGATATGCAATAAATGATGACTTATCAAGATGTATTCAACAACAATAATTTATAGGAACATTCACCCACTCATACATGGCCCATGCAATGATGTAACACTACAAAAGAGAAAAATTTCCATAATTTCACATAGAAAAGCAGTAAATTTCAGACTTGTATAGCGAAAATCCCAACTGCATTTCATGTGACAAAGTAAATAACAAGAATAAGCATGAAAAATATCACTTAAATGTACAGATGAGTATATCCAATCATTAAATTATGCCAATAATGAAGCTCCAAGACAAGCGAGATAGATCCAAACATCAAAATCCATCCATGCAATCCAAATTTGTCCTCCAAAAGGGAATGTGAAATTCTTAAGTAGCCACTAAACCCAATCCAAGTGATGATGAGAGAATGAGACACCTATCATATATTTATACAATCTCTAATGAGTTTGATTTGCATAATTTGGCCTAATTGAGCCCCAAATAATAAGATAATGTGCAATAATAACATCCCTTGGTGACAATCCCGCCAAGATAGCTCAATAACATAAAAATAACTCTCTTAAGAGGGCAGAATCATCAATAAAATGATTCTTTATGCCTTTTAGGAAGCCTAATGGAATCCAAGTGTGCCATGATGTGAGAATCGACCTCAAACATAGTGGACAAGGCATTGGCCCCTTGTTTTCCAAGCAAATCCTTGTGGTGCTCCCAAGCGGGTGTGTGGGCATAAGGACATCCTCCTGGGTCTCCAAGTGGATTGAAAATGCCTCTAAACCACTTGTAAGGGTTAGGATGGTCACATAAGCCCTCCCTTTGTCTCTTGTAGTGAGACACATCATCATCTGGACCTTGGAACATCTGTCAAGTGTATGGTGCACATGTAGAGTCGGCTAGGCATGGTGAACTAGGTGCATCATCCTCATCCAAAGGTGGAACACTAGCAATCAATGAGTGGCACTAGGGATCCATAAAGTACCCTCTTCTATGGTGGAGTCCTATGGTTCTCAATGCTCACCCTACAAGTGCCAAATTCCAATGTGGCCCTCTCAAGGGCTAGGACCCCAGATAGCGAGACCAAGCCCCAAATGGAGACCCACATGCAATCTTACATAAGATCCAATGCATCCCCTTGCCCTCCAATACAACAAATAATTATAATAATCAAGTAAAATAACTTACAAGTCATGGAATCAATGGGGCACTTCATGGTGGCATGCCCTTCCATAGAGAGTTGTGGCATGTACAAGTGTCTCCAAACTCAATAGGGGGTTAATCAAGGACCTTGTTAGGTGGTTTCAACCATTAAAGGGGGTGACACATCCGTGGTCCATCCATCCAATGGTAGGTGGAAAATAATATAATTATGGAGTGGAGTGGAATCAAGGGAAGGATCCAAGCACAAGGTCATGGGATAAGAAAACAGTTATAATAAGGGAATCCAACACTTGGGTATATGTGTGTAGGATGGAGAAAATCATGGTACATGAGTTAACCCAACCTTTTTTTTCCACCCTTCTTCATATGCCTTTTTACTTTGACATATTTTTCTTCATCACTGCTCGAGACTATAGGGGGTGAAAGCATGATGTGTTGGATGTAGCAACAGGTGCCCCCTTTTAAGGTGGAAAATTTCATTTCCCACTAGGGGTTGGGACAATCATGGGTTCCTTAATTTATAGGGGGCTCATTAAGGGCCCATAGGAACCAGGGTGATGGCCATGAATAGGGGTAGAGCTCATGTTTGGATTTGCCCACGTGCTAAATTCGTATGTCTCAACCATATTTTGAATTTTTTGGTACATTCCCTGTTGAGAGTGGACAAATTATGCTTTTTCTTTTCTTTTTACCTGCATCAACCTATGGGGCATCATTCTAGGTTTGACCCAAGGTGTGGACAAGAGGAGGAAGAGGCTAACCTTATGTGGACCTGGTGGACACATGTGGACCTGAATGGGAAAAGAGATGAATGGGGTTACGATGAGAGGAAGGGAGTGATGTATAGGGTTTTAGGAAGTGGGGCCATGCAACCAAAATCAAGATTTCCCATGTAGTGCCAGCCCTAAAGCTTATTGAATAATCTAGGGAAATTAGGTGTAGTGTGATTATTCTTGACTTAATAACAATTTTGAAAACCTTTTTAAAATTTGTCTTATTATAATAATGTTCTTCTTCTTCTTATTATTATTAATACATGTGTGTGTACTTCATCAAACTTCTGCCAAAAACATAATAACAAGAACACAAGATGTTGGCTCTCTACCAGGGCCAAAACGTCTCTTCTCTTGAGAGGAAAACCCTTCAGTAAATTTCTCTTATTTAAGCTTCTTATTGATCAATGCCAAACCCTAGACCCTTGACAAGAATATCCTCCAAGCATAATTCAAGTCCTTCCTCCTTTCTACACTTTGTCTTCATCGCACTTTATCCTTCTCCTTCTGGCACTTCGTCCTTCTTTCAACTGTTGATATACCTTGTTTATGTGAGCTCTAGATGAGATGCTTCTCTTCTATACTTAGTGATATCCTTCACTTATGTAGACACCTTCCTTCTTTCAACCAAACGAGATCCTTCGTGAGATGTAGATGTAGACTTGGTGTGATTGTATAATAGCCCTAGATATTTGCACATGTGGAAGGTATCCTTGTGAATTGGGGTCCTTTCACCTTTGCTTGAGAGATAGTTTTCTTCGCTTGAGTAGGAGGCCTTGTAGGCCTAAATTTCTAGCCCAAATATAGATAAATATAGGATTGTTATGTTGTTGCAGTTATGACTATAGGGATGCCTTTTCTTCTCGCATGTGTGACTGTTTTCCACCATAGAAACAATCCTCTTGACTTCGGTCTAGACTTCTCCTTCTTCACTGCACTAGAGACTCCTTACACTTGTATTCTCTTCACCTTTTCTCAGCTGCCCTTCTTTGCTGATTTCAAAGTTGAACATTTGACGTTATGATGGATTGTGCAGCCTCTATATATAAAGGATTTTCTCTCCTTTAGGCTGACTTGAAGGTCGACTTGCTGACTATAGGTCAACTTGACTTATTTACTTCGGATGGTTTCTTTTGATGGTGCCATTACTTGGAGGAGACTTGAATTTTCTTGGAGGTTTCTTATTTGACTCTAATACATAAGTATACCAAGTTTAACATGCCCTTAAGGTCTTCAACATAATTCTTTTGACTTTTTGACTCACTTATAACACTTTAACATGTGCTAGACCTATTTCAATGAGAAAAAAACTCATTGACAAATATAATAAAAATAATGTTTCTTTTATTGAATAAATACAAATATCAAAATTACATTTATGAAGACCGAACCTAGTTACATTTCTTTCAACACTCCCTCTTAACTAGGGAGGTATTCATACAACATTACAAGTTGTTTGGCTATTTTTCAATATTGAAGAATTCACATAAGAGAAACCGAATTGGAAATACATATGTTATAACATCGTAGTAACCAACATTGTTTCCACAACAAGGCCTTGACTGACAAGTCTATCTCCCAATAGATCAGAGCATAATGTTGGTGAGACCAATTGTTGATCAACCCAAGCAGCACCAGCAGCTACCCTGATATTGCATGGGAATTTTGACTTGACAACTTACTATATTCTGAGTCAAGGATCTTCGAAATGGATTCTACTCGTCGAGATGTTTCTATTGATATATGGCACACCACGTAATTATTCATTGTTTGAGAGATATTTGTGTTTGAAGTTAGTAACCTCAGTTATTGGGATAAAACACTATGGGGTTGTGGCATGGCACTCATAATTGGTTGTGGTCATTGAATAGTCCATAATTAATAATTTATTCATTTTTCTCCTAAAATCCCCCAATGTTCACTTGTTGAGGAGCCTCTCAACTCAATACATTCATGTAAATAGTGACCCTCATATCCTCCTCTTGTAGGGATTTTGTGGCTTTAAATGGTGTAGGAATTTACAGGGTAAGTTCCTCAGATAGAACACCAAGGGACATTGCTCACAAACAGATCACAGATCAATACACCAATATGATTAACATGGTTAAAACCCTCAAAGAGGGAAAAAATCCAAGGCCTGAGCCAACATAGCCACTTTAGGCAATTTATTAATGTAAAAGAAAGAAAATTTACATAAGCTTCTCTCATGAATGGACACCTTACAAATGACTCTCCATGCTGTTTAAATAAAGATCATGGACCAATCGGGTGTTAAGCCATGGATCAAGTGTCGATAATATTGAGGATAGAATGAACCATCGGATCACTTCATGTCTAGAACATATCATGATCGTCGGATTGTAAGTTATAAAAGTACATAGTAAAGAAACACACTTTACCTAACTCTAAACTAGACCAAGTTATACTTAACTATTTCCTATGTGTCGAAATATCCTAACATCCCCCCTTAAGAACAACCTGGGATAGGATTGAAGGATGTACAAATATGGCACAATATGAGAAGGAAGGAGGCAATAGAGCCTATCCCCCCTTAGTGAAAAATTCTTGAACTCCAAGCATAAATCAAAGTTTAGTAAACTTCGCTTCTATGAGAGCCTTTGTAAAGATGTCTGCAACTTGATTATTAGTTGAAAAATATTACACTTCAAAAACATGGTCATGAATGAGCTTTCTGATGAAGTGCATGTGTAGTTCAATGTGTTTGCTGCGTTAATGTTGGACTGGATCTTTTCATAGTTGAATGGCACTTTGATTATCACACCAAAGTGTAGTCAGATGCTGCTGCTAAAAGCCAAACTCTGACAAGATTTGACGAAGCCATAATTCTTCCTTACTAGCTTCTACAGTGCCATGATACTCTACTTCTACTAAAGAAACAGAAATGGCACTTTGTATCTTGTAAGCCCATGTAATAGGTCCATAACCAAGAGTGTAGGCATAACCTGTAGTAGACTTTCGATCATCAGGGTCACCAGCTCAGTCAGAATTAGTGAAACCAACCAATAGAGGAGATGCTTTTGCACTATAATGAATCCCAAACTGAACTATACCTCTAACATAATGAAGCATTATTTTAGCTTCCTTCCAATGAATTTCATGTGGGTTTTTCATAAAATGAGCAAGAAGGCCAACAACAAAGGAAAGGTCAGGAGAGATATGGGTCAGATACAAAAGTTTTCCTACAAGCTGATGGTATAAGGTAGCATCAACATCAAGGGAAGTAGAAGTGACTGAAAGTTTGGCTCCAGACTGAAAGGGAGAAAGGGCTGGCTTACAGTCTTTCATGTGAAAGTGGCATAGAAGATCATAGGCATACTTGGACTGGGAAAGGGAAATACCTTCCTTGGATTGCAAGACTTGAATACCAAGAAAATAATGTAAGTGTCCCAAGTCTGTCATTTCAAATAGATTTTTAAGGCTAGACTTCACATGGTTTATAAGGTTGGGATCACTACCAATAAGCATAAGATCATCAACATAAAGAGAAATAATGATAAGAGACTTACCCACTTCCTTGGTGTAGACAGTGTTGTCAGAATGACACCTAGAAAAGCTAGTATCTAAAAGAAAGCTATCCATTTTGGCATACCAAGCTCAAGGGGCTTTCTTGAGACCATAAAGGTATTTCTTAAGCTGACATACAAGCCTGGAGTCTATTTGTATAAAGCCAAAAGGTTTTTCCATGTATAGTTCTTCATGCAAGTCCCCATTTAAGAAGGAAGATTTAACATCCATTTGAAAGAGGCAGCAAGGGAAAGAACAAGGTGGATAGAGTTCATTTTGGAAATAGGGGAGAAGGTTTCAATATATTCAATGCCTTCAACTTGAGAAAATCCCTTAGCAACAAGATGAGATTTATGTTTATCAACTTTTCCATCTGGTCCAAACTTGGTTCTATAAACCCATTTGCATCGAACAAGTTTTCGTCCCTTTGGAAGAGGAACAAGATCCCATGTATCATTTTCCAATAATGAATGATATTCTTCATCCATAGTTGCATCCCAATCTGGATGGCCCGAAGCTTTTGCAAAGGTGTTAGGATCATAATTCGTTGAATCTTGAGCCAGTAAAGAAGAGGCTCTATCGAACTCAGAATGCATACATCGTTGATTTGTAGGATCACTTACAAGGGAACTTGTTGCATCCTAAGTAGCACAGACCCATTTTGGAAGTTGAGGAGCTGAAGGAGGATCCCTAGAAGGTGGGGGAGGATTGTCATCTTCACTATCATCATCTAAAGAAAAAATATTTTCAGAAGTAGAAGGAATAGAGAGAGGTGGCACATCTGTCGAATTAGACTTGTAGGCCAACATATTTTCAGCAAACTTTACATCTCTTCCAATGATAACATTTTTGGACTTAGCTAGAATAAGTCTATATCCTTTGACATCTTTGGAATATCCAACAAAAATACATTTTTCACTCTTAGGTTCTAGGGCTTTATGTTTCTCATCTGGAATATGGGCCCATGCTTCACTTCCAAAAACACAAAAGTGACTTACATCAGGTTTAATTGAGCTCCATGCTTCTTCTAGAGTGATATTCTTTAAAAACTTATTAGGAGTGTGATTTACTATGAAATTTGCACAGTTAATTACTTCTGTCAAAAAATTAAGACTAAGTCCTTTAGATTGAAGCATACAATTAGCCATTTCCTTTAAGGTGTGATTCTTCCTTTCAGCTACAGCGTTTTGTTGTGGAGTATATGGAACAATATGTTGCATTTGAATTCCATGCTGAGTGCAAAAGTTGATGAATTTGTTGTTAACATATTCTTTGCCATTATCAGATATTAGCTTAAGAATTTGATCTCCATATTGTTTCTCAACGAAGGCCTTAAAGGCCAAGAACATGTTAAATACTTCACTCTTGAGTTTTAAGAAGTATACCCAAGTTCATCTGGAGAAATAATAAATGAAAGTTAAGAAATACTTGTAGCCAGAGAAGGAAGCAACTTGAAGTGGACCACATAAATCACTATGCACAAGCTGTAAAGGGGATGAGGAGTGCCAAGAAGCACATTTTTCAAAACTTTGCTGATGATGTTTTCTGAGTACACATCCGAAGGAAACACCATCTCTACAAGATACCATAGGAAGACTTGTCACCATATATTATTTACATAGGTTTTGAAGGGAGCAATAGTTTAAGTGACCAAATCACTCATGCCAAAGCTTGCTCACTTCATCATTATGGGCAAAAGATACCGAGGGAAGAGTTGAAAACCCAAAGTTGTTAAACTTATACAACCTTGTAGAATCATCAGCAATGTCAATAGCTAAAATCTGTCTAGGAGCAACAATGAAGCCATTTTTGGCGTTACAATCATTTAAAGAAGAAAACATGGCTTTGTTTTTGGCCATGTGAAAAGAAGCTCCAGAATCACTAAGCCACTCATGAGAATGAGAAGAAGAAGATACATTTAGTGCATAACCAGACCGAGATACTTGAAAACCACATGCAAAAAGTGTTATTCCTGAAGATGAAGTTGAAGTTGAAGAGTGCTCCAAATGGATGTTATTCTTCTTCATTGTTGCTTCCAAGGATTCCATCTTCTTAAAGCATTTGGATTCTAAGTGACCATATCGATTACAAAAGTTACAATGTATATCAGTCTTATTCCCTTTGTTTTTATTTTCCTTATCATTTTTTTGAGTTGATTTTTCATTTTAAGACTGGAAGTGCTTAGGAACCTTGGTTTTTTTAAGACCATTCTTTTTAGTATGTTGCTTCTTAGGATTCTTTGCATTTGGTTGATGCTGGGCGGCTAAGGCTTTCTTAGAAGAGTTTCCAAGATTAAGAAGACCAAGATGTAAGAGTTCTTCTTGTTCTCTTATTAAAGAATCACAAAAGACATTAAAAGAGGGGGACTTGTAGGATTGTCCTCGAGAAATAAAGGCTTCTCTAGTAGAATGGAAGGTGGAAACAAACATAGAGTAGGCTAGTCCTAACTTAGTGAGAATGGAATATATAAGGATACCATATTCTTTCTTAACCTTAACACCTTCCAAGAGAAGTCTAAGGGTCTTGAACTTGGAAAAAAAAATCTTCAATGGAAGAAAAATTATTTGGGTCCAACTTAAGCAACTCATTTTCAAGTTGATGGGCTCTAATTTCATTTTTAATTCCAAAAACTTTATTGAGTTGTTTCATTACTTCATCAGGGGTATCAAGTTCTACGATATGGAATCTACGGTCTGGAGAAATAGACATCCCTATCAACCCACATGCTTGATCTTCGTTAGTTTCCCATTTGACTACCTTATCTTCATCTTTAGGTTTATACTCTTGACCTGATACTACTCTATAAAAACCTTACTTCTAAGTAAATTCTCCATGTAGGACACCCATTGGAATTAGTTGATGCTGTCAAGAATAAATTGGCATGGAATTTCCATTTTAATAGAAATTGAAGCTGTAGATGCTGAAACTAAGTGGTCCAATGGAAAGATCTTGAAAAATTAGGTCGATTAAAAAAACAACAACTTTGAAAACGGATTCCGGATGAAGTTATAGCTTTTTGAAGAAAAGTTGTTGAAGATGTCAAAAAAGTATGTGAATGTGTGGAAGTGAATGATAATGTTATATTTCAAAAAAATATCCCCCTCTTTCCAAACTTAATCTAATTAGCTCACTTTTAAAAAACAAAATTACGTGACCCACTTTTATAAATAAGTGAAAGTCACTTTTACAATTATACTTTATGAGCTACCCACTAAATTGTAACTTAAATAAAAGATAAAGAGACTTTATAATTATAAGTGACTCACTTTTTATAATGGGTGAGAACACTTTTACATAAAGTAACTTTAAAACATAAGTTACATGTGCTTTTTGAAAAAGTAACTCAACAAAAGGAAAGACTTGAACCCAAGACCTCTATTCTCATAAAGTAACTTTGGACCAAGTGAGCTAGTTTAAAAGGTTAGTAATTTTTTGAAAAGAGGAAGGGTTTTTTTTAGTCACTGAAGCTTTGGAGTGCGTGCTTACTTGAGAAAGCCCTTTTTGCCTACAAAACAAAAAACCACACAACCCAAATGAACATGCAAAAAAAACCAAACCTTATGGCTTGAAGTTATATTTCGCTGGAAACTAAATATTTTCCTCAATGTTTCTGATTTTTTGAGATCACACTAAGGCGGGGCAAAAAAGAGCATACACATGAGAAAAATCGTTCCTTTTTTGTTTCTGATTTTCCCAGACTGCACAGAGTCGAGGGGAAAATAGCATACGCAAAAATAAATGGTATAGATCCGGTAATAAAAAATATACATATAAATAAATTCGAAATAAACAGAGAGATAAATAACTAAAACTATAAATAAAGACTGTATACCTCTAGATCTTAAAAATGACGTAGCTAGGGCTACCGGAAACCTTGTTGCGTGAAATGAAAGGGGTTCCGCACTAGAAAAGATGCTCCTAACACAATAGAGGAGTCCTCTTGGCTCGAAAGCAGTCAGAAATAGTAGATCTAAGAAACGACAGTCGAATGCATTTGTATCGACTTCGAATTTGGATCACCAATGAATGTGGCCCTCAAATAGCTCTGATACCATATAGGAATTTATAGGGTAAGTCCCTCAGATAAAACACCAAAGAAAACCACTCACAAACAAATCATAGATCATTACACTAGTATTCTTGACGTGGTTAAAACCCTCAGAAAGGGAAACAGTCCATGGCCTGAGCCAATGTGACCACTTCAAGCAATTTATTAATGTAAAAGAAAGAAAATTTACTTAAGCTTCTCTCATGAATGGTCACCTTAAAAATGACCCTCCATGCTCTTTAAATAAAGATCATGAACCAAGCAAGTGTCAAGCCATGGATCAAGTGTGAGTAATACCGAGGAGAGAATGAACCCGTTGACACCTAATCCAAAACGGATGGGTGAAGCTGGACAGTCATCTAGAAGATGAACTGATCCGTTTTATGTATGTATAAATAATAGTTGGCTAATGAATAAAATCATCAGTTCTTTCTTGCGCTCATTAATTTCTGGAGTTAACCTGGCCTGACATGGTATCAGAGCACAGGTCCCAAAATAGTGTAACTCCTGCTGAGCGCTGCATCATCCTGAGCGATTCCCTGACACTGAGCGCCCTCTGTCCTGAGACTGAGCACCTCTGTCCTGAGACTGCGTGCTTCTGGCGGTGTCCTGAGACTGCGTGCTTCTGGCGGTGTCCTGAGCGCCTCTGGCATGACAGAATATGGTGCGGTGAGCGTGGAATGCGCTGTTGAATGTAAGCTTCGTTACCTTATGCGTTGATGCGTTTCTGTTGTCATAACCATGAATGCGTTTTTGGTGAAAATGCAACTGCGTTTTTGCAATGGTGATTGCGTTTGTGGTATCGTTTTATTGTAAGAACTGTGGTATCGCTGCGTTTTTATTGCAAGAACTATGGTATCGCTCAGTTTTTTAAGAAGAGACCCCAGTTTTTCGCTCGGTTTTATTGTAAGAACTGCTTCAATTGATATCGATTCTCTTCTATCTGCTATTCAAATTGAATAACATCACCTTCTGCTCCATTCTCCTGTTATAAGGAATTTTACCGACCAGTTGTTGATTTGTATGATTTAATGGATGCAAAAAGATCATTCGTCGATAGAGCCCAATTGAGGCGAAGGTAAATATCATGACCTGTTTATATAGAAGCAGGAACATTCACATCTTGAAAACATCTTGTGGTTTGTCCTGAGGTTCTCATTTACCATCACCAGGTTTCCATGCAATGAACTCACGGCGTGGTACACGTATTTTCCCTACTTGCTCCTCATCGTCCATATTGACAATTCCGCGACATCTTGGGAACCCACAGTAGCAAGCTAACTGTTCATCTATTGAGAAAAACCTGTAATCATATGTTAGCTCTTCCCATTGCTCTATATCCCTTTTGGCATATATAATGATATGATCTTCTCCACTGGAAATTGCGAGGTACTGTTGTATGAGCCAGAGGTCTTGTTGAATTTGCTATATTACTGCTTGGTGTAGGGTTTCTTGAGTTTGCTAAGTTATCAGTCGTTGAAGGATCTCTTGTCCACTGGAAATTGGCAGAAGATTGAATATGTTCTCGTCCTGTTGTTATCTGAGACAGGGATTTTGGCGCAACCTGACAACATAATTTGTTGGAATCATTTTATACGAAGTTTTGACTGAATTCATCCAATTTATGTTGCAAAAGAATTATGACATATTATAGTATGTGACTCATATTATAGTATGCAATATCATGCTTATACTTGGAGCGGAGTTTTATATATTGCGCTGTTTTCTTAACAGTTTTTACATTGATATATATTGAAGTGATATATGTTGAAGAGATCCCTTAGCGCCTTTTTTTCTCAAAACATAGTAATATTACTGATATAAGAAATGCTGATATGCTGATGCAAATGTTAGAAGAAAATAAAGTGCATAAGGCTGTGGCATAAGAATTTTTTTTTCTCCAGCAGAAGTCTTTTATCAACAGAAGTTTTTTAGCAGAGATATTTTTTACAGAATGCATTCAATCATTTCTATGGTCGGAATAGTTCTCACTGGCAAGGAGAACTATTCTGAATGGTCTCGGATGGTAAAACACACCCTCATCTACAATGAGCTGTGGAAAGGAGTGTGTGTCGGAGAAGAAGATAGAGACCCTGTGCAGCCCACATCAGACAAAGAACTCGCCATTTGGGAAAACAAGAACAGCAAAGCCTATGCATTAATCGCAGCATCTGTAAATGAGGAAGTAAGTCGTCATATTTCATCCTATTCCACTGCCTTTGAAGCTTTACAAAAGCTGAAAGAACTCTATGATACACATTCTGCACTTGAAGTTGTTCAGCTCATGATTAAACTCTTCACTCTTGAACTGAAAAATAATGATCCTCTTGCTCTTGCATCTGAAATAAAGTCTATAATGCATGATATTAAATCCACTAAGGTTGAGCTGGATATCTCTCTTATTGCCTTTCTCAAAGCACTCTATCCTACCTACTCCAATTATCTTGAGTCTTTACAAGCAAATGGAAACCTTAAAGATATAACCTTTGACTCTCTTGTGAAAAAGTTTGCTGAAAGAGAAAAAGCCTTTGGAAAGAAAACAGTCCCTGAATCTTCTGAAGAGACTGTTTGCCTTGCTCACAAAGAAAAGCATCCTGCTCAAGATTCTACAAGAGGAAGAGGTGGACGAAGAGGAAGAGGAAGATACTTCAGAGGTAGGGGGGGTAGACATTCTCAAGCAGAAAAGGCAGATCTGCATTGCATTCGCTGCAAACGAAATGGATCACATGATGCTTCTACATGCAAGCTACCATGGGACAAGGTTGAGCAGAGAAGAAACCAACAGAAAGGTAAAACTGATGACACAGACAAAGGTAAAGCACCTGAATCCGCTCACTATAATGAGGCACAATGTAACATTGGAGTAAATGAAGACTTGTTTAATGCTTCACTTGCTTCTTCGAAAAATGACTGGTTGCTTGATTCAGGAGCAACTTGTCATATGACTCATAGGAAAGAATTTTTTGAAGATTTCACTGACAATGTTGATGGAGCAGTATACTTTGCAGATCAGTCAAAAATCAAGCCATCAGGGCTTGGCACAATCAGGCTTAAACTGCCTGGTCTTCCAGATTTTCTTCTGGATCATGTTCTATATCTCCCACAGCTCAAGAGAAACTTGCTGTCCCTGGTCCACATCCGCCAGCAAGGTCACTCCATTCATATGTTTGATGGAAAACTTGAGGTAAGAAAGGCATCTGACCATTCACTTGTCATGAGAGGTATAGAAGAAGAAAGACTTCTTAAACTGCAAGGAACCTCTGCTCATGCACAACATTTTTCATATATTTCTCATCATCATGAAGGTACACTTCCATCAAGTTTATTATGGCATGCTAGATTTGGACATTTAAACTATGATAGTCTCCGCTTGTTGAAGAAAAATGGTGTTGCTGGTTTGCCTACAATTCCTAGAAAACATAAACAATGTGATGCTTGCATTCTAGGAAAGCATAGCAAACAGTCTTTTCATGATTCACATTCAAGAGCACATAGGAAGCTTGAACTTATTCATTCAGATTTATGTGGTCCAATGCATGTTCCTTCTACAAATGGAAATAAATATATCATGACATTTATTGATGATTACACCAGAATGTGTTGGGTTTACTTATTGAAGAACAAATCTGATGCTTTTCAAACATTCAAGAATTTTCATAAGTGGATTGAAAATGATGCACAATCTCATATTGGGTCTATTCGCACTGATAATGGAAAAGAATATACATCAAATGAATTTGAACACTATCTTCGCCAACATGGGATTAAACATCAAACAACTGTACCTTATAATCCTCAACAGAATGGTGTAGCTGAAAGAATGAACAGATCAATTTTGAATATGGTACGATCCATGCTTTTCTTCAAAAATGTAAAGACAATGTTTTGGGCTGATGCTGTTCTATGTGCTGCATATATAAAGAATAGATGTCCATCTAGTGCTATAAGAAACAAGACTCCTTATGAATTGTGGTATGGACATGTTCCTTCGGCAAAACATCTCAGGATATTTGGTTCCACCTGTTATGCTTTAATACCAAAGGTACATAGAAACAAACTTGGTGCTAGAATTCGTAAGTGTATCTTCCTGGGGTATTCAAACACATCTAAAGCATACCGCCTTTATGATGAAGTAAATAAAAAGTTTTTTTTATCTAGAGATGTCATTTTTCTTGAATCATCCAAATCTGATAGTGTTGTTGAGTGCCAACTTGATCGCTTGGATAGATTCACAAAACCGAAATCATTCCAAGAGTTTGATAATCAGATTCCACATCTTGAAGGGGGGATTCCTATACTAGATCAACATGTGGAATCTCCTTCTGAAGAACAATCTCCACTGCATGACACTCCAACAATGGATGATGCTTTAAGTGATGTAATTGATAGAATTGGGAGACTCAATCTTGATTCAGACCCAACTCAATCAACAGAACAGCCTGGACCATCTCAGAAAGGTCCCCCAAAGTGGCTGACAAAGACACTTTAAAGTGTTCATCCTGATGAAATTGGAAAAACAGGAACCAGAAATTCAAACTGACAAGATGGAGGTGATGTAGATAACTCTAATTCACCTGTTGATATGGATGTTACTTATGATTGTGAATTGAACTTGTCTACAGATTTTGAACCAACTTCCTTCAAAGAAGCTACTTCTCATGATAAATGGAAAGAATCGATGCAGAAGGAGTATGATGCCCTCATAAAGAATGGCACTTGGAAGCTGGTTGATCCTCCATTTGGAACCAAACCAATTGGCTGCAAGTGGGTCTACAAGAACAAGTACAAAGCTGATGGCTCCCTTGACAAGCACAAAGCTAGGCTTGTGGCAAAAGGTTTTGCACAGAAGGAAGGGGTCGATTATGAGGAAAATTTTGCTCCCACAACAAAATGGGCCACCATCCGGACACTCTTTGCACTAGCTGCTCAGAACGGTTGGAAAGTCCATCAAATGGATGTAAAAACTGCATTTTTGAATGGAGATCTAAAAGAGAATGTTTTTATGTCCCAGCCTGAAGGATTTGCTGTGAAAGGACATGAACACAAAGTATGCAAACTTGTGAAGTCCTTGTATGGCCTCAAACAAGCACCACGAGCCTGGTATGAAAAACTAACTGAGCATCTTCTGAAACTCAACTTCAATCATTTTGATCTTGATGATGCAACTTTATTTGTCAAGAAAGTTGGCAAAACAGTTGTATATCTTGTGGTATATGTAGATGATCTTTTAATGACAGGGAACAATGAAAGCTATATTGCATCCATAAAGAAAGAATTAGGAAAATTTTTTGAAATGACTGATTTGGGCTATGTTCATTACTATCTTGGCATTGAAGTAACCCAACACCCAAAGTCCATATTTCTTTCTCAAAAGAAATACATTGGAGATTTGTTAAACAGATTTGGCATGACAGAATGCAATCCCCTTTCTACTCCAATGGAACAAAACTTGAAGCTCACATCTATTGAAGGAAAGGAATTTGAGGATGCAACAAAGTATAGACAGCTTGTAGGAAGTCTCATCTACCTCACTACTACCAGACCAGACATTTCATTTGTTGTTGGAATCCTCTCCAGGTTTATGCAAAAGCCTTGTGAGGGACATTGGTCTGCTGCAAAAAGAGTTCTAAGGTACTTGAAGGGAACTCAAGACCTTGGAATCAAGTATACACAGGTGGACGACTTCAACTTGATTGGATACTCTGATTCAGACTTCGATGGAGACAAAGAAACTGGGGTATCTACTTCAAGATATGCTATGAGTCTTGGATCGGGAGCTGTCTCCTGGAGATCACGCAAACAATCAGTACCAGCAGATTCCACAACAGAAGCAGAATATGTGGCAGCAGCTGAAGCAACGAAAGAAATTGTGTGGCTCAGGAAAATTCTTGAAGATTTGCAGGTAAAACAAATACAATCAACTCCACTCATGATTGATAACACCTCTGCAATAAAGTTGGCCAAGAACCCAAAGTTCCATGATCGTACTAAGCACATCAACACTAAATATCATCTGATCTGACATCATGTTGAGGCCAAAACAATCCATCTCCGTCATTGTTCCACAAACGAGCAAATTGCAGACATCTTCACCAAAGTGCTTGGAAGAGAAAAGCTTGAAAGATTCAGAATGATGCTTGGACTCACCAACATCCCTTCAGATTAAGGGGGGAATGTTGACACCTAATCCGAAACGGATGGGTGAAGCTGGACAGTCATCTAGAAGATGAACTGATCCATTTTATGTATGTATAAATAATAGTTGGCTAATGAATAAAATCATCAGTTCTTTCTTGCGCTCATTAATTTCTGGAGTTAACCTGGCCTGACAGAACCATTGGATCACTTCATGTCTAGAACATATTATGATTTTCAGGTTGTAGGTTACAAAAGTACATAGTAAAGAAACACACTTTGCTTAACTCTACACTAGACCAAGCTATACTTAACTATTTCCTATGTATCGGAATATCCTAAGAAACGAGTCATTCTGGAATTTTTGCTATAACGTTTTTCCCGAGAATCTTCAGAAACTAAAATTAAAACAAGTTTTAGCAGAAATCTTAATGAAACTTGTGATCGAATTTCAGATGTTGGTTCACTATATTTTTGTAGATATGATCTGAGAAAGTTAGGGTTTTTGCAGGCTCCCGAATTCCATGTCAAACTGGTGACGTTGGGAAAATCGTCATAACTTTCTCTCTGAGCATTGGTTTCAAATTTCATAATGAGTGACAAAAATAGGATGGACTGTAGTTTTTTGGGTATTGTTTTGAGGGCCGAAAGTCGCAACAATGACACCTGGCACTTCGTACAAGTTCACTCTATTGAACCAGTCTATAATCAGGTCATCGTGGGAGATTTGGCATAACTATTTTTTAAAGAATCCAATATTGATCAGACCTATGGGGTTGGAAAGAGGACTCAGAGGGCTACCATAGGACAAAATTACGGACTCTATCAATCTGAAATTACATAGATACAACAGATTCAATATTGAGCTCCTAGAAGGTAGGAAAAAGCATGCATTTAAGGATCACTACAGTAAGGACCACACATAAATAGTCAAGGGTAAGTCTCCTACAACAAGGTATGTATGATTAGTTTTTACATTTGAATTTTGAGTATCATCTCTGACATATGTTTTTGCAGGACAACGTAGGTATATACAGGGTCTCGGTTATATCTCTATGTCTCTATATAGCATAGTTAGTTTTGATACCACATTTGGATGTCCTATTCTTGATACTACACATTTGATGCTACATATTCTTGATGCTACACCAAGTCTACTAAATATATATGATGTTCTAAGTTCATGTTACTTGTCTTATCATAGTTGATAGAATGTTCTTTATTGTTGTACTTATAACTTGGTCCCTCACAAGTCTAGGGTATGTCATTAGTTTTTATTGTATATATCTTTAGGCTAGCTTTGGATATAGTCTTGCATAGAGTCCAGGCCTATATCAATAGTGAGAGTCTTTTTCTACTGCTACAACAAGTCAACAACAAAAGTGAGAAACACACTTCAGGTACACATTGTAATTTTAATTTGTATTTATTCATTATTATGCACTTACATGTGTTTTGCAGGCAGAGGTAAGTTGAAGGGTATTTTATTTTATTTTGGGATTGGTTTCGCTGTGTAAATTTTGCATGTAGGTAGAAGAAGATTCAAGTACAACATCAAGAAAGAATTCAAGAGTAGAAGTATCAAATCAAAGGAAGCATTGCAATGGGACAACCTTGAAGAAATTACAACCATCCAGATATCGTGAAGTATTGTTAAGGCCAAGAGTCATCATTGTAAAGTTGTAAAAGAGACTTTTATAAAAGAATCATCATTGTAAAAGAGTCATTTGTAAAAGATTCATCATTATAAAGTTGTAAAAGAGTCATCATTGTAAAGTTTTAAAAGAGTCATTTTTGAAAGATTCATTATGCCTAGAGTCGAAGAGACAGTGTTGTGAGGTATAGGGTTCACTGTTGGGATGATGTTATGGTTGGGTTGCAAGTCATAAAGTGATTGGGTATTTGGTCAAGTACATGAAAATCATTGTACATCTTATTGTATTGTGGATTATTGCCCCTGGTTTGGGAATCCATAGTCTTGTCTTATGTAAGTCATTATAGGGTGGTGCTAGGCAGGTGTATGAAGTCGCCTACAGGTTGGGGCCTGTGAATACTTCAGGGTGGTAGGGTGGTGCTAGGGAGAGTTATGGCTCACTAGGGTGTTGGGGCATCCATTCAGTTGATTACTGAAGAAACTAGAGCGTTGGGGAGTCCTTCTAGTGGGAGCTAGAGAAGAATTATTTTCTAGAATTCTAGGAGGTTGTCTCCACATAATATTCATGTGCCTACTATGTTCTTTTATTTACTGTTATTACTGTATAAACATTAATAATAATTTAAGATTAACTAATGCTCTAAAAATATTTAAAAGTGTTAATTTCTAAGGAATATTGATTCAACCCCTCTCTCAATATTTCCAACACCAATGAATTATAAACACCTTAGTGATTGTCTCTCAAGGTACATACCCACCTGGATTTTCACTGAGTATGACCTTCTAGGACTATTCTTGTCTTGGATTCAACCCTCAAATAATATTGGTCCTCTTCCCTACTCTTGTCTTGGATTCCCTACACATCCTTAAAGAGTATCAGATGCCAGATGATTACCCAATCCTCCCATTCTTTCTTCCCAAGTAAAGACAAGAATGTGTTGGCATTATGATACAAGTGTTGTCCTTGATGGTAACTCACTCACAGTTCAATTCAGTTTTCGTAAAAAGAAACTCACAGTACAACAGGTATATTCAGAGGTTACAAGGTAATGGTACAGAAGAACAGGAAGATGGAACTAGCGTTTACTGATCAGAATAAAGAAGGTAAAGGAAAAAGTTGATACATGATGGTCCACTTAGTCAAAAAAATGTATACACGTTGTTCCACATAAAAAAAAGAGTGTATACATATACACACACTCCCACATAAATAAAAGTGCGTACATGATTGGAAAACCTAGGTTTTGGTCTGAGGTATTTGGTCCATGTTATTGACCGTAGGTATTTGATCTGAGGTATTTGGTCTATGGTATTGACCCTAGGTATTTGGTCTAAGGTATTGGTCCTAAGTCGTTTTGGTCCAAGGTATTGACAAAGGGGCTAAAGCTATATAACAAGGAGAAGATCATAAGGCCAAGTGTGCAATTGTATGGGTTTCTAAGGAATACTTCTATCTGAAGTATATTTTATGTTGCAGGGGCTATGTTTGTGATTCGATCTAAAATATTTTGTGCACCTTGAATTCAATGTTGGATCAGGATCATGAGACCTAAAGTGACTTATTATTGGATGATCTGATATTGGTTGGGCTAGATCTAACTGTGTACACCTATTTTATTCTTTAAATGTCATGATCTAGGTTTGTCTAAAGTTCAGAAGTGCAACAAAGTTATGAGTTGATATTTGCAGATATGTACGCTGGTTCGTCTCTTCAAAAGTGCATGTACACACAGGTTATACCCTTCAAAATAGCATGTACAAAAGAAAAGCTTCTTTTTCAGATTTGACTGATCTATCTGATCAAATTCTATTGTTTTATTGCTGTCTGTCAATGAAGTCTTCTTAGATCTAAATGTAAAACTGAATGCATAAGGAGGCTGGTATTTGATTGATTGACTGTATAAGTGAGAAGAAGTGATCTCTGTCGCTGCCTGTGTAAAGCTCTGTAAGTTGATAGTAGATATTCAGTATATTGTTGGTCGATACATACTTGATTCAAAAGTTTATGTTTGCAGTAGGTTTTGAAGGTATACATAGGTTTGATTAATGGAAGTAGCGTATACATGCAATTTTGGTTAAACCAAGTAGCGTATACACTCTGATGCATGGTTTTTAAGGTTACAGCTGGTTCTGAATGATGATGTAGGTTTTTTGGTTCAACACAATGTTCTCGTGTCAGTGATCTGATTGTTTAGATTAACTGAATGTTGGTTGATGCAGTTTAAGTTTAAAAGTTTTTGATGGGCCCAGTATGAAAATTGGATGAAACATGGCCTTTAGATTGTGGTGTTATGATCTAGGAGTATCTAGTTTGAAAATTCATGAAACATGGTCCCTAGAGGAAGAAAGAATGCCGTAGCCTTCTGTAGGTCAACACCTACGTACTAGTAAATAAATTGGCTTGTACAAGAGCTAGGGGGTTGCATCTCCCTTCCAGTAGAAGCTGGAAAATGAGAGAAGGTTGTAGCCTTCTGCAGGTGGGTGCCTACGTACTGGTATGAGCCTGCACCAGCACAAGATTGTAAACATATTTTCTTATTATTAAAAGAAGACAGAGACGATAATAGTAGGTGGTTTTCACCCGCATTGGGTTTACACCTTAAATCTTGGTGTTCATGTGTGTTGCTTATGTGTGATGCTTTATCCTGCTTTTATTGCACTGTCTAATAAGTTACTGATGTACCAGTTTAAGATCAACACATGATAAATTGTTTAAATCACAAGTTCTCTAGATATATGTTGGTTTCTCTAATCACAATTGTGTGTACACGCTAGTTCACTTCACTGAAGTAGAGTATATAAATTTGTTTGGGAAATAAAATTATTGATCTGATAATATTGATTCACCCCCCCTCAGTATTATTTCCAACAATTGGTATCAGAGCAGGTCCTTCAAAAGAAGCTTGATCGCTTGAAGTAAAATCTTTCAAGATGAATAATCACGAAGGCATGGGATCCATCAGACCACCAATCTTCAATGGGAGAAACTTAGTATATTGGAAAATAAGAACCAGAGCCTATCTACAATTTCTTGGAACTAATGTTTGGGAAATTGTGGAAAGAGGATATCAATTTCCAGCAGCAATTCCTACACATTGCAGGTAAGAAGTTATACAAAACTAATGCCAAAGATGTCAATACATTACTGGGAAGTCTATCAGAATTAGAATTTGTCAAGGTCATGCAACTCAAGATAGCCAAAGAAATATGGGACAAAATCATTCAGAGCTACGAAGGAGACTCTCAAGTAAAACGTGCTAAGATTCAAACTCTCAGAATTCAGTATGAAACTCTTAAGATGCATAATGATGAGAGTGTAGCCAGTTACTTCTTATGTATAGATGAGATTGTTAATCGTATGAAGAATCTGGGTGAAGAAATAAAGGAAATTACTTTAGTTGAGAAAATTTTGAGATCCTTGTCTTCTAAATTTGAGTCAAAAGTGTTTGCCATAGAAGAAAAATAGGATCTTCAAACTATTGCTGTGACTCAACTTCATGGAGTCCTAACTGCCTTTGAAGTGAGAAAAGGAGGTCCAACAGATATGATAGAAGTTGTATTTAAAGCATCAGCAAAGGGAAAAGAAAAGGAAGAGAACAATGAATCAGGACACATTTTTGAAGAAGAAGATGAAGTAAATTTTGTTAAGAAGCTTCAACAGGGTTCTAGAAGGTTCAGAGGTAGGCTACCTTTCAAATTCTTTGCTTGTGCTAGAGTTAGTCATTATGCTGCCAAATGTCCTCATAAAGATAAATATGAAAAAGGGAAGGAATATGAAAAAGGCAATACGAAACAGGTTGTGAATAGGAGTTACTATACACATGAAGATATTGATGGTTTATCTAATAGTGATGAAGATGAAACTAAACAAGAATATAGAATTCTCATGGCCTATGAAAATGATGATTTTTTGGATGCATTAGAAGAGGAAGACTTTCATGAAGAAATCACTAAACTCAAAATCTGTTTAGAAGAAAAGAATATGATCATAGATACTTTGACACACCAACTTGTTAAAAGAGAAAAACACAATGAAAATCTAGAATGTGAAATTTTGGGTCTAAGAAAAGATCTTGAGAAGAAAAAATCTCTCAATCTTAGATTTGTTAAAGGATCAGAAACTTATTTTTTTTTTATCAAAGTTTAGCGTTCTCCTCTGATAAAGACAAGTCTTGGATATGCTGAAGAATCATCTCAATCACAGAAGTTGTCAACCTCCACCAGAAGCTATCTTGATGCAACAAAGACCAGTGAACAGTATGTCAATCATCAGCAAAGGCTTAAAACCCATTATCAAGTAAATCATACTCAATTTACTCCAAGGATGAATATCAATAGAAGCTGCAACCAATAGGTAAATAATGTCAAAAGAGTCGATGGTCACAAAAACTTCTTTAATGGGCAATGTTTTTCATGTCATAACATTGGGCACAAGGTTTCTCAATGCGTTTCTTACAAAACCATCATGACTAGAGAAGTACGAAATCAAAGGACTGTAACAGGAATCAAGAAAAGTCCTATAATAACTTTTCTCCTCTTGAAAATGAAATAGAATGCTCAATTTGTAACAACTTTGGTCATGAAGAATCTGAATGCAGGAGCAAATTTTGGCGAACAATTCAAAAGGATCAAATGACATTAAATCCGAAGATATGGAGAAGGTATACATTTTGAAGAAACTTTTGCACCTATTGCCAGACTTGAAGCCATAAGGATGTTTCTTGCTCTTTCTAATTTTCGAAAATTCAAAGTATATCAAATGGATGTAAAGTCAACATTTCTTAATGGAGATTTAGAAGAAGAAGTTTATATTGAACAGCCAGAAGGATTCATTCTTGGAAATGATGCAAAACTTGTATGCAGACTCAAAAAGGCTCTCAATGGTCTGAAATAGGCTCCTAGGGCTTGGTATTACTACCTTGACAAATATCTACAACAACAAGGCTTTACAAAAAGTTTTGCAGATAGAAATTTATACACAAAGATTGAAAATGATAAATTGCTAATTATTGTTGTTTATGTTGATGATATCACTTTTGGTAGCAATGAAGAATCCAAGAGTCAAAATGTTTCTTCAGTAATGCAGCAAGAATTTGAAATGTCATTACTTAGTGAACTTGCTTATTTTCTTGGTCTACAAGTTCAGCAAACAAAAGATGGTATATTTATCTCACAAACCAAATATCTCAAGAAGATCTTGAAAAAGTACGGAATGGAAGATTCTAAACCAGTATGTACTCCAATGGTAACAGGATGCAGTCTCAGCTCTAATGATGAATCACCAGCAGTAAACCAACCAACTTACAGATCTATGATTGGAAGTTTGCTTTATCTAATAGGTACCAGACCTAACATCATGCATGCAGTAGGAATTGTTGGAAGGTTCCAAGAAAATCCAAAGGAATCACATCTCCAGGAAGTCAAAAGAATTTTCAAATATCTTCAAGGAACTCAAGACTTTGGACTATGGTATCCTAAAGATACAAACCTTACTCTTCATGCATATATAAATATTGATTGGGCAGGAAGTTTTGATGATCGAAAGAGCACTAGTGGTGGTGCATTCTATATGGGTTCCCAGTTAGTATCTTGGTTCAGCAAGAAACAAAGTTCGATTGCTTTATCTACAGCTGAAGCAGAATATGTGGTTGTTGCATCTTGTTGCACACAACTACTTTGGATGATGCAAACTTTGCAAGACATTCAGATCACATATACTCCACCCATCTCCATTCTATGTGATAATACAAGTGCCATCAGTATTTCAAAAAATCCAGTCATGCACTCCAAGACCAAGCACATACCCATCAAGTACCATTTTCTACGAGAACAAGTTCTTGAACAAAAGTTCAATTGGAGTATGTTCCCTCCAAAGAATAGGTTGGAGATATATTCACTAAACCACTACCCAAATAAGCATTTGAATATCTCAGAAAAAATATGGGAGTAGTTGCTGCATCATCCTGCTATTAAATCCAATTTTTCATAGGAATGTTATTATACACGGGTTTCATGAAGTATAGTTGTGTATACACACGAGTTTCTATGGCTAAAGAAGCGAATATGTTTTTATGACATGAAAAATAGTGGGTTAGACTCTGTTATGGGTGCTATGTTTGATGTCGATGATTACAGTCTAACAATATGCTTTGTTCATTAATTTTTATCTGATTGACAAAGATGCCTTGATTAATGACTTGTTAACAATGCACAGGTAGCACAGGTTCGGGGGGAGCATTAGCCTTCACACGCATTATGCATTGTTGGCATTATGGTTGCTGAGTCCAGCTATGGCTTCAGATATTTATACCATTTGTTGCTTAAGTCATGTAAAAGTCTAGAGTGTGATATGACTTCTCATACATTTGAATGAGTCCTATTGGACAAATGATGTAATTTGTATCCCCACTTTGCATGGGATGGATGATGTAATATTTATTGTATTTTTGTCATGTATAAATAATTGGTATATCCCCACTTGGTTGGGTGGATGAGTCAAATTTGGTATATCCCCACTTGATTGGGAGATTGATGTATGTATGAGTCATTGGTGATAGGAAGGTCAAACTCACATAGTTGAGTTATAGAGTCATGTTATTCTTTTGGAAAATATTTTTGTAGACTCTGCATGTGCTGAGGGGGAGAATGGACAATTAGTGCATCATAGCATGTACAATGATATCAAAACATGCACAAATAGGGAGTTTAATCAGAGAATTCAGCATGTGCCTAGGGGGAGCATGATCATATTCAGCTGTTCAGATATGAAGAGTATCCTAGTTTTCCCTTTGCCCTTGATGTCAAAGGGGGAGAGAATTTTGGTGTTGCTTGTTATCTCTAATAGTTTCTACAGCTTGCAGAAATCAACACCATCATGGTTGCCATCAAGTCCAAAGGGGGAGATTGTTGGCATTATGATACAAGTGTTGTCCTTGATGGCAACTCACTCACAGGTCAATTCAGTTTTGGTAAAAGGAAACTCACAGTACAATAGGTATATTCAGAGGTTACAGGGCAATGGTACAGAAGAACAGGAAGATGGAACTAAGGTCTATTGATCATAATAAATAAGATAAAGGAAAATTTTGATACACGCTAGTCCACTTAGTCAAAACAGCATATACATATTGTTCCACATAACAAAAAGAGTGTATACGTATACACACACTCCCACAGAAAGAAAAACGCGTACATGATTGGAAAACCTAGGTTTTGGTCTGAGGTATTTGGTCCGTGGTATTGACCCTAGGTATTTGGTCCATGGTATTGACCCTAGGTATTTTTTCTAAGGTATTGGTCCTAAGTGGTTTTGGTCCAAGGTATTGACAAAGGGGCTAAAGCTATATAAGGAAGAGAAGATCATAAGGCCAAGTGTGCAAGTGTATGGGTTTCTAAGGAATACTTCTATCTAAAGTATATTTTATGTTGCAGGGGTTATGTTTGTGATTTGATCTAAAATACTTTGTGCACCTTGAATTAAATGTTAGATTAGGATCATGAGACCTAAAGTGACTTATTATTGGATGATCTGATATTGGTTGGGCT
This sequence comes from Pinus tabuliformis, assembly GCA_031772625.1. NCBI lineage: Eukaryota > Viridiplantae > Streptophyta > Pinopsida > Pinales > Pinaceae > Pinus > Pinus tabuliformis. Next base: position 444,975,883 of record CM062815.1, on the reverse strand, counting down.
AGATATAACTATGTACACCCGTTTTATTCTTTAAATGTCGTGATCTGTGTTTGTCTGAAGTTCAAAAGTGCAGCAAAGTTATGAGTTGATATTTGAAGATATGTACGATGGTTCGTCTCTTCAAAAGAGTGTGTACATGTAGGTTATACCCTTCAAAATACCGTGTACAAAATAAAAGCTTCTTTTTCAGATCTGACTGATCTATCTGATCAAATTATGTTGTTTTATTGTTGTCTGTCAATGAAGTCTTCTTGGATCTGAATGTAAAGTTGAATGCATAAGGAGGCTTGTATTTGATTGATTGATTGTACAAGTGAGAAGAAGTGATCTCTGTCGCTGCCTATGTAAAGCTCTGTAAGTTGACAATAGATATTCAGTATATTGTTGGTTGGTACAGACTTGATTCAAAAGTTTATGTTTGCAGCATTTTTGAAGGTATACGTAGGTTTTATTAACTGAAGTAGTGTATAAATGCAGTTTGGGTTCAACCAAGTATCGTATACACTCTGATGCATGGTTTTTGAGGTCACAGTTGGTTCTGAATGATGATGTAGGTTTCTGGGTTCAACACAATGTTCTCGTGTCAGTGATCTGATTGTTCAGATTAACTGAATGTTGGTTGCTACAGTTTAAGTTTAAAATTTTTTGATGGGTCCAGTATCAAAATTGGATGAAACATGGCCTTCAGATTGTGGTGTTGTGATCCAAGAGTATCCAGTCTAAAAATTCATGAAATGTGATCCCTAGAGGAAGAAAGAAGGTCGTAGCCTTCTATAGGTTGGATCCTAGGTATTAGTAAACAAATTTGCTTGTACAAGAGATAGGGGGTTGTAGCTCCCTTCCAGTAGAAGCTAGAAAATGAGAGAAGGTTGTAGCCTTCTGTAGGTGGGTGCCTATGTACTGGTATGAGTCTGCACCAGTACAAGATTGTAAACAAATTTTCTTATTATTAAAAGAAGACAGAGATGACAGTAGCAGGTGGTTTTCACCCACATTGGGTTTCCACCTTAAATCTTGGTGTTCATGTGTGTTGCTTATGTGTGATGCTTTATTCTACTTTTACTGCACTGTCTAATAAGTTACTGATGTACTGGTTTAAGATCAACACATGATAAATTGTCTAAATCACAAGTTCTCTAGATATACGTTGGTTTCTCTAATCATAGTTGCGTGTACACACTAGTTCACTTCACTGAAGTAGCATATATAAATCTGTTTGGGAAATAAAATTATTGATCTGATAATACTAATTCACCCCCCTCTCAGTATTATTTCCAATAGAATGTTGTGTCTATCTCTTCCTCTCAATTGAGGAATACATGCCCAAGTATCCTCTGACAAGGTACTTGTCCAAGTTCCTTTGTAATTGGAAACTTGTTATAACTCCCTCTTAGCTAAGGACTTGTTCTTCATGGGTCCTCCAGTGGCTTGATCTCCTTCCTTCCTTTGATGTCATGAATTCATTTTTCAAATCTTCTTCTTGGTAGGGCAACATCCATTAATCACTTTCCTTCTTGGTTTGTCATGTCATTGATTACTTCATGGAAAATGGCCTTCTTAACATATATCAGGTTCTCTTGTCATCTGGCTACTCCTAGTCATATGTCCATGTTTCGGAATACTCTTCTCATGGATGCTTCATTGTACTTTATTGTTTACATGCTTCGATTTAGTAGCCCTTCATGACTTCATCTTGATATTGCTTCAACATTAAACGGTGATTTTTATGGATGGCTTCTTCATCCTGACATGTTCGTAGAGTAGAATCAATGTTAAATTGGAAACTATTGCCAAACTCCATGTGGGTCAGCATATTTATGGCAACTAATATTTTTATTGGACCCCTCTCGTCGAGAGGTGTAGGATTGATCCAAAGATCATCCAATTCCGATAAGTATTTATGGAGATATGAACTTATCTCTATTAAGTAATTTTTATCAAGCCGACCATCACTTGAGTAGGCTCAAAAGCCCAATAGACGTGTCTATTCATCTCCTACACGTTTTAGTATAAATATAAGAGGATTGGATGTCATTTGGACATAATTTTTGAGTGATCTCCTCCTCTCCATTTCTTGGGTTTTTGGAGAAGGAGTGAGACACTAAGAGAAACTCACGTTAGCCCTAAAGATGATGCCTTATCTATGTAGTCATGAAAACCTACCAACGCAGATCATGGGGCACTTACATGCTATAACATAAATGGTGACCGCACATAATGGTGTAGCCATAGTCAACGCATGGTAGCCATAGGTGTAGCCAAGTCCTGAGGTGATTGAAGGTGAATGAAGCCACAGTAAGGACAATGAAATGTTGTCATACACAGCATCGCAGGTCATACATATACATGGAATACGTTCGAATAAAACATTGTCATACACAACAATTCTATATATATAAGCATCAGCAAATATACCACGCGGTCTTATAATACGCATATGGAATATGGAACGTGGAATACAGTCACATAAATATGGACAGTTAGGACGCAATTATATTATGGACGCATATATATATATATCTATATATACACGCTTCAGGCTAGAGGCAGACAGTCAGGACGCAGTCATATTATGGGATGCAGAGATATTATATGGAATGCAGATAAATATATATAACACGTAGTCATGACAATATATAACATGCACAACAATGCCCTACTCACACTCAATCATGACAATATAATATACCATGCAGGGTAGCCACAGTAATGTCAAGAGTATACGCTATGTATGGAAGTCAAGGCAGCAAATAAGTATTGAACACAGTCAAGGCAGCAAGGTAAGGAACACATTGGAACATAGTCATATACTTCATGTTGGAATGCAATCATATATATATGTTGTGTATGGAATACAAGACAGACATATCCTTGATTCACACAGCTAATATGAAAAACAACGAGACTGTGTGGAGTATTGCATGGAACTATAGCCTAGCTGCTTTGCTAGGCTGCAAGCCATAGCAGGCAGTTAAGTCTGATATGTATATGAACTCCATAATGAAGCAACAGAAAGATAACATGATGGGTAGCATTATGAGCAGCATGATGGGCAGCATGGTGTATGATATAATGTGCATGGGCAGCACAATGATGCATGGAGCATAGGCAGCATCGTGATGTATGAGATCATGAGTAGCATGATGATGCATGATGCAGTGTGATGGTGCTACACGATAAGGTGCAACAAATGGACAAGATGCAGCATGATGATAGATGAAGGAGTCACCTTGGAGAACCAGTTGAAGCAGAATGTATTCAACTGATCTCATCGTTATACGAAATGATCTATGCTAGATCTAAATAAGCCAAAGTGTTGACTTCTGTTGTAAATGTACTATCTCTCTCTCTCTCTCTCTCTTTCTCTGCTGAAATTTGAAGAACATAAAAGAAGAATTGATCAAGGGTTTCCCCACATTGTGGGGTTTGCCACTAGCTGGCGCCACATCTTGTGTCCTCTTGTCTTGGCTTGTCTTCTGCGATTTATATTTATGTTCTATTTGCAGTTTATCTTAATGCTGATGTTATTGCTAACTATGAAAATTTAAATAAATTTCTCTAGCATAGAATGTTGGGTCCCTATATTACTATTGATTACCCCATTACTATTGTAGTTATACCTCTTATTAATATTTTTGTGCCCCTATTGCCCCCATATTGTTATTACCGTGCCCCATAGAATCCCTCTATTGTTATTTTTGTGGCTTTATATTATTATTGTTAGGTCGGATGGATTATATTGTGACTCCTTAGACTCCTATATATAGAAATGAGGCTTTGTCATTTGAATCATCCAAGAATTGTTCATTTATATAATGTAAAGGAGGTTTCCCCCTTGAAGAGGCTGAATTCTAAGGCGTTGATATATCTTTTCTATCTTTTCTTCAGCTGGTTTCATAACATTTGGTATCAGAGCTTTATATTCTAGGGTTTCGCTGCTCCAAACAGGTCATCATGGCATTTTCACTATAAATTTTTTTCTGTGATGTTTCAGAAGTTGCAAAAAAACCCCATTTTATAAGAAATTGCGCTGAACCTTGGGTCCAAATTTCAGAGCTTTTCACGCGATATTTGCGGAGATATGATCTCAGGAAGTTGGTCTTTTTGGAGACTCCTGAATTACATTCAAAACAGGTGACCTGGGGAAAATCGTCATAACTTTCTCTTTGGGAATCAGATTGAAATTTCATCAGAAGGTACAAAAAGAGGACGGACTGTAGTTTCTTGTATGTATGTTTCAGATCCAAAGGTCGAAACAGTGACTCGTGGCACGTCGTACAATTTCGCTCTACTGAACTAGTCTATAAGCAAGTTACTGTGGGAGATTTCACATAACTCTTCCTTGGAGAATCCAATTTGGGTCAGACTTGTGGCATTGGAAAGAGGACGCAGAGGGCTACTACAGCTCACAAATTCAGAACTAGATGATTGGAAAGTACAGAGATACATTAGAGGCAATATCGAGCTCCTACAAAGTGAAAAAAGGTGTGTAGATTTTCTTAAATTTTTGCTTAAGCTTGGTTTGAAAATTTATTTTGAAGGAATTCAAAGGGCATAGTAGAGCATTATTATCGGTAACTGATGCCCCGAGGAAAGAAAATGCAAACACCTAGTAAGGAACTTGAAAGCTCTAGCATGACTCATGAAGAAGAGGAAGAAATGCAACATGATATATCAAAATTACAAGACCAAGTGCAACAACTGTCCCTTGCACAAAAAGGAACAGAATCTAAGATGGATGGTTTAAAGAAAGATGTAGAAGCTAAGATGGATGGTTTAAAGAAAGGTGTAGAAGCTAATATGGAATGTTTAAATAAAGGCGTAGAAGCTAAGATGATTGACGTGGAAGCTAAGATGGATGATTGAAGATAGATTTGAAGACAGACATGGACGAATTGAAGATAAATATGAATAAGTTGCTACAAGAAATGGTCCCTAAGGGTGAAAGGGTACTAAAGGAAACTCACGATGAGAACAAAATAAATGTTAATCATGATTCCATAGACGCTAATTTTGGATCTAAGACTCACAATATTCCAAAAATCGATATGAGGAAGTTTGATGGCAAGGATCCTGCCACATGGATATTACAGATGGAGCAATTCTTCGATCTCAATAATGTGAAACACACACAAAAGGTACGTATGGCAACTTTATATTTGGAACCAAATCAGTTTGTATGGTATCAATGGCTTTGCTCTCGTAAACCATTTATCACTTGGGCAATTTTCACGGAAGAATTGATAGCACATTATGAGGATACAAAAAGCAACACTTTTTTTAGCCAATTGATAAGTCTCAAACAAAAGGGTTCAATAATGGAGCACATTGAGGAGTTCCAAAAATTGAACATAAGGGTAAAAGATATTCCAGAGGAGCATAGGATTGATGTGTTCATAGGGTCTTTAAAGGATAATATCCAACATGATGTTCGCCTTTGGGAACCTGATTCATTAGAGAAGGCACTTAGGTTAGCAAGAAAAATGGAAGCAAATTTATGGCAACCAGGAAGCATACCACTCACAACTATAAAGACGGAAGTGTTGTTGCCCCTAGTCTTCCACAACCTATAAGGTTGACACCACAACAATTGGAAGAAAAAAGAGCAAAAGGGCTTTGTTACAGTTGTGATAGCAAATACACTAAAGGTCATAAGTGTGCTGAGAAGAAATTATTCTACATAGATTGTGAAGAGGAAGAAGAAAAGGAGCAAGAAAGGTCAAAAGAAGAGGATATACTCCAGGAACAAAGCCTAGATGAAGAAAAAATAAATCCGACCATATCTTGTAATGCATTGGTGGGAATTACCGCTCCTCAAACCATCAAGATAGAAGGACAAATCAAGAAGAAAAAGGTAATAGTGTTCATTGATTCAGGAAGCACCCACAATTTTATTCATTGTAAAGTAGCAAAAGAATTGAATTGCTTCCTATATCCAGCACCAGAGTTTCAAGTGATGATTGCAAATGGAGGAACAATAAATTGCTCTGGAAAATGCCATAATATCAAGCTATCCATGGGAGAATATGTATTGACTAGCCCAATGCTTTCCATTCCAATTGGAGGTGTTGATGTTGTACTAGGAGTCCAATGGCTACAATCCCTGGGTACAATAGCTTTTAATTTTCAAGAACTTTTCATCAAATTTTCTAGGGAAGGAAAGGAAGTTGAATTAAGGGGTATTGCAGGGAAACCAGGAAAGATAATCAGCTCTAATAGTATGACAAAGCTTCTAAAAAAGGAGCAAAGAGGTGTAATTGCACAATTATGCTCGCTAGATGTGTCCACATCGGAATCATCTATTTCTCCAGATCTCCAAAAAGTCCTGGAAAATCATTACTAGGTATTTGAGACTCCCAAAGGTCTCCCACCTATGCGTGATCATGATCATGCTATTCATCTGATTCCAGGAAGTGTTCCTCCAAACATCAGGCCATACAGATATCCCAATGTCCAAAAGAGTGAAATTGAGCGTATGGTTGCAAAAATGCTAGAGGCTGGTATAATTCAATCGAGTCAAAGTTCTTTCTCTGCTCCAGTAGTATTGGTGCACAAGAAGGATGGATCATTGCGCATGTGTCCGGATTATAGGGAGCTCAACAAGCTCACTATTAAAAATAAGTTCCCCATTCCTGTCATTGATGAATTACTGGATGAATTTCATGGATAAATTTACTTCACCAAGTTGGATCTTCGTTCAGGATATCATCAAATCAGAATGAAGACTGAAGACATTCCGAAAGCATCATTTAGAACTCATGAGGGTCATTATGAATTTTTGGTCATGCCTTTTGGCCTTACCAATTCACCTTCAACATTTCAAGGTTTGATGAATTCAATTTTCAAACCATTCCTTAGAAAATTTGTGTTAGTATTTTTTGATATTATACTAATCTACAGCAAGTCTTGGAAGGATCATGTTGAACATGTTGACAAGGTGCTACATGTTAGAAAATTATATATTACGGAGCAATGGAACACATAAAATATTGCAGAAATATAAACACAGAAAATGCACGAAACAGGAGAGACACAGATATACGTGGTTCACCCAGTTTGGGCTACGTCCACCCCGAACAGACACAACCTACAGCAAATCCGCTGTAATATCCTCTGTTTTCTCTCACAATCTCACCTCTCTGTTTCTCGCTCATAGAATACACATCTATCACACAGCCTCAAATACAATACCCTCATACAAAGAGAGGGGTTTCCTTCTAGGGAAAAAAACCCTAAACTAAACATAAGTTCTACCGTCAAATGATCTGCCTAATGAACGGCCCAGATTGACTAGAAATTACTATACTTTTACAAGGCAATTTTACAGCTGTTTTTAGCTTTGGGGGTGCTGCCACCGAAACCCCCCACCAGGGGGGGGGCTCCCAAAGGTCGCATCCGCCCCCCCTAGACCCCCTCTGCAGAGAATATTTTACAGGCGGTGTTGCCGCCCCCATTTCGAACTGGGGTCCTATGTGGCGATACCTTTGAATATAGAAGATAATCAAGCTCCACACCCAACACTACAACTATTGAAGGAGAAATAATTATATGCAAAAAGATCCAAATGTTTCTTTGGAGTCCAGGAGGTGGAATATTTGGGTCATATTGTACCTCATGAAGGAGTTAAGGTAGACCCCAGCAAAATTAAAGCCATTAAGGAATGGGAAATCCCCACATCCATAAAGCATCTGCGAGGATTTCTCGGGTTGACAGGGTATTATCACAAGTTTGTTAAGAATTATGGGAGAATAGCAGCACCTCTAACAACATTATTGAAGAAAGATGCATTTTCATGGACTCCAGAAGCAACAAAGGCCTTTGAACATCTTAAAGAGGCAATGTGCCAAGCACTGGTCTTAGCTACACCGGACTTCACAAATACCTTTATTGTGGAATGTGATGCTTTAGGAAATGGAATTGGTGTTGTTCTAATGCAAGATGAAAGACCCATTACTTTTGAAAGTCGTCCAATCAAGGGAAAGTTTTTAAGCAAAGCAATTTATGAGAAGGAAATGTTGGCAATACTCCATGCACTTAAGGAATGGAGACCCTACCTAATGGGTAGACACTTCAAGGTAAAAACAGATCATGATAGCCTTAAATACTTTTTACAACAAAGATTATCCTCTGAAGAGAAACAAAAGTGGGTCACAAAGATGTTGGGTTATGACTTTGAAATCATCTACAAAAAAGGGAAGCAAAATGTGGTGGTAGATGCACTCTCAAGAAAGGATGAGGATGTGGAAGCATTGTTGTGTGCCATTTCTATTATCCAACCAGATTGGATAAACGAAGCAAGGAAGGAATGGAAGAATGACAAAGAAGTGTGGGCACTTATTCGAAAGTTACAACAAGATTCCAGTACGTCTGGTACATTTAGCTAGCAAAATGATTCATTATGGTACAAAGATTTCTTATACCTCCGTAAGAATTCCCAGCTAAAACAAAAGATTCTTATGGAATTGCACACTTATCCCTTAGGAGGGCACTCAGGATTTTTAAAAACTTACCACAGGGTTAAGAAGAAATTTTTTTGGGATGGCCTTAAATCAGATATTCAAAATTTTGTGGCTGAATGTTTGGTTTGCCAACAAAATAAAGTTGAAACAATTAAGACACTGGGTCTATTACAACCTTTATCCATTCCAAGCCAACGTTGGGAGGAGGTTTCAATGGATTTTATCGTAGGTTTACCCAAGTCTGAGGGAAAGAGTGTCATCATGGTGGTAGTTGACAGAGTTACCAAGTATGCACACTTTTGTGCATTATCACATCCATTTAAAGCCAGTACAGTTTCTACTGCATTTATGGAAACAATTCAAAAGCTACATGGAAACCCAAAGACTATTGTAAGTGACAGAGATCCCATTTTCACTGGAAATTTTTGGACAGAATTATTTTCTTGTCTTGGTACTCAGTTAACTCATAGCTCATCTTATCATCCTCAATCTGATGGGAAAACTGAGATAGTAAACAAATGTTTGGAAGGATATCTTCGTTTCTTTGTATCTGATAAATAGACACAATGGGTCAAATGGTTGCCTCTGGCTGAATGGTGGTATAACACTTCCTTCCATACAGGAACAAAAATGACCCCATTTATGGCACTTTATGGGTATCAACCACCATCCATCACATCATATTTAAGAGAAAATTCTAAGGTTAAAGCAGTGGAACATCACATTGAACATCAACAACAAGCCCTCCAACTCTTAAAGGATAACGTCGTGTTGGCACAGAATAGAATGAAACAACAGGCAGATCAACATCGTAGCGAAAGAAGTTTTGATGTAGGTGATTGGGTATTCCTACGGCTACAACCATATAAGAAAATGTCCCTCAGGCAAGCTAAGAAGGATAATAAATTATCACCAAAGTATTATGGTCCGTACAAGGTGTTACAAAAGATTGGTACTATGGCATACAAATTGGAGCTTCCTGCAGCTTCTCGATTGCACCCAGTTTTCCATGTTTCATGTTTAAATAAGGTTATAGGTAACAAGCTCCCAGTTCAAACAATATTGCCAGAACTTGATGATGAAGGAAAAATTATATTGGAACCAGAAGCAGTCACAGAAACAAGAACTCGACAGCTATGAAATCGTTCAATTTCAGAGTATCTTATCAAGTGGAAGAACTTATCTGCTGAAGAGTCCACATGGCAGGATGAGAATTTTATGCAGAAGTATCCAGAACTACTCAAGCGTTGAGGACAACACTTTTTTGAAGGATAGGGGCATGTTGGGTCCCTATAATACTAGTGATTACCCCATTACTATTATAGTTATACCCCTTATTAATATTGTTGTGCCCTTATTGCCCCCATATTGTTATTACTGTGCCCCATAGAATCCCTCTATTGTTATTTTTGTGGCTTTATATTATTATTGTTAGGTCGGCTAGATTATATTGTGACTCCTTAGACTCCTATATATAGAAATGAGGTTTTTTCATTTGAATCATTCAAGAATTGTTCATTTATGTAATGTAAAGGAGGTTGCCCCCTCGAAGAGGCTGAATTCTAAGGCGTTGATCTATCTTTTCTATCTTTTCTTGAGTTGGTTTCATAACATAGAACATACCTAAAATTAACATGGTATCAGAGTTGAGAAGAATACAATGCCCAAGCAAGAGTGAAAGAGAAATCACCAAAGACAGTTGGGACAAGACAAAAGGATCAATGGGTTCCTCATAATTTACCCAGGGTGAATTTGAAGCAGAGAATATTATCAGAATGGCACAGTGGAAGTTTCTGATGGCCCATATAAAGATCACTTCATTGGGAAGTTCGAATCTAAGGATGGAAGGAAAGTCAGTGTCTTGGTTGTAAGTTTGGCCCTTATGGGAAGGAAGGTCCGAATGACAGAGATGGAGGTCATCAAGGACACGACCGACTCTTCAAGGAAGCAAGGAACCCCAGGAATGGAAGTCAAAGATTTTAAGGTGGCATTTATCGATGGAAAGGTACGTGTTTGAAAATGGAATTTTCAAAAGATGCTTTTGAGTTCAAGGTTGTATTCCACTGGGAACCATGTCCATTGACACATAGCACCAAAGGTTTGTAAGTCAGATGGTGACAGGGAAGCTTGAATTCAAAAAGAACATGAAAGTACATGTCTGAGATGTACCAGAGGAAAATCTTACAAGGGGACCATTCCCCTCATGTACCAGGTCCAGAGGTTTGAAACAACCCGTGGAGTTTGAGATCAATGAACAAGAATCTCATGGAAGAAAATGTTAGGGTCCCACCCTAACCCCCTTATTTATGTCTTGGGATCACGTCATAGTCAAGAGTCAATAAATCCCATGTTAATAATTGTAAGTGGTTAACCCGCAATTAATGACGGGACCACAGTTAGTTGCAAATGGGCGGAAGTATTAGATAGATGGTAAATGGGCGGTAGTATTAGATAGATGGTATTAATAAAACCCACGATATTGGCCCATGGTATTGCATGTATGAGTCATATATAAAGGATAGAGACTCCCTGTGAGGAGCATCGTGTCTTATTTTGTAATCGAGCTCTGCTCTATTGGAGGTTGCCCCCTCGAAGAGGCCTGTGAACATTTCTCTTTGAATAATAAAATCATTGCTATTCTGTGCTCTGGGTATATTTTCTTCGCATATTTTGTGTTCTCGGTATCTTTTCTTCGCAAATTCTATGTTTGCGTATTACTTTGTAGGTTAAGAGCATAACAGAAAAGCCCTCTATGGCTTGAAGCAAAACACCCTGGGCATAGTATGAGAGGACTGATAGTTGTTTGATGAAGCTCAGATTCACTAAGGAGTGAAACCGATCCAAACTATTACCTAAAGGTTATGGATGATAGACCTCTCATACCGGCACCTTATGCGGTCGAACTATTTCTGACAATTGCAGACCCTCTCATTTATATAAGTAAGAGGGAGTTGAATTCCGAACATATGTTTTGCAGTTAGCACAGGGAGCTCATATTTGGGTTGAGCCTCACTGGATTGGTGCCAAGAATCTTCTGAGATGTCTTCAAGGCATAATCTCTCATGGATTGAGATACACTGCCGAAAATATGAAAACTGCACGATTATTCGAATGTTGACTCGGCAGGCAGTGTGGAGGATCACTAGAGCACTTCTCAATGTTGGTTCTCTTTGGATTCTGCTTCGATATCATGGATGAGTAGGAAGCAGAAATCGATCGTTATAAGTACCGCCGAGATTGGATACATATCTACAAGTATGACCTCGTATGAAGTTGCCTGGTTGTGGAAACTCTTCAGCGAGTACACATGATGAATACCACTGTGATTCTCTGTAACAACCAGAGGTGGGATTTGATTATTGAGGAATCCCATATTCAATGATTCCTCCAACAGATAGACATCAGATACTACCTTATCTAGTATTTGGTAAGTCGATGAGCAAGGAGGCTCCATCGCATTGAGATGATGTACAGGTCACTAAAGCCCTAGGGGAAATATCAAAGTTGTGATTTTCCCAAACGACTTGGAGTCGTCAAAAGACCCTTGTACAAGGGTCCTGCATGTTGCATACATTGAGCTCTGGGAGCTCTAGGGTCTTGCAGTTCTTACTAGAGCAACGTACGACCACAGGGTGACTCACCCTCCCATGGTGGTGCGCACTAGGACAAGATGATTCACTATCTTGTGGGACAAGATGATTCACTCTCTTGTGGAACAGGATGATTCGCTCTCCTGTGTAGCAAGATGATTAGTTCCCCTGTGAGGTTTGGATGATGTGTTCTCCATGACAAATGTAGTAGGATGATCAGTTCTCCTATGAGGTCTGGATGATGTGTTCTCCAAGACAAATACAGTAGGATGATTAGTTCTCTTATCAGGCTTGGATGATGTGTTCTCCATGGTGATTGTAGCAGGATGATTAGTTCTCCTATGAGGATGGGATTGATTAAGTTCTCCTATTGAGGCATCCTACCCATGCAGTCTAGGACTCATGGGAAGTATCTCTCATCTGATCAATGAGTAGGGAAATGAAGATAGGTACCATAGTAGTACCGTTGGACGCATCGTTGTATCTACCATACTCCCTATGCTAGGATGACCTTCACTGATCTGGGATCAATGATACTGGTCTGGGACCAGTGGTAGGAGTTATACCTACTATGACGCTGACTTCGAGTCAGTTGAGACTAGTCTGGGACCAGTGGTACATACTCTGAGACTGACTTCGTGTTAGTGTAGGACTGGTCGGGGACTAGTGTGGGTGGTACATACTATGGCGCTAACTTCGGGTCAGTTGAGACTAGTCTGGGACCAGTAGTACACTCTCTGAGCCTGTGATACTGGTCTAGGACCAGTGGTAGGAGTTGTACCTACTATGACACTGACTTCGGGTCAATTGAGTCTGGTCTGGGACCAATGGTACATACTCTGAGACTGACTTCGTGTTAGTGCAAAACTGGTCTTGGACCAATGAGAGTGGTACATACTATGATGCTGACTTTGGGTCGGTTGAGACTGGTCTGTGACCAGTGGTACACACTCTGGGACTGAATTCGAGTCAATGGAGAATGGTATGAGACATTCTCGATCAATTATTCTTCTTCATAGCTCAGCAAAGCACAGTAGAGCTAGTAGAGCAGATCAGAGCAGCACAAAGCCAGCAGAGCTGAGCAGAGCAGAGCCAGCAGAGTTGAGCATAGAAGAGCAGAGCTAGCAGAGCCAGTAGAGATGAGCAGAGTAGAGGAGAGCCAATAGAGATGAGCAGAGTAGAGCAGAGCTAGCAAAGCTAAGCTGAGTAGAGCAGTGTAGGGCACTGATGGTAGAGATAGTACAGTCGGACTTACGGATCACTGAATGGAGTTCTCCCTAGTTGAGAGGGTGTGTTAAATTGGCAACTAGGGCCAAACTCCAGTTGGGTCAGCTTATTTATGGCAGCTAATATTTTTATTAGATCCCTCTCGTCGAGAGGTGTAGGATTGATCCAAAGATCATCGGATGGAAGTTGAATGAAGGTGAATGAAGCCGCAGCAAGATCAATGAAACGTTGTCATATGCAGCATCGTAGGTCATACATATACATGGAATATGTTACAATAAAACGTTTTCATACACAACAATTCTATATATATAATTGGTGAGCTCCAACATTGCAACAATGATGTTGCAACTCCTAGGACTCCCTACTTTACTTTTATCAACCCGGTAGTTCGCAACAAACTTGGAAGCAACGATGCTATATTCACAAGTACTAGCTCTTACTGCAGGCTGTCACATGATCAGTTGGCACAAGTTCACTAGGAGCTTAAGCCAACTACTATGAGTTATTAGAAGAATATTTTAACTAGGATGGATGAAATCTAACTCAAAAGAGGCTAGTCTACTTGCAGAAAGAAGATGAAAGCTGAAAGGAAATACAAACCCTAGCAAACCCTAGTTTTACCGACTAACCCTACTTGTGCAAGAAAAGAGATGTAAGCTACTGAAATGGATGCCATTGACTATTGAAAAGGTAAAATGCATGTGTTTAAGCTACTTCTGAAGGAAAATATGGAAAAATCATCTTTTTGTATTTTTGAGCAATTTTATGCAGAATTATTATGCATGTGTTTTAACTATTTTTTACTGTGCAGAGGTTTATTGGCGAAAGGAAATGGAGTGGGAATTTGCAAGAGGTTGGGAAGGTGTGGAGAGGACCTAAGGGGTCCCTAGCACCCTTCTAGAGATTTTCACTATCCTCAGATCTCGAAAATCTCTCGCGTGAACTTCTACAGGAGACTGCAAGGGATCTACAGGAAATTCTACAGGAAGTTCTACAAGAATAGGCTGAAAGTGGTTTTTAGAGGATTGATGGTGGAAAAATAGTGGGAAAGTGGAAACTAAGGATGGATAGAGATGATAAGGGGTCTAATACCTGGTAAATGAAGCTCAGGAGAGATGAAGATGGTTGGATTTGTTCAAAGATGAAGAAAGCAATGTTGCACAAAATGTAGAAATTAGGGCAAGTTGGGAAAGTATGGAGAATGGGTGAAAGAAATATTGAGAGAGAGAATAGAGTAGGTTGTATGATGGAGGAAGGGTAGGTTGGAGTGTCTTACAGGTGTTCTTCACACTTATTTCCAAAACTGATCCAAGCAAAGACTAAAAAACAAGGATTTATCTATTTTGACCTAATTCTGACCTAAAAACCAGAAAAGTGATGTACAAAACTTTATAAACAGGAAGTTATGCAAGAAAGCTATGGAAATTGAGCAAGAATAGATCTAAACATGAAATCACAACTGATATCAACTTCTCCAACTCGAAATCTAACACTAGCATTTGCATTGGAAGGCAAAAAACAGTGTTTTCGTGGCAGCAAGTGTGCCTTGGTCTCAATTCATGGTCCCAAGGAGGGAGAAAGGAGATCGAGGACTGCTTGGTAGCCTTTTTGTGGATCTTTTTTGTTATCGAACCATCAAATCAACCTGAAGCATGAACAACTATCTTAATCATCAAAAACAACCTAAGTAACAAAGAAATATTTAACCTAAATAACAGAAATTATTCTATGAATGCAATAAAAACACATAAAAGTACATAAAGGAGGTACTGGACACTTTGGTTGGGCCCAACCCCAAGAGCTACAAACTCCTAAGAAAGCTCAGAGCTGGTTCAAAGTTGGATTTATCTTCATTGATCAAAAAAATAATAGTTACATCATAAAAACTGTCTACAAGAAGAAGCTCAAAAATGTGTTGATTACAGGGTTGCACTAAAGTGCGAAAATAGACTATCAAATGGCTAAAATCTAACTAATAGAACTGAGGCCCTAAGCCTTCTTATTTATACAAATGGGGACCTCCAACAGTCCTCCTAAAATCAAGGAACTCAGCTTCCTGGAACTGAAGATAACAGCAGTCCTATTTCACTTGCTTGGCTGCCCCTTGGCTTTGTGCTCTACGTTTTTGATGGAGAATTTGAGGTAAGGGATCATAAATGAAGGGGACACCCTCCTACAAATCCTCTCCTTTTTCTTTCACGAATTTGGCTACCAAGTGCTCATTAAACCTTTGATTTTGTCTCAAAATGGATCAAAAATCTGCATAAAGCACACATTAGATTTTTTGGCATAATGACTAACCCAATTCACTCTATCAGCATAAATATGATCAAAAACATGCAATAAACTAATGAGAATGGTGGATTAAGTCAAATTAAGAGGTAAAATGAGCCCATATAATTACCCATTTTTGGGGCTTATCACCACCCCTTACTAAAGGTGTTGCTCATCCTCTGAGCAACTAATCTATCTCTTCATCTTTGATGGCCCTGGTGGCCTCCCTATCATCCCAAGCTTCTGATGTGGTCTATTCATGTGTGCCATAAAATTCTACTTTCTTATCCATGTCCTTCCACTGCTCCTTCTATTCTACTTATTTGAATTCTTGTGCTTTTCCTGGCCTTGAAATACATGGAGGCCTACCCTTTTCTATTTTCTTTGGGCTTAATTGGTGTGCTCAGGGTAGTGAGACTAGTTGTTGCCTCTCTTTCCAGAGTCTCAGGGGACCCTTTCCTTGGTTTTTCCTCTGCTTCCTCTTTTTCTCCTCCTTCTATCTCTTTTTCTTTCTCTATTTGCTCTATTTCTTCCTGTTCTGTCTCTTCATCCTTTTCCTCTTCTATTTTAGTTTCTTCCTTCTCCTTTTCTTGTCCTGCTGAGTCATCAGTTGCTTCATCTTCTCCCCCTTTCTGCTCTTCTTCCTCACTGTCAGAAGGACTGATATCATAGGTGAGGGCTTTTATGTCACCTTCTGCTGTCATGTTTTTGAAGACTTCCCATGCTATAGGGAGTGTGAATGTATGGAGGGCTTCTTCCACTAAAATTTTAATTAACCCATAGTGAGCTAGCTGATCTGGACTCCCTGCCTTAAACTTAATGCTGGAGTCTATGAATCCTTCTATCATTGTGCTTATACCCCTTCTGAACACCAAATGTAGGGATGGAGACAAGAATTTTGAAGAAAACAAGAAAACAGGGGAAAACTATGTTTTTTTCTAAGAAACAGGCAGACCTTTTTTTAACACAATTTCTCCCTTCTTCAGGCTTAATTCTTCCCTAAAATTGCATCACTTCTTTTGCAGAAACATGCAACAGATAAAATTGTTTGTTTTCTTCTTTTTTTAAGAAACAGGCAAAAATTTTGAATGCAATTACTCTTCTTTTTCAGGTTTAATCCTTCCTTAAAATGATATCATTCCTTCCAAATATTGATAATCAAGGTGGGTATGCATGGAACCTACCTCCTGAAGCCAGAAATTTTGCAAAAACTCGTGTTTTCTTCTAAAAAAATAGCTCACTACCCCTCCTGTAGAACTGGCTGTAGGTGCTCCTGTAGAACTTGTTACTACTCCTGTAGAACCTATTACTACTGGAATTTTTTCATGTTTTCTCACAATAGTAATTTGCAATTTTTCCTCTCTTCAAATTGTTTCCAACCTAAATTTTCTTCTCAGTTTTTGAAAAGAAATCAATTTTTTGACAGAACAGAGAACAAATAACATAGTTTTTTTCTTTCAGAGAGTGGACAGTCTTGCAAATTCATTTTTTCACACAGGCTTAGTTTCTATGGTTGCATCTCTCTTTTTAGAAGAATGTGAGAAAGAAGAAGATAGACTTCGAATGCAGAGGAAAAAAACAGAGAACTGTGTAGAACTCAGAGAAGATATGCAGGCAGACTTTTAAGCTTCATTCTCCTTTCTTTCAACCCAATACTATGTTTTTAATACACCACCTTATACAAATAGGTCATATGCAGAGAGGTTTCCCCGAGCCTACCTCATTCCAAGCTTGAATTTTGACAAAAATCTTGAATTTTCCGGCTGCAGGGCTTCTCTCTGCCCTTCCTGTAGAAATCTTCCTGTAGACAGTGTTCCTGCTCCTGTAGACTGTGTTTGCCATTCCTGTAGAACCCGATAAGCAGGAGGGTTTTGAAAAATGGCAGAGAACAACTGGTTCGCTACTATGGAGGTGGTATAGAGCTTGCTGCAGCTGCGGGGACGATGACAAAATGGAAACAAAGCTGGTGAGAGTATTTAAAAGAGGAATTCATACGGATGTTTATGGAGACTTCCCATGATGGAGGGTGAGTTGGCCAAGTGTACATTGGCCCCATGCAGACCCTTGGTACCCACTGCAGTGTTGTTATGAAACTTCATGTTTTCTACCTGTTAATCACTTGACATCAGTTACGCTGGAGTTCAAAACATCTGCCACTACCTGTTTTTTAAATTTCCTGTGAGTTGACTATACACGTGTGCTGTGTGATCTCCAGATGAGTGCAATCGAACCAGCTGAGGGTGTCCAATTAACTGGCCAACTTTCTGGCTTAATCCAACCATTTCATTCATTCATGAAGTTTCGAATCATACAGATGCAAATAGAGGAACTGGTTTAGACACTTACCTGTAAGTCGAAATGTGCGTGTCGCTTGGTTCTTTTGTTGTTGCATGCTTGTATCCCTTCTGCTATATGATTTTTGCTATCTGATGTGTGGCTATTTTTCTTGTGCAGGTATCCTCTGGCTGGATCTAAGCTACAGGAGTCTGTTTCAACCTTCAGATTTGCACCCTCATGCTGCTGATGCTAGCTTTTTGTAGGACAACGACTTGTTTTGCCCATAGCTCCAAAACAATAGACCGGATTGATTTGAAATTTTTTGAGCATATTTCCATCGTCATTATGCACCTCCCATAGCAAAATTGTGGTCAATGGATGCACATATTTCGAGAAAAACTGAAAATGGCTGAAGGTGATGGAGGTCAATTTCTTGGAAACCGTGCACTGGAATTGGCTGAAATTGCTTGGGCAGGTTACTATCACCCATATACATCTCCCCATGAAACAAGTTTTTAAATGGATGGATGAATATGGAGAAAATGCGAAAATGGATGAAGGTGATGGAGGCTGATTTCTTGGAAACTGTGCACTAGAATTGGCTGAAATTTCTTCGGCATGTTTCTATCATCCCTATACAACTCCCCATGAAACAGTTCTTTAAATGGATGCACGGTTTTCAAGCTAGGGAAAAAATAAATTTCTGCTCTATGTATTTTTGTATCAGAGCATTCTGCAGTTTTTTTGAACAGTAAAAAAAATGAGCTTGGGGTGTGATGCGTGCATGGAAATGATGGAAGAGGGGTTTGAAGACTATAGGAGGATTTATAAACCTTTTATGAAGCATCCCTGTTCCTCAAACTGATTTTGAAGTCTATTTCTAGCTCTCTGTAATTTCTACAGGGTCCTCCTGTAGAAAACACAGTTTTCAAAAAAGAAGCACAGGGAGGTGGAAAGGATGTCAAGAATGATGGAGAAGAGTGAGGGAAGGTATGATAGGTGTTGTTATTAGTTTCAGAGCTTTTTTGGCACTTGATGCTGCTTCCTGAAGTTTTGCAAACCTGCAATACAACTGTAAATTCATTTTTTCTTTTTCTTTTTTCTTTTTTTTTGAAAACAACTAGGGCGCCTCAAGGAGGTTTTCACCCTAATTTCCTGCCCTGGTGTTGTAGGGAAAAGTATCCGACTCGGATGACCCTATCCCACTCTAAGGGTGATAGTACCTTAGCAACAACTATAAAACAAACTACTTAAGGTTTACTTCTTTATGAAAGCAAAAGAGAATGGAGAAATGCACTAACCGTTGCCTTGCGCTTAATGTCGAATCCAAACTCTTCTCTTTGGCTGCTTGCTCCCAGCTCCTTGCTCTTTTGCTGGCCCAGCTACAATGAGATCCTGCAAAATAACAAAGAAGGAAACTACAAGAAGCATGCAATCATAACTGGTTCAAGGATTAGTGTAAACCAAACATGCAATTATCACAATATATTATTGAAACAAGAGCACATAGAAGAACCTCAATAGCTTTTATTAATGAAGAAGTAAAGGTTCTGAGAGTATTACAACCATTGAAGGCTCCAATCCAGCAACACCTCCCAGCAGAAAGAATTTCTCCTCTTCACCTCTCTCAAACAATCACCCAATAGCTCTATAATGAAACCAACAGCATATCATTACTTTGCACCAAATTCCAGCCTCCTGAGCTCATAGGAGAGAGCTCAATATATAGATGAATTGAGAAAGGATGAGTCAGCTTGCAACTAATGTGTAGCTGCCTTGTGTCCTCTCTCTCTTCAGTTAATCTTTAGTTGATCTTCAGTTCTTGAGTCCACTTGGAGAAACTTTGCTTCCACTTGGAGAAACAGAGCCTCTGACTCATCACAAGGCGAAATACCTGATCCAAGTGTCATTTTTGGAAGATTCCAGAGCAATGACTCAGTGTGCCACTTGTCCCATCTCGCTCAGCGCAGGTGGCCTTTGTCCCACTTGCTTTGCAACGCAGGTACACCATGGAGCAACTGAGTTTCAGCGCAGAAACCTAGTGGAGCACCTGCTTTGATTTCAGGATTGCTTGTTTTTTAGTGTTTTCAGGTGGAGAACTGATCTGAGAGCTGTTGGTTTGCTGACCTTGTTCCTCTAGGGGTAGGAACATCATGTTTAGGGAACTTTGGATCCCTTGGATTATTGACAATTCATGCTTGTTGTTGTAAGGCACAAAATTGTCTATAACAGATGCCCCCTAAAGTATGAGGTCGTTTATCGGGTGAAATGCTTTATTGAGAGGATCCGAAGTTCATTCAATCTGCTGAGAAGTGTCCTGTAATAAGATACAATACAATACATTATTTTTCATACATTTTCATGATCTAGCTGAGGCGGGCATTCCCATGCTCAGCTTTATAAATACATTTTGTTACATAGAACAGACGATTGTCTGATTGTAGACTGATAATTCTCTGCTGAAATTATCATCCTTTGAGAAGGATGATCATCTGCTGTAATGATGTACATATCAAATGTCTTTATGTCCTGAATATATATCGCAGCCCGGATGGATGAAACTAGATCCGGGGTCTTCAATCTCTTCCGATCTTCACTCGATGTACAAGTCGATCCATGTGAGAATTTTTTGAAGTCGAACATGGAAAGACATCGCTTGATTACCGGTCAATGATGTAAACCGTTAACAAGCGCGAGAGGAATCACCGATAAGGATGATGACCCTCAAGGTACGGCAGTACAATTCACATGGCGGGAATAAAGGACTTGGCTTCGACCACCATGCAAAATCTTCTGGTCAAAGGTCATTGATGTATACCTGTCGCCGGAAGTGAGAAACTTGCCATTGAGGCATGCAAGCTTCAAAGTACTGAAGGGGGTGTTCCTAGATCAACTCCTTGGATAATGAGCTGATGTCGACAAGGAGCGATCCGTCAAAGAAGGGCCTTAATGAATCCCACATCAGTGACACGGAACGGAGCTAGTGATTGTGATGAGGTGAAAACAAACTGTGATGTATGATTCAGGGTGGCGGTCATGAAGTGGATGAAGGATAATGTATGGCAGTGGATGGGACACGGTTGACTCTTTGCAGAACCACATCTCTTGAACATATAACGACACTGATGTGATGGATTGGTAGCATTACCCCAATTGTGGATGGTGTGGCGAGGACCATGGTTATGAGACCGGTGAATGAAACAACCCAACCTGATGTGATACGGAGGACAAAGTGTCATGTTCAAGAGCGACTTGCTACCATTAATGCTGTGAGGTTCTCCCAATTTTTCCCCAGTCATTGCTGACCAGTACCTCTTTATTTTTGTCAAGCTTGAGGAGGATAACATATGCTTGTTCTATAACCTGCCCTTCGGGCAAGCCCATCGCTATGTTTTAACGAGCCTAGCGATAGGGAAACTCGTTCTTGTCTAAAGACAAGTTTGTCGCTATTTAATCATTTTAACGAGTCTAACGACAAGGAAAACTCGGTCCTTTTCATTTTTAGAGAGTCTGAAAAGGTACGGAAAGTTAACTCCAAAATTCCTTTTTCGTCATCTAATCCCTTAAGTCCGAAAAAGTATAAAAGAATACAAAAGGGATGAATTTTCGATTTCTTTAACGAGCCGAACAAAACAAGCGCTCGGTCTTTTTGTGCAATAATCCCTCAGGTCCAAAAAGATTAAAATCTAGAGGAGGGATAGCTCTTCCGGTCCTTTTAACGAGCTGGAAGGCCAAAACTCGGCAAACTTTTCATATTTTACGAGTCAGTGAAAAGAGCTCAAAGAAGACTCGTCTTTTGAGGAACGAGTGATAAACGGGGATAGCAGCAGATTCCAGGTACAGGTTGGAATTTTCCAATCACGGCAGTGTCACAAGGATGGCTAAGTGAAATCACTCTTCGCAGCTGTTCCTCAAAATAGGTAAACAAACATATGGAGATGAACGATTGGCCAAATGAACGGATGGAGGTGATGGCATATAAACACGACCAAGGGTTTTAATATGGCTTTCAAAGGTTACTTTTCTCAATGTTATTTACCGGTTCATTTTTTCTGGGTGAGCTTGAACTGTAGGGAAAGATTGCTCACGACTTATGTTTATTTTTTAACGAGCATGAACTCTTATACAAAAACTGCTCGATTCTTGCGTTTATTTTTTAACGAGCATGAACATTGCTAAAACTGCTCGATTATATGGTTTACTTTTGATTTTTACCATAATTAGCTTCTCTTTTTCATTGATAGCACTGCATTTTCAATTTGCTGCAACAAACTAGTTAGAAATGGGTAATATTTACTTGAAAATGAGATTAACACATTAATATTTACCTTGAATTACGTAAGAAAGCAAATAAAAAGGGTTTTACCTCTCATTTTACCATTTCATTTGCATTTTGCTTGTTGGAGCTTTGGAGGAGCCTCTTTCCCCTCGATTTTCATCAGCTGATTCTGGGAGATTCTGCGAACGATTTTTCGGCGCCGTTTGGACCAGGTAGGAGCTAAACCTTAGCTCTTCATTTTCATGGTTTCATTTTCCTGTTTTATGCCTGTTTTGCTGTTCTATTGAGCCTCTGGGGTTTTGCCAGGGCGCCCTCTGATCAACGCAGGTTCCTCATTCGAAAACTGCGTTGGGATCCAAGCTGCTTGAAGGCAACTTGTCCCCCAACGCAGGTAGTACACTGGGCACCTGCTTTGGGGCATAAAAGCAACAATTTTTTACAGATTTTGATGAAATTTTCGCCAGTTTTTCATCAATTTCAGGAGCTGACTCATTCTCTTGTTTGTTTTGCAGGGATTCTTGAACAAGATGGCCCTAACATGGTGAGAACGAGAACATGAAGAAGAAGATATGATTGCCCTTCATGATCCTGTTACGGTGGGCGCATTACGAGACTGAATTTTTTCCGTATCTCTAGCATGAGAGCACAGATTTCACTACTGCAGTATTTGCTTGATGCTTGGGATCCTGTTAACCAAGTATTCCAGATCAGGAACAAACCTATTCCATTGACTGTGACAGATATTTACTTCTTGACTGGCCTGTCAAGGCGGGGTGCCCCCATTTCTTTATCAGGTACAGTTCGGGGGAATGATTCCGTGAGAGATTATGTTCGCCAGTATTGCAGGGAGGGGTCCCAGCCGAGCAGAGACGGCAAGGTGGTTATCCGTGATGTTACTAGCAGGCCTCTCAGGTCCATTCTGTATACTCTTGGTAGGATGGCCGGTAGCGCATCTTTACATGTTGCCAACAGGTCTCACATGCAGCACGCCTTGGAATGTCTCCAACCGAAAATCTTCAACTGGAGTGATGCAGTGCTTAGTCAGATGAAAAATCAACTGAACAAGGTGAAGGACGGGAAGCTGAAGAACTTTGGTTTTGGTTCGATTCTGACTGCCTTCGCCTTGGAGAAGATCCCTCTGATGCAACCTCAGTACATTGATCTCGGAGTGCCTTCTCCTACCGAGCCACGTATGCAGCGATGGGTCGATCACATGTCCAGGCATGCAGGTCAATCCCAGATTTCTTTTAATGCTGCTTTCTTTAGGTGGTTCGATCGCCAGGAGATGGCTTTTTCCGAGTACCCATATGTTGGTATGGATTTCCGGGGTGATCCGGATATGGTACTGCCAGACGGTGCTCAGTGGGATGCTACTGGTAAGAACTTCAACCATATTACCGTTCATTGTTTTCATTCATAATGTTCTTGTGCTTTATTCTTTCAAGACTTTAATTGAACTCATGTGCGCTTGCAGATGTCGGTCCTGTTCGTCCGGCATTTCATCCGAGACCACCTGTTACTGCTCCGGCAGAGGAACCTGCTCGGAGAGTTATTATCCGTGATCTTAGTGACACAGAGACCCTTACAGCTGTGCAGGGGCAGGTCGAGAACCTTACCCGTGGTCTTCTGGACGTACAGATTGACGAGTTACCTTTACTGATGCAGCAGCATACTATCGGTGTACCTAGACGATGGACCCGTCTTCTGCGCATGATCGCACAGACTATGGCTTACTATCAGGAGCATCACTAGGCTAGGGTGCCCCCTAGCATTTTGAGTTTTTAGGTCATATGACCAATTTTGTCTTAGTTACAGAACATTATGTATGAACTTTATGAACAGCTTATATATATATATTTTGATTTTCGAGTCTTATTCTGGTTGATTTGGATGATTCATATGCACACTTTTTATGATGTGTCCTTTATAAATGTTGCAAATGTCTATCTGACACATAGTTTGCCAATGAGTCAGTTAATGTGTTTTGATTTCTTGAAATATGTTGATATTGAATTGAATCAAATCGTCTTTCCAAGATCTTTACTCTTAGGAACATGCGATAAATAGCTGGATTACGAACAGAATATATACCATTGAGTTGTAGTACTACGAGCTGTGAGTCTAGCCTGACAATTAGTCGGCGTATGCCTCGTGTGATGGCATCAGAGAGTAGTTCTATCAACGCGCTATATTCAGCGATGTTATTCGTTGATTGCCCAATACATACACCTCTGAAACTTACTAACTCGCCACTTGGATCAAAAATGGCCCATGCTGCGGAGGATAGGTTCCGCGAACTACGACTTGCTCCGTCGGCATATCCAACACATGTCTCCATAAGGTTTGACATCTGCAACGAATGAAAAAGGGAATCACTCAACCAGAACAAGAACTTTGGCGAAAACAAAATACAACAAAAGCATGCAGGTTACAATTTAAGCATAGTAACGCTTGAGGTACAGCCCGTTTCGGGGCTGCGCCAGTGGAATTCCGTCGTAATCTATTAACTCGTAGGCTCCTTTTGCTAACACTCTTTTAACAATATAGGGGCCCATCCATAAGGAATTGAATTTACCTGCTCCTAATTTATCGGATTCTTGGTCATAAAGCAAGACCAAATCACCTTCTGAGAAGACACGGGGTTTGACATTTTTGTCGAACTGAGCCTTGACTCGTTTCTTATGGGCTTCGTTAGCCAAAGCGGCATCACGACGGGTTTCATCCAATTGGATTAATTCCAAGAAACGAGCCTCTTCTTCCGAAGTTCCGGGGAGGAGATCAATTGCGAGTTTAAGCGACGAAATTTCACACTGGATCGGTAAGACTGCTTCTAGACCGTACACCAATTGGAAAGGTGTGAAACCGGTCGCGTTTCTTACCGAGGTTCGGTAGGCCCACAAGGCTGCATACAGGATTAGGTGCCATATTCTTTTATGATCTCCGATCATCCTCTGCAACATACGCTTCAGGACCTTGTTGATTGCTTCAACTTGTCCGTTGGCTTGTGGATAATACAGAGTAGAGCTGTCGTGAGATAGCCCTAGTTTGGCAGCTAATTCGACCATCATGTGATTGCGGAAATGCGATCCATGATCTATAACTATAGCCTGGGGTACACCGAACCTGGCGACTACATGATTGAAAAAGAATAGGGCAGCTGTTTCACCAGTATTGTCCAATGTAGGCATCGCCTCGGCCCATTTGGTAAAATAGTCAACTGCGACTATAATATACCCATGCCCCCCGGTCGAGGTGGGGTTACATTGCATGAAATCGATGCCCCATTTGGCGAAAGGCCCAACCGCAACTATTGGTTGCAGCAGTGTGGGTGGTCTTCTGGTTTTGCTATCAAAGATTTGGCAGGAATGACAACTTCGGACTGCGATTATGCAATCTTTGAACATTGTTGGCCAAAAATATCCTGCTCTTAATATCTTTTGGGCTGTAGCGAAACCTGATTGATGCCCCCCACACGCGCCTGAATGACACTCATTCAGGGCTTTTTCGGCTTCTTCATGGGTGAGACACCTCCTCAGAACGGTATCGATACCACGACGGTAAAGAGTATCACCGACGATCATGTAGTCTTTTGCTTGGTATCGTATACGTTTCTGTTCGGAGTGCGAGGTGTCAGGCCGAAACTTTTGGGTTTGGAGATAGATAATTATATCTCCATACCATTCATCGCTTGCAGATATCAGAAATAAAGTCTCGTCCACTATTGACTCCTTGGAAGTTTCGTCGTTGGACGATGATGGGAGATCGCATAATAATTCTGCGAATACCAGAGCTTTCTTTGACTTGGATTTCACAAATTCCATATCAAACTCTTGAAGGATCGCTATCCATTTGGAATATTTCCCCCCCAGCAACTGTCGCGACAGTATATAAGTCATGGGGTTGCAATCTGACAGAATGGTAGTTTTCCTAAAGAGGATATAATGTCGAAATCTCTGTACCGCTTGAACAGCAGCGAGAGCTAGCTTTTCAACGTAAGAATATTTACTTTCTGTATCATTTAAGTTTTTACTTAAATAATATACAGGATGTTCAACTCCATCGACTTCTTGTACTAAAACCATCGCAATGGTTGTATCTGCCGCAGCTAGATACAGGTTAAAATCCCTAAGATAATATGGGGCGTACATTAATGATGCTTTTACTAGGGACTCTTTCAAAGCGTCAAAGGAAGCTTGCGCAACCTGGTCCCAATCGAAGGGTACATCCTTTTTCAAAAGACGTGTATAACCTTTAGCAAGTTCTGCGTAATTTGGAATGAACCTCCTCAGAAAGTTTGCTTTCCCTTGGAGTTTCTGAATCTGAAGCAAATTCGAAGGTGGAGGCAAATTGATGATTGCCTGAACCTTACAGGGGTCGAGACGAATCCCATCTTTAGAGACTACAAAGCCAAGTAAACGACCAGAACCGACGCAAAACACACATTTTTGAGGGTTGAGTCTTATCTTGTAGTGTCGGCAACGTAGAAATATCGCTCTTAAATGCTGCGGATGATCAGTCCGCTTTCGCGAATGAGCCGGAAGATCGTCGAGATATGGTTGAACAATGCTCTTGATGTCATGGAAGGCGTAATTCATAGCCCTCTGAAAAGTTTCCCCTGCGTTCTTCAAGCCAAAGGGTAATTTTCGATAAGCGAACGTGCCCCACGGACATATAAATGCAGTCTTTGACTGGTCCTGTGGGCGGATATTTATCTGATTATACCCGGAAAATCCATCCATAAAGGAAAAGATTTCACATCCGGCGCATTCATCAATTATCTGGTCGATGAAGGGCGTAGGGTAGTTGTCCTTCGGACAAGCTTGGTTTACATCCCTATAATCGACGCACACTCTTATCGTCCCTTGTTTTTTCATAACAGGGACAATATTCGATACCCAATCGGTTAGAGGAACCGGGTAGATGAATCCAGCATGGAGAAGTTTCTCAACTTCTGCTTTAATGGCAGCGGCTTTCTTAGGGTGCACCTGTCGAAGCCGTTGTCTTACTGGTTTGACATCAGGATACATTTTAATTTCATGTTCAACGATACTCGAGTCGATGCCTGGCATTTCATCATATGACCAAGCAAAGACATCTCTAAATTCGCGAAAGAGAACGTTATATATTTCCAGTTCTGAAGGGGAACAACCTTTGCCAACATGAATATTCTCTACAACATCAGGTTTTGTCGAGATATTTATGGCTATAGTCTCTTCAATATTTGATAAGTTTCGCTCGGAATCCACCGTGTTTACAGTATTTGTTAGGAATTCAAAGACTGAAGGGTGGTAAAGATCTTTCTGAGTATCTTCTTCGTATTCTGGAAGAAGGGAACGATGTTGGTGATCATTCCATGGTGCCCCCTCAATCATCATTGATTGTAAGATTCCTTCGTCAGTCCCATGTACTTTCGACCAAGGATCTAATGGGGTACCATTTTCTCTAGATCTATCTACCCAAACGCTCGATGAGCGCTTATTGGGGTTCGCCTCCCAGGCCTGAAACATTGATTGCTACAATATTTCAATATGGCTTGGTGGCAAAACCATCGAATGATCCATAGCGACTCTGCCTTCTGTGACTTTCAAGGTGGATACCATATTGCATGTTGCTACAAATGGTACATTTCCTATGCAGATAGGAGGTGGTAGCGCGAAAGTTCCCATCATAGTGGGATCTTTCAACAGACCTACCCCAATATCTTGAATCGACCGGTCGCTGCCATGGATCATGGGAACACTTCCTGTAACTTGTGAACCATTAGGGAGGAAGTTTTGTTGATCGATGACCGTAATCCCTCCTTCAAAGGGGAATGCGATCTTCCTAAAATAAGTCGGCACAACAGCTTGCATGGCATAAATCCATGGTCTTCCCAGTAGGATGTTATAGTCAAGATTGCCATCAATGACTTCAACATCTATTTCTACTGTTTTGCCCCCTAGTTCAACTTTCAGGTTACTAAGGATACCGTAAGGGGTATATATCCTTCCGTCGAATGCTTTTAATGTTGTCGATGATCGCGACAAGGTTGGAGATCCTAAAGTCTTCCAGCAACTCATCGACATAATACATGTCGATGCTCCCTCATCGATAATCGTTCTATGAACTGTTTTGTTGAGGGCTTTCACTTGGACGAGGAAAGCTAGTTGAGCTGGTAACTGAGGATCATAACCTTTGTGATCAAAGGACACTAGATTGGAATCTTTAGGATCCACCCCACCAATTGCTGATAACAATGCCTGCCTTTGGGATGGGCAATGTTGTAGTACCTCAAGAGTCGACATAGCAGATGGCGTTTGCGCCAAATCTTCCACTATGTTATAATGTTGTGCCGCACTGGCACGAGGATTAAAGGTCGACTTGTGCACTACTCCCTTTGGCGGTTTTATTGTTAATTCATGCGTGATGGGGGGTACGACTTCTGCCGAAGTTGTTGTCGAACTGCTAGGTTGATCTTTACCTTTATCGTTCGACACCTGTGGATTCCCGTAATCTTTGTTCCTTGTCGAAATCAAAGCATCATTTTGCTGTTTTGAAACCGACAACATAAGCACTTGAGATGGGGAAGCGTTTCCACTATCAACCAGATTTTGACCTGGGTTAGGAAATTGATCACTTGACACAGTTGAGGTATGAGGACTTTTAAAGAACCTCTTTAGCTCAGCTTTGAATGGGCAATCCTTAGTGTTGTGATCTTTGTCATCGCATATTTGACATGGATACCGTTTCCTATTCCCAGGAGGGTTTGAAGAATTTTTCTTAGGAGATGACTCACCTTGTTTATTCTTCTTCCCCTGGTTTTGTTTCTTCTTGCTTCCTGGTTGATTGGTTTCTTTGCCCTTATCTGTCGATACGGCATTTACTTCCGAAGCAAGAACTTCTTCATGCGCATTTTGATTCGAATCCTTACGGGCCTTCTTTTGATGGGTCTTTTTCGGATTCGTGTTTGCCGTGCCAATCACGCCATCACCGGCATGAGAGTCACTATTTGATTTAGGAGGAGGAGGGATTGAAAACTCTGGTCTAGGGGCGTCTGGTATTTTGTCATAGAGCGTGCCGGACTGAGTATATACTAAGTCCAAATATTGTGCACGAGCGATAACCTGCTCTTCTGTTACGACTCCTCCCTTTGCCACATCTTCCGTTATGGCCGGAAGTAACGACTTTATAAACCACTCAGCTAAAAGCTGATCAGGAATGTATGTTTTAACCATTCTTCGTCGACGTCGCCACTCATGTATATGATCTGATATATGAGTTGCGGTTGTCTGTTTGAAGTTGGTCAATATCTCTGTTTCCGTTTCATACCTTATTGGTAATTGAAAGTGGGTTAAGAATGTCGTGGCAAGGGAGCTAAAATTGTCGAACGAAGCTCTAGGCAATTCTATATACCATTTTGCCGCTGGACCTGTCAATGTCCTCTGAAAGAGGCGAAGCCTTATCGAATCGTCATTCAAAGTGTTCGACGAACACCATAGATGAAATGTCATCACATGATTCGACGGGTCTTCACCTGGATTTCCATTGAATTTAGGAATGTCGGATGGAAGTTTGTGCGGAATCACTGGCCACCATGGGGCGTAAGCAATTGGATCATTGGTTAACCGATGTAAATCAGGCAACTCTAAAGTCGCCACGAATGGTAACTGTTGATTCAAGTTAGGTGAAGCGTAACCAGGATATGATGGAATCGCCTGAACAGTTGGTCTTTGCATACCAGCATAATGGAGTTGATGTTGGTATGATTGATACGGTTGATGGACTTGACCACTATCAAGTGGTTGATTTTGACCATTTTGAATATATGGTTGTCCCGTATTCGCAAAGATTTGCTGTTCAGAACCCTGGTACACTTGTTGGAATTGCGGTTGTTGGTATTGCACTATCCACGGTTGCGACACCATGGGTTGTTGCGCTATACTAACCACTGGACCAAGATGTGGGGTAGTTGTACCCGACTGTACTTGTGTTGCCCCACCAGTAGGCGATTGTGGTTGGGTCGCAGGGTCAAGGGGCTTTTGCATGAGAACCTGAGAAATCTGAGGTTGACACACAACAGGCATTGTTTGAACTTGCGACACGGTCACAATAGCCGGTGTAGTTGGGATGTTTGTCACAGGTACACACTGTTGCATAGAATATACAACTCTTGGTGGCTGGGATAGCATAGGTACCCAACTACTCGTTGCAATTCCACCATAACTTGAATAAGGCTGAGAACTCCCGTATGGGTACCCTCCCGGAGGGGGTAATGAAAAGGCATACTGCCCCCCATACGGTAGCAATCCAGAACTCAAGGCAATTGATTGTCCTGGAGGACTGGATGGCCTAATTAGATTCCCAAAAGGGTCAATTTGATGAGTCTCACCATGAGAGTTACCAGACATTACTCCGGAACAAACAGGAACAGACCATACTGTCGAGATAGTCTCTTGGTGGACTCCTTCTAGCGATTGAGAGCTAGTTGGGACAGATGGTATGCCGGCGAACATTGTTGGATTTGCAGCAGGTAATTCTGCCGTCGCCGTGTCATTTGACACAGTCCTAGATGTTGACGGTTGTTCAGACATTTTTAGTCTATCCAATTGATCGCCTAGTGATTCTACAGGAACTTCCACTGGTGATGGACAAACTTTTGTTGTAGCAGGAAATAGAGTGACCCCTACTCCAAACTGAATTGGAGTGGATACTTGCGGTTCCTCTATAATTTCCTCTATCGCAATCAGACCAGGTGGAAGAGGAAGACCGTCAGGTCCGTAAAAGATTTCCGGTGCCGAAGAAGGGGTTGTATCAAAAGCGACAGATGTTTGAGGCACAAAACTCTCTGGACCAGTTACAGATGGAACTGGTTTAGTCATACAAGTATTTGCCCCCAGACTAGGATCAGTATTACTGTCCCTCTGTGGCGGTTGAACTTCTTCTATGGAGGCAGGGTTTCCGGAAATGTTTGGAGTGACCAGAATCTCAGATGTTGTTGGAACACTTGTTCTAACTTTTAAAGGAGATTTTGAACTGGTTCGACGAGTTCGCTTTGCCCGGATTGTTTTCGATTCTGGAGACAAAGATGGTTGACTCGCAAGCCTCCGAGAACGACGGATATTCAATTGACTTTCTTCCACGATTGCGGATTACTCGATCAACTAAAATATAAAGGGGAAAATTTGTGTTTCCGATTTGAATGAATTTTATTAGACGCTTTTAAACATAACTTTGCTTTTTCATGTTTTAAGAGTCGAGAAAAAGCTAAAGATGACTCTAGTCTCCTTCGATGTATTAACGAGCCCGAAGTGACAAATGCTCGGTTGGACCTTTTCAGTTATAGAGTTTGAAAAAGGCCAAAAGAAACTGCTCTGGAGATCTAGGCAGAGGGTGTGCCAAACCTTTCGCGAAACCACAGAATACGTTTTACGGTACGGGTAGTCGATCTTCGTGAATGCTGTGTTCACTGCATCGCGATCAGTAGGGCGGCCGACACGGCTTCCTATGGATAAAGGATAATTGCCTATAGGGGTCTCCCAATATATACGCGACGGTACATGGGAGCACAACTCCGTATTAGTGCCACCGACTCTCATGAGGAATCACCCACCTTCGTAGAGATCGACAGTCACTATGTTTAACGACGCCGGAACACGTCTCTACCTAGACCTCTAGATGTTTGCGTTATGTTACAATGCGTTGTTAGGTTCATTCAGTATATTTTAAGTTGATCTTTTTAAAGTTTGCCTTTCAAGGTTCACCACGAGATGTATATGACAAATTCCTAAATGCAGCCTAAGATGAGAAGCAAGCTTTTTCAAATCTTTTTGACTGATGAAAATCTTAACTACTGAGGGAGAAGAAAGGCAAATTCTTTTCACACAGTTCATACAGCACAAACTAATGCACTTTCTCCTAAATCATCATGCAAATGTTTTCAAATGCAAAATGCACAATGCATGTATTTTCTTTTCCCTTTCTTAATGTTGATGGATTACAAAAAGAAAGTGGTTATATAACTTTGATTTCGATTTAGAGCGAAAACAAACAAGTTTGTCCAAAATCAAAAGACACCTTAAGATTCACTTGCTTAATCACTGGAAATACATGAAATCAAACCATACTGATGAAAGTAAAAATGACTAATCAGCTATGGACAACAAACAAGCTAACTCTTTAGACCAGCAAAATGCTTAACACAGGTTCAGATCTAAGAGGCCAAAAGCAAGACTAGTTTACTCTTCGTTATGGGAAATTGTAAATGAGTAAGAAATAAAAAGAACAAGTACAATTTCGTTATATAACAGAGGCAGAATGATGGCAAGTAATATTGGTTTCAGAACAGGTGCAAGACTGGTAACTGGCAGCCAAATCAATGGTGAAAACAGGCAAGAGAAAAGGAGGAAACCCCAACAGCACTAGGCAAAATTGGGCCAACGCAGGTGCTGCACAGCCAGTCTGGCTCTCAGCACAGGTAGCCCCTTCGGGACATGCGTTGCAAAGCAGGTAGCCTGTGTACTACCTGCTTTGGAAAACGAAACTTGCGTTTTCACAGTTTCCGGGTCATAATTTTCTCAAAAATGCACAGTTTTTGCTCAAATCAGAAACAATCAGTCAAGCACACTCAAAGGGATGATTAGGAAGGTGAAAAGCTATCACTAAGAGCTTACAAGGATCCTTGTAGATCAGCTCTTCAAATCATGAACTTGCTCATAAATGAGCTAGAGTAGCTGCCCTCTACTTCGCTTTTGATATAGTCAAAAGCTTTTCGATTTGGTACTCTTTTGTTCAGGAAATGAATAGCAAAATACTACAAACACAATCAAACGGATACGATCCCCAGTGGAGTCGCCAGTTTGTTGTAGGGAAAAGTATCCGACTCGGATGACCCTATCCCACTCTAAGGGTGATAGTACCTTAGCAACAACTGTAAAACAAACTACTTAAGGTTTACTTCTTTATGAAAGCAAAAGAGAATGGAGAAATGCACTAACCGTTGCCTTGCGCTTAATGTCGAATCCAAACTCTTCTCTTTGGCTGCTTGCTCCCAGCTCCTTGCTCTTTTGCTGGCCCAACTACAATGAGATCCTGCAAAATAACAAAGAAGGAAACTACAAGAAGCATGCAATCATAACTGGTTCAAGGATTAGTGTAAACCAAACATGCAATTATCACAATATATTATTGAAACAAGAGCACATAGAAGAACCTCAATAGCTTTTATTAATGAAGAAGTAAAGGTTCTGAGAGTATTACAACCATTGAAGGCTCCAATCCAGCAACACCTCCCAGCAGAAAGAATTTCTCCTCTTCACCTCTCTCAAACAATCACCCAATAGCTCTATAATGAAACCAACAGCATATCATTACTTTGCACCAAATTCCAGCCTCCCGAGCTCATAGGAGAGAGCTCAATATATAGATGAATTGAGAAAGGATGAGTCAGCTTGCAACTGATGTGTAGCTGCCTTGTGTCCTCTCTCTCTTCAGTTAATCTTTAGTTGATCTTCAGTTCTTGAGTCCACTTGGAGAAGCTTTGCTTCCACTTGGAGAAACAGAGCCTCTGACTCATCACAAGGCGAAATACCTGATCCAAGTGTCATTTTTGGAAGATTCCAGAGCAATGACTCAGTGTGCCACTTGTCCCATCTCGCTCAGCGCAGGTGGCCTTTGTCCCACTTGCTTTGCAACGCAGGTACACCATGGAGCAACTGAGTTTCAGCGCAGAAACCTAGTGGAGCACCTGCTTTGATTTCAGGATTGCTTGTTTTTGAGTGTTTTCAGGTGGAGAACTGATCTGAGAGCTGTTGGTTTGCTGACCTTGTTCCTCTAGGGGTAGGAACATCATGTTTAGGGAACTTTGGATCCCTTGGATTATTGACAATTCATGCTTGTTGCTGTAAGGCACAAAATTGTCTATAACACCTGGGCACCTCCAAGGGATGTTTTCACCCAGGGATATTATTCCCTTTTTCTTTTCTCTTCTTTCTAACCCATTGATCGCCTCACGGAGGTTTTCAATCAATGAGCCAATCTGAGGTGCCTTTGAGGAGGTTTTCACCTTAGATTTTTTTTTTTCTCTTATTTTTCATTTTTTCCTTTTTCTCTTTTTTTTTTTCATATTTTTTTCCTACCCTACCCTACTTGAAAAACAAAATCATTTTCAATTATAATAATACTTCCAATGGAGCCATGTGCACATCGAGATGATAGACAAAATGATGTGGAGGCTTGAAATGCATGTTTTGACAGATATCCGGATTTCAGAGACCAAATGATTTGACTTTGAAGGGATCAAGCATAGTTGAGGAAGAGAGTACTGCTGCAACTTAGAGACTGTCTAGAACCATATCTCAATATAGCTGTGATGTCCTTGGTCCTTTTGTTGATCTAGATCATTCTTCATGTCTTATTCTACCATGACCTTCATATCTTCCTTTTTTTGTTGATTTTTCTCTTGAATACATGGAGGATTTGATGGTAACCATGAGGGAGTTCTCTCAATCTCTAATTCTGTTGTCTTTTCTTTATCAAGTGTAGCCCATGGTTCTTTGATATTTCTTTTGCATCTTCTTCTGCTGGATGTGGTCCTTCAATGATATCAATATAATCTCTTTCTTGCAATACTCTTCCTGAGCTATTGTGAATATCATTGAGCTCAAGAGGAGTTGTCTAGACATGTTGTGCCTCAACATTGTAATTGGTTTGAGCTACTCCAATGTGCGGGTTTGGAAATGGTGGTACGGGTAGTTGAGTGGGGGTGTATATTTGAGATGGATGTGAATGGGGTTGTGGTTGGGCAGGTGGTTTCCCACTATATACTTACTGAGCCTGCTTGTTATTTGGGTTCGGTTGAGCAGACATTTGGGGCTGCCTTGGTGGAGCAGGAGGTGATGGTTGCGGCTGAGAAGGTGGTGGAGGCAAAGGAGTGGGAGGAGAGTTGTATTGGGGCCTCCACCCCTAATGATGTGCATTCCACAGAGGCTGTGGCTAAGCATAGGGATGAAATGGATGAGTAGCTAGTTGAGCATGATACTGAGATGGATATGACCAAGGAGGGGGTGTGGACCAAGAAGGATGAGTAGGGGGAACCCAAGAAGGCATGGAAGTGGCTTGATAGGGGTCGTAATAAGTCTAGGATGTCCCTTGCATTCCCTACTGGTAAGGTCTGGGTCCATGTGGCCTCCTTTGGCTCATGAAATAGAGTGGTTCAGTGGCACTTTTGGCCCTCTGATATGCAGCTTTAATTCCAGGCAAGGAAGGGCATTGATTCGTAGGATGGTCTTTTTCACAGACAAAGCACACTTCTATGGAGTGCAATGGACATTCGTTCCTAGGATGCTTTCTAGTGCACCTCAGACAAAATATGGCCAAAGCCCTCTCATCTTCCTCTTGCTTCCTTTGGATCCGCAAGGTATCCATTTGTATGGCAATAGTCTGTCTCATCTCGCTCTTGAAATCTTCCCACATGTTTCCAATTTCACCTTCAATGAATGAGTTGGAAGAAAAGGTACTACTCCCAACATTTCTGTTTTCAGCCATTTGCTCTAGAGGAATGTTTTCTTCTTCTTCTCCCCTATAGGTTCTTCAAATATGTCTTGCTGTCCACCTAAGGGTTCTTCTTAATCACAGCCATCGAAGAAGAGAGAAGGTTGGTTGTGTGAAGTAGTGGGGGTGTTGTGCAAACATTTTTCTGAATTATCTCTACTCCTACAAGGCATGAAAGGAAATGTCTTTTTTGGGTGACTTTTGTTCCTTTTTTCTGCTTGTACCTGCAAAAACTGAAATAGATTGAACTGCAACTAACTAAAATCTATCTTGCTGAAATGAAAATGCAGAATTGAAATGAAAACAAGAAAGGACTAATCTATGTTGTTGAAATAAAATTGCAGAATTGAAATGAAAGAACGAAATTCTAATCTATGCCTGATGAAATGAAATTGCGGAATTGAAATGAAAGCAGGAGATGCTAATCTACACTTGCTGAAATGAAATTGCGGAATTGAAATGAAAGCAAGAAATGCTAATCTACACTTGCTGAAATGAAATTGCAGAATTGAAATAAAAGCAGGGAATGGTCTAATCTACTTTTTCAAAATTGAAATGAAACAACTACTCTACTCTTGCTGAAATAAACTACTTAGTAGAAGGTTGTAGTAGAAAATAGAAGAAAAGCAGTAATCACAAAATACTCTGACGCTTCCCCGGCAACGGTGCCAAAAAGATGGTGAGCTCCAGTATTGCAGCAATGATGCTGCAACTCCTAGGACTCCCTACTTTACTTTTATCAACCCGGTAGTTCGTAACAAACTTGGAAGCGACGGTGTTATATGCACAAGTACTAGCTCTTATTACACGCTGTCACTTGATCAGCTGGCACAAGTTCGCTAGGAGCTTAATCCAACTTCTGTGAGTTCTTAGAAGAAGCTTTTAATTGTGATGGATGAAAGCTAACTCAAAAGAGGCTAGTCTACTTGCAGAAAGAAGATGAAAGCTGAAAGGAAACACAAACCCTAGCAAACCCTAGTTTTACCGACTAACCCTACTTGTGCAAGAAAAGAGATGTAAGCTACTGAAATGGATGTCGTTGAATATTGAAAAAGTAAAATGCATGTGTTTAAGCTACTTATGAAGGAAAATATGGAAAAATCGTCTTTTTGTATTTTTGAGCAATTTTATGCAGAATTATTATGCATGTGTTTTAACTATTTTTTATTGTGCAGAGGTTTATTGGCGAAAGG
The DNA here is from genome assembly GCA_031772625.1 of Pinus tabuliformis. Lineage (NCBI taxonomy): Eukaryota > Viridiplantae > Streptophyta > Pinopsida > Pinales > Pinaceae > Pinus > Pinus tabuliformis. Next base: position 444,939,054 of record CM062815.1, on the reverse strand, counting down.
AAATGGAGTGGGAATTTGCAAGAGGTTTGGAAGGTATGGAGAGGACCTAAGGGGTCCCTAGAAACCTTCTGGAGATTTCCACCATGCTCAGATCTCGAAAAATCTCTCACGTGAACTTCTACACGAGGCTGCAGGGGATCTACAGGAAATTCTACAAGAAGTTCTATAGGAACAAGCCGAAAGTGCTTTTTAGAGGGTTGATGGTGGAAAAACGGTGGGAAAGTGGAAATGAAGGATGGATATAGATGATAATGGGTCTAAGACCTAGTAAATAAAGCTCAAGAGTGATGAAAATGGTTGTATTTGTTCAAAGATGAAGAAAGCAATGTTGCACAAAAATGTAGAAATTAGGGCAAGTCGGGAAAGTATGGCAAATGGGTGAAGGAAATATTGAGAGAGAGACTAGATCAGGTTGTATGATGGAGGAAGGGTAGGTTGGAGTGTATTACAGGTGTTCTGCACACTTCTTTCCAAAATTGATCCAAGCAAAGACTAAAAAACAGAGATTTATCTATTTTGATCTAATTCTGACCTAAAAACCAGAAAAGTGATGTACATAACTTTATAAACAGGAAGTTATGCAAGAAAGCTATGGAAACTAAGCAAGAAAAAATCCAAACATAAAATCACAACTGATATCGACTTCTCCAACTCGAAATCTAACACTAGCAATTGCATTGGAAGGAAAAAACAGTGTTTTTGTGGCAGCAAGTGTGCCTTGGTCTCAATTCATGGTCCCAAGGAGGGATAAAGGAGATCAAGGACTGCTTGGTAGCCTTTTTGTGGATCTTTTCTGTTATCAAACCATCCAATTAACCTGAAGAATGAACAACTATCTTAATCATCAAAAACAACCTAAGTAACAAAGCAAGATTTAACCTAAATAACAGAAATTATTCTATGAATGCAATAAAAACACATAAAAGTACATAAAGGAGGTACTGCGCACTTGGGTTGGGCCCAAACCTAAGAGCTACAGCCTCCTAAGAAAGCTCAGAGCTGGTTCAAAGCTGGATTCATCTTCATTGATCAAAAAATAATAGTTACATCACAAAAACTGTCTACAAGAAGAAGCTCGAAAATGTGTTGATTACAGGGATGCACTAAAGTGCAAAAATAGACTATCAAATGACTAAAATCTAACTAAAATATAACTAACAAAACTGAGGCCCTAAGCCTTCTCACAAAAACTATTTGCAAGAAGAAGCTCGAAAATGTGTTGATTACAAGGCTGCACTAAAGTGCAAAAATAGACTATCAAATGGCTAAAATCTAACTAAAATCTAACTAACAAAACTGAGGCCCTAAGCCTTCTTATTTATACAAATGGGGACCTCCAATAGTCCTCCTAAAATCAAGGAACTCGGCTTCCTGGAACTGAAGATAACAGTAGTCCTACTTGACTTGCTTGGCTTCCCCTTGGCTTTGTGCTCCAAGTTTTTGATGGAGAATTCAAGGTAAGGGCTCATAAATGAAGGGGACACCCTCCTACAAATCCTCTCCCTTGTTCTTCCACAAATTTGGCTACCAAGTGCTCATTAAACCTTTGATTTTGTCTCAAAATAGACCAAAAATATGTATAAAGCACACATTAGACTTTTTGGCATAATGACTAACCGAATTCACTCTATTAGCATAAATATGATAAAAAACATGCAATAAACTAATGAGAATGGTGGATTAAGTCGAATTAAGAGGTAAAATGAGCCCATATAATTACCCATTTCTGGGGCTCATCAATAAGCATCAGCAAATATACCACGCGGTCCTATAATATGCATATGGAATATGGAACGTGGAATGTAGTCACATAAATATGGATAGTCAGGATGCAGTTATATTATGGACACACACACACACACACACACACACATATATATATACACTTCACGCTAGAGGCAGACAGGTAGGACGCAGTTATATTTTATATATATATATATATATATATAGATATATATATATATATATATATATATATATATATATATATATATATGCTTCATGCTAGACTGTCATATATATGGAATGACAGACAGTCAGGATGCAGTCATATTATGGGACACAAAGATATTAAATGGAACGTAGATAAATATATATAACACACAGTCATGACAATATATAACACACACACCAATGCCCTACTCTACATGCAGCCATGACAATATAATATACCATGCAGGGTAGCCACAATAACATCAAGGGTATACGCTATGTAAGGAAGTCAAGGCAACAAGGTAAGGAACACATTGGAACGCAGTCATATACTTCATGATGGAACGCAGTCATATATATATGATGGAACGCAGTCATATATATATGATGTGTATGGAATATAGGACAGTACACGCAGTCATGACAATATAATATACCACGCAGGGTAGCCGGAATAACATCAAGGGTATACGCTGTGTAAGGAAGTCAAGGTAGCAAATAAGTATTGAACGCAGTCAAGGCAGTAAGGTAAGGAACACATTGGAACACAGTCATATCCTTGATTCACACAGCTAATACAGAAAACTATGAGACTGCGTAGAGTATTACGTGGAACTATAGCCTAGCAGCTTTGCTAGGCTGCAATCCATAGAAAGCAACTAAGGCTGATATGTATATGAACTCCATAATGAAGCAACAGAAAGATAACATGATGGGCAGCATTATGAGCAGCATGGTGTATGATATAATGTGCATGGGTAGCACAATGATGCATGGAGCATAGGCAACAACGTGATGTATGAGATCATGAGCAGCATGATGATGCATGATGCAGCATGATGGTGCTACATGGTAAGGTGCATCAAATGGAAGAGATGTAGCATGATGTTGCTACACGGTAAGGTGCAGAAAATGGACGAGATGTAGCATGATGATAGATGAAGGAGTCACCTTGGAGAATCATTTGAAGTAGAAAGTCTTCAACTGATCTCATCATTATATGAAATGATCTATGCTAGATCTAAATAAGTCAAAGTGTTGACTTCTATTGTAAATGTACTCTCTCTCTCTCTCTCTCTCTCTCTCTCTCTCTGCTAAACTTTGAAGAACATAAAAGAAGAATTGATCAAGGGTTTCCCCACACATTGTGGGGTTTGTCCCTGGTTGGCGCCACATCTTGTGTCCTCTTGTCTTGGCTTGTCTTCTGCGATTTATATTTATGTTCTATTTGCAGTTTATCTTAATGATGATGTGATTGCTAACTATGAAAATTTAAATAAATTGCTCTAGCATAGAACATACCTAAAATTAACAATCAGTTATATGCACCTTTCATATCTCCAAAGCCTTCATAGGGTCAAGGGCCCTTTGATCTTTTCCTTCCTTTACTAGAGTTTCCATGCCTTCTTTCGGGAGATGTCTTCAATGGATCTTTGTTAGATAGTGATTCTTTTTTACCATGGTGTTCTTCTCATACTTGATCTCTTTCTTCATTTTTCTTCTTCTTTGATAGATTGGTCAACCACCTTCTACTCCTTATGGGAGCACTTCTTCATTGCTTTCTTCTTGGACTAGTCAACATTTCTTCTTGCTTCTTAGTCAACAATCTTATACTCCTTATGTGAGTATTTCCTTTTGTTGACCTTCATTGCATTGTAGTAAATGCCTTTGAGCATGTCATTGGTGAAAGAGATTTTTTCATACTTGATCATGTCATAGAACTATTTCGGTGACTCATTAATATATATGACTTAACTTTAATGCATACATACCTCATCTTGATTCTCCTTTGATCATCTTAGCTTAATTTGGTTGTCCTTGGTGTGGCCTTTCTTGCTTCATCTTAGCTTACCTGCATATCATCCTTCTCTTGAATCCCATGAATGGGACTCTCAATGAGACATCTGCTTTTGTTTATGAATCTTCTTTTGAAGATTCCATCAGAGGATCTTGAAGATCCTTACCCTGCAAATGTTTCTTTCTTTTGATGATAGAGGTCTTATAATATTCTTAATCATGATAAATTTTCTTTCATTGTGGATGAGGTCCTATGCTAGGTATGCTCCTTCAACATGAATATCTTGAGCTATATCTACCATACTCCTATATTCTATGAGATATTTCTAACCATGCATTTTGTTATTTATAAATGCTCCTTCTACATGAGTATTTTGAACTCTATGTACACCACGCTTCTAGATTCTAGAAGATGTTTCTAACCATGCAATTTTATTCTATTCCTACATGCTCCTATAATAAAAACTTTGAAACGAGACTTTAAGTAAAGAAGTAGACTTAGTCATAATAGATATCCAAAGGATCTTCCTTTTTTTGCTTCTTTTCTTCTTCTTTCACCTCTTGATTCATATGAGTTTCATCCCCTTTTCTTTGTTGTTGTTATCCTTCTTTAGTTTAGCACAATTCCTTTTGTAGTGTCCATATTCTTGGCATCCAAAGAATTGGACTTTGGACACATCTTTGTTGTTTGTTCTTAGTGGACCAACTTTGCCAAATTTTCCCTCTCTCTTGGCCATGGTAGAAAATTCTTTCTCCTTTTATCCCATATCTTCCTTTTCTTTGATTCTTGTTTCCTCTATCTTGCATAGAGACCACATTTCACTTAGTGGGGTGGCTTCCTTCTTGGCATAAATGCTTGACGTGAGGTTGCCCCTATCCTTACATAGAGCAATGAGTACTACAGTTATCATTTCTCTATCAGACATGACTTCCCCTAGCTCTTGAAGTTGATCCCTCATCTCGGACATCTTCATGAAGTATGGAGTTATTCCTTACCTTGATATCTTCATCTTGTATAATTCATTTTGTAGATATATTACTTCTCTAGTTGTGGTTACCAAGAATAGCTCTACTAGTTTATCATAGATTTCTTTTGATGTTTCAATTTTGGAGACATAAGGAATGAGAGAGTCCTTGATAGATTCTATTAGAATCATTTGAGCTCTTTCCTCATCCTTATTGTACTTGGCTAAGGCTTGAGTCTGTTCCTTAGTAGGAATAGTGATATTCCCTTTGATGTGTTCTAGAAGTTCATTCTCTTTGAGAAGTAAATTAGTCCTCTTCTTCCATGCAAGAAAGTTATTGGTACCTACCAATTTGTTGCTTTCGTTGCAAAAAGACATTGATGTATATTCAAAAGGGGACATATACTTACTTGATATATTTTGAAATGTAGTGGACCTGCTTTCTCCTTGAAGACTTGATGGCTTGCCTTCCTTATATCTTGATGTTCTTCAAGTTGCTTATTCCATTTGGGCTTTCTTGATGTTGAGATTTGCTTGATGACTTGTAGCTTGATGTAGGTCCTTCTTTGATTTGCCCTTATTGTAGGTGCCTTTATGTAAGGCTCTTCTTCTTTCTTTGTAGTCTTCCTTGATGAGTGATGGATGGTAAACCTTCTTATCCTTGATGTGATAAAGACTTCTTGGCTTGATGTTTCAACTTTGTATATGTCCTTCCTTGATGAGTGTGTTATGAAACCAGCTCACAAAAAGATAGAAAAGATAGTTGAACGCCTTAGAATTCAGCCTCTTCGAGGGGGCGACCTCCTTTACATTACACAAAATAAAAATTCTTGGATGATTCAAATGAAAAAACCTCCTTTCTATATATAGGAGTCTAAGGGTTCACAATATAACCAAGCCGACCTAACAATAATAATATAAATGCACAAAAATAACAATAGAGGGATTCTATGGGGCATAGTAATAACAATATGGGGACAATAGGGGCACAACAATATTAATAAGGGATACAATTACAATATTAATGGGGGCATCACTAGTATTATAGGGACCTAACATGCCCCTCTCCTTCAAAAAATTGTTGTCCTCAACACTTGAGTAGTTTTGGATGCTTCTGTATAAAATTATCATCCTCCCATGTGGAATCTTCAGCGGATAAGTTCTTCCACTTGATGAGATACTCTGAAATGGATTGATTTCGTAGTTGTCGAGTTCTTGTTTCTATGACTGCTTCCGGTTCCAATATAATTTTTCCTTCCTCGTCAAATTCTGGAAATATTGTTTAAATTGGGAGCTTGTCGCCTATAACCTTCTTTAAACATGAAACATGGAAAACTGGGTGCACTCGAGAAGCTGCAGGAAGCTCCAATTTGTATGTCATAGTACCAATCTTTTGCAACACCTTGTATGGACCATAATACTTTGGTAAGAATTTTTTATCCTTCTTAGCTTGCTTGAGGGACATTTGTTTATATGGTTGTAGCCGTAGGAATACCCAATCACCTACATCAAAACTTCTTTCACTGCGATGTTGATCTGCCTGTTGTTTCATTCTATTCTGCGCCAAAACGAGGTTATCCTTTAAGAGTTGGAGAACTTGTTGTTGATGCTCGATGTGATGTTCCACTACTTGAACCTTAGAATTTTCTCTTAAATATGATGTGATGGATGGTGGCTAATATCCATAAAGTGCCATAAATGGGGTCATTTTTGTTGCAGTATGGAAGGAAGTGTTATACTACTATTCAACCAAAGGCAACCATTTGACCATTGTGTCTGTTTATCAGATACAAAGTGTTAGCCTCCTGCTGCAGCAGGTTAATCATCTTTCATGATCGACATTTTTACATGCCAAATATGTCGTACTTTGCTTGCTGCAATGCTCCATATTTTCTATAGATGGCCAGAGAAGTATCCATGAGAGTGTGCTAGTCTAAATGCCACTGCTGTGTATCATTTTTGATGAGTTGATCCATTTTGATGAGTTTTCAGCTAAGGGAGGTCCAAACAGCTTAATCTTGGCTTCCCTAGGTTTCAATTTCCTGTTGTAGAATATAGAGAATGAATATCTGTCCAAACAGCTTAATCTTGGCAGATTTGTAGATAGGTAGAGAAACAAGGGTGCTCAACAGCTTAATCTGAGCCCTTGGATGCAATAAGTGTAGTTGTAGATAGGAGGACAGCAAGAAGAAAAGAATGAAAAGCTGGGTATGCTAGTTCAAGTGCACCCAAACCAAAAAGAAGAGAAAATGCTAGGTGAATAGGCCGGGTAGGTAGCTTTGTAGTTGCAGAATCATGGCTTGTGATCCATTTCATATTGTCAAGTGTTATATCTATCATATCACAAGTTGAAGGTGATTTTTCAGTTGGAGGACTTCAAGAAATGCATGTCTAACTTCCCCCTTCTTCCTCTCCCCCAAATCACTAATTAACTTCCCCTAAAGAGGTCAAGATCTGCTTGATACCTCTTAGATTCATCATTCTCCATATTATCTTCCTTGGTGAAGATCTGCTTCACTAAAGGAATGTTCACACTTCTTCTATCAGTCATTTTCCCCCATTGATAGCCTAATACATCATTCTTAGCGCTCTCTGATCATTTATCATGTTAACTATTAACTTTACTATGTAGCTCCCTATCTATTTCCCCTTCCCCTACTAAAACTATGTTAATAACTCCCCTATATATTTATCCCCTCCCCCTGGTTGAAAAATAACCATAAGTACAATTGGGAATTGCTAAGTTTACCTAAAACTGAGCAAGAGCCCTCACTTCCCCCCTCAAACCATCTTCCAAATGCATTAGGACCCCTTCCTATGCATAAAATCTCTCCTTTCATCTATGCAAACCCTCCATTATCCATGTTTTAACCTTTTTTCAAGGCTCAAAACCCTCTCACCATTCTTTGGACCCCTTCCGATGCATTAACAACCTTCCTACGATTTCATTTTACCTTTCTTCAAAGGCAAAAAACCCTTCCGATTCTTTATAGCCCCCTTCTATACATATAAACCCTCCTCCGATGGATTCCCCCCCCCCCCCCTCCGACGCGATATCGTTCTCAGAGGTAATAACAGTGCTGGCCCATATATATATGCCCCCATTCCTTTTTGCCCCGATGCGATATCGCTACTGGAGGCTTCCTCCATCATATTATCCCATATATCCCGCATATACTCTTTTTTATCGCAACTCCCCTTTTTTTGTTTTATCGTTTAAACTCAAGTTTTTTATAAAACTTAAGTTATAACGTAAGAACCCGCATTTTTCAACAATATCGCATCGTAGCCGTCCATCGCCCCCACTTAGATCAACGGCCAAGATCTTGTCGGCGATCTCCCATTTCGGCGATCGCAATTATATAAAGTCCTACCCCATGTCCCCGCTGATAGCGAAATGCCGATTTAATTGCGGCCGCCCATTCGGGCCCTCAGATCAACGGTCTTTATTAAGTCGCGGCCCCATATATAGCATTGCTTATTCCGGAGCCGAAGTACTAATAAAATGCAGCATATAAAATTATCGGGTCCGAAAGGAGGCCTTTAAACAGCGAAATGGGAAAGCTCCGATATTCCGGAGCCGAAAAGTTATAAAGGGCAGTTTTAAGGGATTTCGGGTCCGCATATTGATTTTGTTAAAATCCGTCGATATGAAATGGCCGACGGACTGAACCCGATCTCCATAAAGAAAGGGCATATAAGCATTTCGGGTCCGCGGCATTTCGGAGGTTTTATGTATTGGGACCAATGGTCCGCCCCGATGCGATTTAGCGCCAGCCGTCGAATCGGGCCCCCAGATCAATGGCCCTGATTTAATCGTAGCACTCCCCATGTATCGCTCTGACTCGCGGAGCCGAAATAACAATAAAGCATGGTGTATTAGCATTTTGGGTCCACAAACCAAATTCTTGTAAGTCCACCGATATGACATCGCCGATGGGCCAGACGCGATTCCAAATAAAAGGAAGGGCCTATTAGCATATCGGGTCCGCGCAGTTTCGGCGATGGTTTATGTGCCACCCCCTGGGCTGCCCCGATGCGATATAGCAATATGATCTGGGTCGTTGGATCGGCCCGCGCCGGATCCAACGGCCACGATTTAAAGAAATGAATAGTGTTGCGGCAGAGCCAAAAATTCATCAATTTTGCAGTTTTTAAGGCTTTTCCTCCTGTTTAATGAAATAGGCCTTTTTCAAAGATTTAATCATGCGATGCCCGTGCCCGCCCAATTACAAAGGAACAATGCTTTCCTCAGCCATTTTCAAATCGCTCTAGGCCCAAAATACTTCTAAATGCAGGGTTTTCACATCGGCGGTCCTCCAATGATCCTCTAGTCATCCAGATTGCAATTTTTTACCATTTTTGAGGCATTCGCTGATCGGCAAGGGCTGATAACGACTCCAAAGGTGGCAGAAGGCTGAGCAGCGGCCATAAATGGGTGATTGGACAGTTCAAAGGCATTCGGAGGTCAAGAAGGGACCATGTGCGTGTCAAAGAGTATCAGGGAAGCGGCGGAGTGTGTCAGTGAAGATCTTCCAAGGCAGATGAAGCAAAAGGGACCCCGGCAGATTTGGCAAGGCATCATTGAGCTGTAATGGCTCACCAACTCACAGATTTTGGCCATTTAAGGCAACAAGACCACTTGAAGACACAGACAAAGGTTTTCAAAGAAGATATTGGCAAACACATGAACCCAGTTATGTTTTTGGAGCAGCGCTGCTTCCTTAAAAGCACAGTTATCACACAGAGGAAAACGCGTGGTTGAAGGCACTCTTTCAGTCCATTTTTGAAGCTGCAGGACCATGCGCAGCCCTAAAGAGCCATTTTGATGAGGCTGCTCCCTCATGAACACCTGTTTTAGATATTTTATTGCATTTATTTCTAGCACAACTTAGCATTAGAAGCAGTTATTGCACAGATCTCTTTTGAATCTGTTTTGATAGATATTTTGAGATATTTTCTCCCTTGACACCTGTTCAAGGGATGTTTGTAAATATTTTCTATTTAAACCACCCTCTGCACTGTTTTAAGGGTTGGTTGGTCGATAACTCCCACTAGACTTGCATTGTATTTTCTGAGAGTCTTTATAATCAAAGATCGCTGGAATGTTTGGGAGATGAAATGACTGTTGTGTTTTAATGTCTGAAGAGTGACTATGGAATCCTAATGCTTCTACATAGCCCAATAAGTGTTTCTTATCTCTGTTTACAGTTTATATGTTTTATGCCATCATTGTTTCACTATCTAAATAGCAGAAAGAAAGAATAGTTCAAAGCTCACTTAGTTGTATTCTGTTCTCAATTTATGTGTTTTATCTATGTTTTCCTCTGAATTAGTCCCGAATATGAATACTGATTTGCTCATATTTACGCTAGTTCCTTCATATATGAATGTTGTTTAGGAATCCTTGACTGCTCCTATATAAATTTTCATTCACCTTCCCTCTGTCAGCATAATGAGAGCCACTTAGTTGCCTTTCATTCACTAACCTTCATTCCATCTTTATTCTAACTGGATATTGTTTTATGTGTAGCTATCCTACTCTGTATTCCTCTTGTGACCAAGAAAACGCAACAACAAGCCTAATCCACGACTCCATGCCCAATGGTTTGAACATCTCATACTATGCATCCCAACTCTGTTTGAAAGAATCCTCCATCCCACCAAAATCAAAACAAAATCGAAGAAAATCATAACTAGCCTAAAATCAACCCAAAACAAAGCTAAATTATAAAGAGAGAGCCCTCTCTGATTGTAGGTAGGCTAGGACCTGCAGTCCAAAGATTGGTTTGTGGTTACCTCGGCCGTATCCTTTAAAGATCTTTAAGGACAACCTGATTGATAATATAATGGCGACTCCGCTGGGGACCATCCTCAGATAATTTCACAAATCAAGTTGGAAAGCTCCACTGGGAAAGAAACAGACCTTCAAAAGTTTCTTTCTAACCCATACAGTCTTAGAAAATCCCCAAAAACAAGCCATAGGCTGGCTCCCAGGAAGAATTCACGTTATACAAGGTCAAATCCAGACCCAAATCCCACAGCCGCTTTTGAAAATCTGAATTTGATCCAAAGAAACCGCAGGAAATTAGAGCTAAAAGAGGATTTTGCTGATTCTACTCTTGTAATAGTTCAGCCAAGCTGTGGCCCAACCCTCATCAAAATTCTATTTCGTTCAACCCCTAGTTCCCCTTGTTCTTCATCCACCTCTCAAAGCACTCCTTCCACACCTCCATTCGCTACACATACTCCCATTACCACTACTACTCCTATTATCCCAGTTGTTCCTATTGTCCCTCTTATCCCTGTGAATATGGCTAACAGATATGCACCTTTTCAATTACCTACTAATCCTGGAGCTATGCCTCAGGATTACCAAACTAAAATCACATATTTTGATGGCACAAGTGCCTGCACAACCCTTCAACATACAAAGAAAATGCAGGATTACTTTGAAAGCTATGAGATTGACGATGATAGTGTGAGAATGAAGATTTTTGTCCAAAGTTTGACAGGCGATGTCAGGACTTGGTTTAGAGCACTCCCAGCTAATTCCATAGCAGACCCAGAAGCCTTATACCAGTCATTTATAAACAGATGGGAGAAAAAGAAAGACCCCTTGCACATACTAGTTGAATATGATACAATCAAAAGAGGTCCACAAGAAACAGTCTTGGACTATTGTGCAAGGTTCAATAGCGTTTATAATGCTATCCCACAAAACTTAAGGCCCCCACCTGACCTTGCCTTATATAAATTCCCTGATGGATTCGACCCAAATATGGCCTACCAATTAAAATAAAGAGCCCCTAACAGCCTTGCGGACATGCAAAATGTGGCTGTCACTCTGGAGGCAAATTTAATTGCCAAAAGAAACAGAGCTAGAACTGTGAGAAGAACCACCTTCAAGGAAGAGCCCTCAGCCTTAGATCAAAAGCTAGAGGCTATTATCAATGGCATGCACAGGCTGGGAGACAGAGTAGAGAGTGTTGAGAGGAAATCATCATGGGAAGGGAAACAGCCCAATACCATAAGGAACCCAAATTTCAGGAAAACTCAAAATCCAAACGCTGGTAGGTCTAGCCCAGACCATGATATAAGACCTCCTTTCCAAGAAAACTATACAGAAGCATCCACATCTAGTGATGCCATAGAGGACACTCACATGAACTTGGTGGATTTGAAGGGTGAGCAGCAAATTTTCCTAACTCAAGAAGATCAAGATGGCCATGAGATAAATCAATTTCAGACTAAGTCTGGTGAGTCTTTTGACTTTAAACAAGGTTATGATTCAGCTGTTTATGAAGTCCACAAACAGTATAAGCTGAGGACAAGAACCATAGATGTGCCCGAAAGAGTTAAACCAAGGAGGGCAAACAGCCCAACCAGATTAGAGGCAAGGCTATTATAACAGAAACAGCTGATATAACTGTCCCAAACCCACACCAAGTGACTGTAGAGGACATAACAGACATACAACCTTCTATTGATCAGCCTCTGCCACCTTCTTCCTCGAAAGAGAACTTGAACAGCACTCCTAAAAGCCTTCCCAAAATAGAAATACTGCAAGGTATCACTCACCATAACACTGATAATCAAGAGGAAAACGCAGAAAATACACTCGAAAAGGGGAAGTCTGCTATTGCCAACACAAAGACTCCATTGGAGAAACCATTCAACTTAGAAGCAGAAATAAGCAAACTTAAGATTTCCATCCCCTTATCTGAACTTGCAAAGCATGATGTGTATAGGCAACAAACCCAAAGATCACTGCGAATGCCAGAGAATAGGGATGATGTGAATGTTTTAGATGATACACCTGAGTTGCTTTTTGGTCCAGAAGTTGATGGAAAATCAGCACATGGAGCTGTTCTACCCTTTTATGTCAGTCTGCACATACATGATAAAGTTTTACATAATGCAATGTTTGACTCAGGTGCCTCACACAACCTTATGCCCAAAGCTGTAATGGAGAAGCTAAACCTTGATGTAACAAGACCCTACAAAGATCTATTCTCCTTTGACTCAAGTCAAGTCAAATGTTTAGGCCTCATCAAAGACTTGTGTGTCTCCTTAGTCCAATACCCAAACAAGACAATCCTAATGGACGTGGTGGTTGCTGACATCCCACCAAAGTATGGCATGCTGTTGTCAAGATCTTGGGGGGAAAAACTCCAAGGATCTCTCCAATTAGACATCTCCTACGCCACTATTTCAGTCTTTGGGCAACCAAAGAGACTGTATAGAGAAACACTGATGAAGTATGTGGTAAGTAGTGAGGAAAAGCCCCAGAATTTCCCTATCCATTCAATCCATTCTGATATGGATTCTTTTATTTTGTTTAATGATGAAACAAGTCCTCCAACTAATCAGAGGCCTTTGCCTTTAGAACAAGAAACATGCATCAATCAAGAATCGGTTGCTCATACCCAGGAAACTGTCAAAACAGTCAACGCAACCAGCACACAAGAAAAACCTCCCGAAACACAAGACTCGGGTCTGCCCAATCCTAAAATGACTGAAACTCTTAATACTAACCACAAGCAAGAAATCACATGGTATTTAGAGTTTGATGGCTCTGTTAATAAGTTAGGAGCAGGGGCAGGAATATGGATTCACAATACACATAACAACCATGCAGAGGGTCATGCTTATAGACTGAATTTCAATTGCACCAACAACATGGCTAAGTATGAGGCACTCCTCTTAGGCCTTAATCTGCTCAAAGCTTTAGGAGCTGCCAAAGTTTCCATTCTAGGTGACTCAGACCTAGTAATCCAACAAATGAAAGGCAACTTTGTTACCAATGATAGAAGGCTAAGAGCTTATAGGACTGTTGCCACTGCAATACTTGATACATTCACTGAATCCAAGCTTGCCAAGATTTCAAGAAATCATAACATTCATGCTCACAGCCCAACCACTTTCGCTAGTACATGCAAGCTTCCCTTTGAGCCAAATCACCATTCCACTGCTGAAATAAAACATAGGCCTACTGTCCCAAATAACATAAAGATTGGTAAGTGTTTGAGGATGATGCACAAATCAACAAGTTTCTTACCTTACAGCATGAATTTTCAGGCCTAAACATGGATATGGATGCCATGGATGATTCCCTGCAAGCAATAAACCAAATCCAGCACACTGTAACAGCTGAAATAGCTAGACAATTGCTACAGCCAACCATCTTTGATGAAGAAAACATAGAAGAGCTGAACCAGATGCATTTGGAGGAAATAGCCAAAACAAAGGCCGAAATCATTGATCTAAAGGACAATTTTCTCCCGGTTGGCCTCACTCCACTAGAAGACATGTTTGATGCAAATGATGTGCCCAAAAGCCAAAAATGCAGCCTATAAACACTGCCATAGAAGAATACAACATTGGAACAGCAGAGAAGCCCAAAATGATCAAACTGTCTAAATCTTTGCCTCCTGATCAAAAACCAAAGTATGTGGATTTGTTCAAAGAATTCCAAGATGTATTTGCTTGGAGTTATGAGGACTTGAAGTCCTATGACACCTCAATTATTCAACATACCATTCCATTAAAGCCAAATCAAAAGCCCTTCAAACAGAAACTGAGGAGAATCAATCCTGTGCTTCTCCCTTTAATTGAGAAAGAAGTGAAAAGAATGTTTGAAGCAGGTATCATAGCACCCATTAGATTTTCTGAATGGGTATCCAATCTTGTTCCCATAAGAAAGAAAACAAGTGAGATTAGGCTTTGTGTAGATTTGAGAAACCTAAACCAAGTCTCCCTTAAAGACCACTACCCATTGCCCAAAATGGACCACATCCTACAAAGAGTAGTGGGGTCATCTAGAATCTCTTTGCTAGATAGCTTTTCAAGTTTTAATCAAATACTGGTTTACCCAGATGATCAAGACAAGACAGCCTTTACAACACCTTGGGGAACATTTAAATATGTGAAAATGCCTTTCGGCCTAAAGAACGCAGGTGCCACCTTTCAAAGGGCCATGGACATTGCATTTGCCAAGGAGATCCATGATTTCTTGGTTGTCTATCTTGATGATCTTACCCCTTTCTCCAAATCTGATCAAGAGCACCTAAGACATTTGAGACAAGTGTTCATCGCATGTAGGGCAAATTACTGGGACATATCATTTCAAAAGACGGGATTAGAATTGATCCGGAAAGGATCCAGGCCATTCTCTAAATCTCATATCCAAGAAACATAAAAGAGCTGCAAGCATTCCTAGGAAAGATCAATTTCCTAAGGAGATTTATCCCAAATCTAGCCGAGCTGATAAGACTGTTGAGCAACATGTTAAAGAAGGATGCCAAGGTAAAATGGTCTCTTGAAACCAAGCAAGCATTTGAGAGTATCAAAGTTGCCCTAACTCAAGCCCCAGTCCTCACAAGTCCTCAATTTGATAGGGAATTTATCATATTTTCATTTGCATCTGATAATACCATAGCTGTTGTCCTATTGCAAAAGGATGACCAAGGAAATGAAAAGCCAATTGCTTTTTTCAGCCGAGCCTTAAGAGATGCACCCCTGAAGTACCAAATCATGGAGAAGCAGGCCTATGCCCTTGTTAAAGCAATCAAAGACTTCAGAATTTACATTTTATATTCACATGTGATTGCTTATGTGCCAAATGCTATTGTAAAAGACATATTAACCCAAGAGGGGTTAGAAGGCAAAAGAGGCAAGTGGATTGCTAACATTCTTGAGTATGACATAGAAATAAAACCAACCAAGCTAATAAAGGGACAAGGTTTAGCCAAACTGATGTCCGAAACAAACTTTCAAGCCTTAGAAATCAACCAACTGGACAATGAACAGGAGCTGGTGACTCCACAGATCAGTGACACCTTTTTGCAATCCCCATGGTATGCTGATATTTGCTTTGTATTGTTAAACTTGTTTGCTCCCCCAGGATTTTCCAGGACCAAGAAGAGATTTTTAAGAATGAGGGCTTTGAAATTTTGTGTCTTAGATGGTGCTTTATTTTGGAAGAATCATGAAGGCATATTGCTTAATTGTTTGACCATGAATGAAACTAATAATGTCATGAAAGAATTACATGCAGGGGACTGTTGAGGACATCTATATTGGAAGTCCACTGCTGATGAAATTTTAAGGGCTGGTTTCTATTGGCCCTCTTTGTTTGCAGATGTAAAGAAGTTTTCTATCTCATGTCACAAATGCCAAATCTTTGAGGGCAAAAGAAAGTTGTTGCCCTTGCCTCTTAGGCCCATCTCAACCGAAAA
Source organism: Pinus tabuliformis (assembly GCA_031772625.1). Lineage (NCBI taxonomy): Eukaryota > Viridiplantae > Streptophyta > Pinopsida > Pinales > Pinaceae > Pinus > Pinus tabuliformis. The sequence goes on along the minus strand of CM062815.1, from coordinate 444,923,120 downwards.
GCCTTTTCAACAATGGGGTCTTGACTTCATTGGAGAAATCCATCCCTCTTCCTCAAGCCATCATAAGTGGATTCTAACTGCCACCGACTATTTCACCAAGTGGATTGAAGCCATTCCATGCAGGCAGGCCAATGACACCACCATTATCCAATTCCTTGAGTGCAATATCCTTTCTAGATTTGGCTGCCCTGAGAAGATCATCACTGACAATGCCGCTGCTTTCAAATCCAAAAAGATGATTAATTTTTGCCATAAATTTCATATCACTTTAGGCCATTCCACAGCCTATTACCCTCAAGGTAATGGCTTATCCGAGTCATCTAACAAGAGCCTGATCAGTATTATCAAGAAGACCTTAGAAGAAAACAAGAAGAACTGGCATAGGAAGCTCACAAATGCCCTATGGGAAGACAGATTGTCAACCAAGAAATCCATTGGGATGAGCCCTTATGAGCTAGTATATGGCATGGAGGGCAAATTTCCTTCATCACTGGGCATTCCTATTATCAAGCTGCTGCAAGAGATTCAAGCTAAGCCAAATGATATACAAAGGAGGATAAACCAAACAATTCATTTGCAGCAGACAAGAGAGCAAGTCTATGACAGAGCTCAAATTATGCAAGAGAAGCTCAAAAGGATGTTTGATAAGAGGACTAAGGCTGAGAATTTCTGTGTTTACAACAAAGTTCTAAGGTGGGACTCACGAAGAGAAGACAAGGGAAAACATGCAAAATTCGATTTCCTTTGGAGAGGGCCATTTGTTATTTCTGTTGTTCAGGGAAATAACACATATTTCCTCAAATTCTTAGAGGGTAGCACTGTTGAAGAAGGCCCTGTAAATGGTCGTATGCTGAAGCATTATCATGATCCCTTTTGTTGAACATAACGCAGCTTTGTAAATATCTCTTTGTACATTGATATTTGTATATATCAACACTTTTGTTTTTATTTTGTATAAACAGTCCGATTGTTAGAGGAGGAGCAACAAAATTTGTGAAGACACAGCCAATGCAAGCCCTCTATTTGTAATCTCTGTCTCTGCAGTAATCTCAGCAAAACAGTAGGAGCAGCGCTGTCATATCACAGTGATTTATGTTAAAGAGAAGCTGTTTGCAGCTTGTAGTATTCAAGTCAACAGTATCAAAAAGAAAGGAGGATTTTCAGTTTACTTCAGCACCCTTTCAAAGACAAGAAAAGAAGAGCTCCAGTTTTATTCCCTTTTTGTGTTTATTTCACAAGGCAGTGCTCAAGCAAAAGTGTATGCAATATCAAGCACGCAGAAGAAAGCAGGCGATGCTTTTTTTTTCATAGTGTTTCAGATAAGGAGTGCTACATTCAGAAGTTAAAGTTCCAGTTATTCAGCAGTTAGCATAGAGGAAACTTTCAAATAACAGAAACTACAGAAGATCAAGGTAGTCTGACCTACTGTTCTTGGCTTGTCACAAGGAAAAGCCATCCCCAAGTGGAGCCACTATTAGCCTCCTGCTGCAGCAGGTTAATCATCTTTCATGATCGACATTTTTACATGACAAATATGTCGTACTTTGCTTGCTGCAATGCTCCATATTTGCTACAGATGGCCAGAGAAGTATCCATGAGAGTGTGCTAGTCTAAATGCCATTACTGTATATCATTTTTGATGAGTTTTCAGCTAAGGGAGGTCCAAACAGCTTAATCTTGGCTTCCCTAGGTTTCAATTTCCTGTTGTAGAATATAGAGAATGAATATCTGTCCAAACAGCTTAATCTTGGCAGATTTGTAGATAGGTAGAGAAACAAGGGTGCTCAACAGCTTAATCTGAGCCCCTGGATGTAATAAGTGTAGTTATAGATAGGAGGACAGCAAGAAGAAAAGAATGAAAAGTTGGGTATGCTAGTTCAAGTGCACCCAAACCAAAAAGAAGAGAAAATGCTAGGTGAATAGGCCGGGTAGGTAGCTTTGTAGTTGTGGAATCATGGGTTGTGATCCATTTCATATTGTCAAGTGTTATATCTATCATATCACAAGTTGAAGGTGATTTTTCAGTTGGAGGACTTCAAGAAATGCATGTCTAACTTCCCCCTTCTTCCTCTCCCCCAAATCGCTCACTAACTTCCCCTAAAGAGGTCAAGATCTGCTTGATACCTCTTAGATTCATCATTCTCCATATTATCTGCCTTGGTGAAGATCTGCTTCACTAAAGGAATGTTCACACTTCTTCTATCAGTCATTTTCCCCCATTGATAACCTAAGACATCATTCTTAGCGCTCTCTGATCATTTATCATGTTAACTATTAACTTTACTATGTAGCTCCCTATCTATTTCCCCTTCCCCTACTAAAACTATGTTAATAACTCCCCTATATACTTATCCCCTCCCCCTGGTTGAAAAATAATCATAAGTACACTTGGGAATTGCTAAGTTTACCTGAAACTGAGCAAGAGCCATCACTTCCCCCCTCAAACCATCTTCCAAATGCATTAGGACCCCTTCCTATGCATAAAATCCCTCCTTTCATCTATGCAAACCCTCCATTATCCATGTCTTAACCTTTTTTCAAGGCTCAAAACCCTCTCACCATGCTTCAGACCCCTTCCGATGCATTAACAACCTTCCTCCGATTTCATTTTACCTTTCTTCAAAGGAAAAAAACCCTTCTGATGCTTTATAGCCCCCTTCTATACATATAAACCCTCCTCTGATGGATTTCCCCCCCTCCGACGTGATATCGCTGTCGGAGATAATAACAGTGCTGGCCCATATATATATGCCCCCATTCCTTTTTGCCCCAATGCGATATCTCTATCAGAGGCTTCCTCCATCATATTTTCCCATATATCCCGCATATACTCTTTTTATCGCAACTCCCCTTTTTTTGTTTTATCGTTTAAACTCAAGTTTTTTATAAAACTTAAGTTATAACATAAAAACCCGCATTTTTCAACAATATCGCATCGCAGCCGTCCATCGCCCTCGCTCAGATCAACGGCCCAGATCTTGTCGTCGATCTCCCATTTCGGCGATCGCAATTGTATAAAGTCCTACCCCATGTCCCCGCCAATAGCGAAATGCCGATTTAATCGCGGCCGCCCATTCGGGCCCTCAGATCGACGGTCTTTATTAAGTCGCGGCCCCATACATAGCATTGCTTATTCCAGAGCCGAAGTACTAATAAAATGCAGCATATAAAATTATCGGGTCCGAAAGGAGGCCTTTAAACAGCGAAATGGGAAAGATTCGATATTCCAGAGCTGAAAAGTTATAAAGGGCAACTTTAAGGGATTTCGGGTCCGCATATTGATTTTGTTAAAATCCGCCGATATGAAATCGCCGACGGACCGAACCTGATCTCCATAAAGAAAGGGCATATAAGCATTTCGGGTCCGTGGCATCTCAGAGGTTTTATGTATTGGGACCAATGGTCCGCCCCGATGTGATTTAGCGCAAGCCGTCGGATCGGGCCGCCAGATCAATGGCCCTGATTTAATCGCAACACTCCCCATGTATCGCTCCAACTGGCGGAGCCGAAATAACAATAAAGCATGGTATATTAGCATTTCGGGTCCGCAAACCAAATTCTTGTAAGTCCACTGATATGACATCGCCGATGGGCCGGACGCGATTCCAAATAAAAGGAAGGGCCTATTAGCATATCGGGTCCGCGCAGTTTCGACGATGGTTTATGTGCCACCCCCTGGTCCACCCCGATGCGATATAGCGATATGATCTGGGCCGTTGGATCGGCCCGCGCCGGATCCAACGGCCACGATTTAAAGAAATGAATAGTGTTGCGGCAGAGCCAAAAATTCATCAATTTTGCAGTTTTTAAGGCTTTTCCGCCTGTTTAATGAAATAGGCCTTTTTCAAAGATTTAATCATGTGGTGCCCACGCCCGCCCAATTACAAAGGAACGATGCTTTCCTCAGCCATTTTCAAATCGCTCCAGGCCCAAAATACTTCTAAATGCATGGTTTTCACATCGACGGTCCTCCAATGATCCTCTAGTCATCCAGATTGTAATTTTTTTACCATTTTTGAGGCATGCGCTGATCGACAAGGGCTGATAGCGACTCCAAAGGTGGCAGAAGGCTGAGCAGTGGCCATAAATGGGTGATTGGACAGTTCAAAGGCATTCATAGGTCAAGGAGGGACCATGTGCGTGTCAAAGAGTATCAGGGAAGCGACAGAGTGTGTCAGTGAAGATCTTCCAAGGCAGATGAAGCAAAAGGGACCCCAGCAGATTCAGCAAGGCATCATTGAGTTGTAATGGCTCACCAACTCACAGATTTTGGCCATTTAAGGTAGCAAGACCACTTGAAGACACAGATAAAGGTTTTCAAAGCAGATATTGGCAAACACATGAACCCAGTTATGTTTTTGGAGCAGTGTTGCTTCCTTAAAAGCACAGTTATCACATAGAGGACAACGTTTGGCTCAAGGCACTCTTTCAGTCCATTTTTAAGCTGCAGGACCATGCGCAGCCCTAAAGAGCCATTTTGATGAGGCTGCTCCCTCATGAACACCTGTTTTAGATATTTTTATTGCATTTATTTCCAGCACAACTTAGCATTAGAAGCAGTTATTGCACAGATCTCTTTTGAATCTGTTTTGATAGACATTTTGAGATATTTTCTCCCTTGACACCTGTTCAAGGGACGTTTGTAAATATTTTCTATTTAAACCACCCTCTGCACTGTGTTAAGGGTTGGTTGGTCGATAACTCCCACTAGACTTGCATTGTATTTTCTAAGAGTCTCTATAATCAAAGATCGTTGGAATGTTTGGGAGATGAACTGACTGTTGTGTTTTAATGTCTAAAGAGTGACTATGGAATCCTAACGCTTCTACATAGCCCAATAAGTGTTTCTTATCTCTGTTTACAGTTTATATGTTTTATTCCATCATTGTTTCACTATCTAAATAGCAGAAAGAAAGAATAGTTCAGAGCTCACTTAGCTGTATTCCGTTCTCAATTTCTGTGATTTATCTATGTTTTCCTCTGAATTAGTCCTGAATATGAATACTGATTTGCTCATATTTACGCCAGTTCCTTCATATATGAATGTTGTTTAGGAATCCTTGACTGCTCCTATATAAATTTTCATTCACCTTCCCTCTGTCATCATAATGAGAGCCACTTAGTTGCCTTTCATTCACTGACCTTCGTTCCATCTTTATTCTAGCTAGATATTGTTTTATGTGTAGCTATCCTACTCTGTATTCCTCTTGTGACCAAGAAAACACAACAGCAAGCCTAATCCACGACTCCATGCCCAATGGTTTGAAGTTCTCATACTATGCATCCCAACTCTATTTGAAAGAATCCTCCATCCCACCAAAATCAAAACAAAACCCAAGAAAATCATAACTAGCCTAAAATCAACCCAAAACAAAGCTAAATTATAAAGAGATAGCCCTCTCTGATTGCAGGTAGGCTAGGACCTGCAGTCCAAATATTGGTTTGTGGTTACCTCGGCCGTATCCTTTAAGGAGCTTTAAGGACAACCTGAGTGATAACACAAAGCAACGAAGATATGCTTACAAACATTTGTTTACTATCTCTGTTTTCCCATCAGATTGAGGATGATAAGATGAGCTATGAGATAACTGAGTACCAAGACAAGAAAATAATTCTATCCAAAAATTTCCTGTAAAAATGGGATCTCTGTCACTTACAATAATCTTTGGGTTTCCATGTAGCTTTTGAATTGCTTCCATAATTCTGTAGAAACTGTACTGGCTTTAAATGGATGTGATAATGCACAAAAGTGTGCATACATGGTAAGTCTGTCAACTACCACCATGATGACACTCTTTCCCTCAGACTTGGGTAAACCTGTGATAAAATCCATTGAAACCTTCTCCCAAGATTGGCTTGGAATGGATAAAGGTTGTAATACACTTGGTGTCTTAATTGTTTTAGCTTTATATTTTTGGCATACCAAACATTTCGCCACAAACTTTTGAATATCAGATTTAAGGCCATCCCAAAAAAATTCCTTCTTAACCTTGTGGTAAGTTTTTAAAAATCCTGAGTGCCCTCTTAAGGGAGAAGCATGCAATTTCAAAAGAATATTTTGTTTGAGTTGGGAATTCTTACAGAGGTATAAGCGATCTTTGTACCATAATGAATCATTTTTCCAGCAAAATGTATCAGATGTACTATAATCTTGTTGTAACTTTCAAATAAGTTCCCACACTTCTTCATCATTCTTCCATTCCTCCCTTGCTTCGTTTATCCAATTTGGTTGGATAATAGAATTAGTGCACAACAATGCTTCCACATCCTCATCCTTTCTTGAGAGTGCATCTGCCACAACATTTTTCTTCCCTTTTTTGTATATGATTTCAAAGTCATAACCCAACATCTTTGTGACCCATTTTTGTTGTTCTTCAGAGGATAATCTTTGTTCTAAAAAGTATTTAAGGCTATCATGATCCGTTTTTACCTTAAAGTGTCTTCCCATTAGGTAGGGTCGCCATTTCTTAAGTGCATGTAGTATTGCCAACATTTCCTTCTCATAAATAGCTTTGTGTAAATACTTTCCCTTGATTGGGCGACTTTTGAAAGAAATGGGTCTTTCCTCTTGCATTAAAATAGCACCAATTCCATTTCTGGAAGCATCACATTCCACAATAAAGGTTTTTTTGAAGTCTAGTGTAGCTAAGACTGATGCTTGGCACATTACCTCTTTAAGATATTCGAAGGCCTTTGTTGCTTCTGGAGTCCATGAAAATGCATCTTTCTTCAACAATGTTGTTAGAGGTGTTGCTATTTTCCCATAATTCTTAACAAACTTGCGATAATACCTTGTCAACCCGAGAAATCGTTGTAAATGCTTTATGGATGTGGGGATTTCCCATTCCTTAATGGCTTTAATTTTGCTAGGGTCTACCTTAACTCCTTCATGAGATACAATATGACCCAGATATTCCACCTCTTGTACTCCAAAGAAACATTTGGATCTTTTTGCATATAATTGTTTCTCCTCCAATCGTTGTAGCACCCTGTTAATGTGTTCAACATGATCCTTCCAAGACTTGCTATAGATTAGTATATCACCAAAAAATACTAACACAAATTTTCTAAGGAAGGGTTTGAAAATGGAATTCATCAAACCTTGAAATGTAGAAGGTGCATTGGTAAGGCCAAAAGGCACGACCAAAAACTCATAGTGACCCTCATGAGTTCTAAATGATTTTTTTGGAATGTCTTGAGTCTTCATTCTGATTTGATGATATCTTGAACGAAGATCTAACTTGGTGAAGTAAATTGATCCATGCAATTCATCAATGACAGGAATGGGAAACTTATCTTTAATAGTGAGCTTGTTGAGCTCCCTATAATCCGGACACATGCACCATGATCCATCCTCCTTATGCACCAATACTACTGGAGCAGAGAAAGAACTTTGGCTAGGTTGAATTATACCGGCCTCAAGAATTTCTATAACCATACGTTCAATTTCACTCTTTTGGGCATAGGGATATCTGTACATCCTAATGTTTAGAGGAACACTTCCTGGAATCAAATGAATAGCATGATCATGATCACGAATAGGTGGGAGACCTTTTTGGAGTCTCAAATACCTTGAATGATTGTCCAAGACTTTTTGGAGATCTGGAGAAATAGATGATTTTGATGTGGAAACATCTAGTGAACATAATTGTGCAATTACACCTCGTTGTTCCTTTTTTAGAAGCTTTGTCATACTGTTAGAGATTATTATCTTTCCCGGTTTTCCTGCAATACCCCTTAATTCAACTTCCTTTCCTTCCGCATAAAATTTCATGAAAAGTTCTTGAAAGTTGAAAGCTATTGTACCCAAGGATTGTAGCCATTGGACTCCTAGTACAACATCAGCACCTCCCATTGGAATGGAAATCATTGGGATTTTCAATACATATTCTCCCATGGATAGCTTGATATTATGGCACTTTCCAGAGCAATTTATCATTCCTCCATTTGCAACCAGCACTTGACACTCTAGTGCTGGATATAAGAAGCAATTAAGTTCTTTTGCTATCTTACAATGAATAAAATTTTGGGTAATTCCTTAATCAATCAACACTATTACCTTTTTCTTCGTGATTTGTCCTTCTATCTTGATGGTTTGAGGAGTCATAATTCCAACCAATGCATTACAAGATATGTTCGGATTCATTTCTTCTTTATCTAGGCTTTGTTCCTGAAGTATATCCTCTTCTTTTGACCTTTCTTGCTCCTTTTCTTCTTCCTCTTTACAATCTATGTAGAATAATTTAGTCTCAACACACTTATGACCTTTAGTGTATTTGCTATCACAACTATAACAAAGCCCTTTTGCTCTTTTTTCTTCCAATTGTTGTGGTGTCAACCTTATAGGTTGTGGAAGGCTAGAGGCAACAACACTTCCATCTGTATACTTGTGAGTGGTATGCTTCCTAGTTGCCATAATTTTGCTTTCCATTTTTCTTGCTAACCTGAATGCCTTCTCTAATGAATCAGGTTCCCAAAGGCGAACATCATGTTGGATATTATCCTTTAAATTCGTTATGAACACATCAATCCTATGCTCATCTGGAATATTTTTTACCCATATGTTCAATTTTTGGAACTCCTCAATGTGCTCCATTATTGAACCCTTTTGTTTGAGACTCTTCAATTGGCTAAAAAAAGTGTTGCTTTTTGTATCCTCATAATGTGCTATCAATTCTTCCATAAACATTTTCCCAAGTGATAATTTTTTTATGAGAGCAAAGCCATTGATACCATACAAACTAATTTGGTTCCAAATATAAAGTTGCAATACGTACCTTTTGTGTGTTTTGCACATTATTGAGATCGAAAAATTGCTCCATCTATAATATCCATGTTGCGTGATCCTTGCCATCAAACTTCCTCATATCGATTTTTGGAATATGATGGATCTTCGATCCAACATTAGAGTCTATGGAATCATGATTAACATTTATTTTGTTCTCATCATGAGTTTCCTTTACTACCCTTTCACCATTAGTGACCATTTCTTCTAGCAACTTATTCAAATTTATCTTCAATTCTTCCATCTTATCATCCATGCCATCCATTTTAGCGTCCATGCCATTCATCTTAGCATCCATGTCATTCATCTTAGCTTCCATGCCATCCATCTTAGCTTCTACGCATTTCTTTAAAAAATCCATCTTAGCTTCTACACCTTTCTTTAAACCATCCATCTTAGCTTCTACATCTTTCTTTAAACCATCCATCTTAGATTCTGTTACTTTTTGTGCAAGTGACACTTGTTGCACTTGGTCTCATAATTTTGATATATGATGTTGCATTTCTTCCTCTTCTTCATGAGTCATGCTAGAGCTTTCAGGTTTCTTACTAGGTGTTTGCATTTTCTTTCCTCGGGGCATCAGTTACCGATAATAATGCTTTACTATGCCCTTTGAATTCCTTCAAACTAATTTTTCAAACCAAGCTTATGCAAAAATTTAAAAAAAACTACATACCTTTTTTCACTTTGTAGGAGCTTGATATTGAATCTATTGTATCTCTATAACTTTGGATCATCTAGTTCTAAAATTGCGACTTGTAGAAGTCCTCTGCGTCCTCTTTCCAATGCCACCATTCTAATCCAAATTGGATTCTCCAAGGAAGAGTTATGTAGAATCTCCCAAGATGACCTAATTATAGACCTTTCCAGAAGAGCAAACTTGTATGAAGTGCCACGTGTCACTGTTTAGACCTTTGCCTCTAAAAAATATATACAAGAAACTACAGTCTGTCCTCTTTCTGTACCTTCTTACAAAATTTCAATCCAATGCTCAGAGAGAAAGTTATGACGATTTTCCCCAGGTCATCTGTTTGGAATGTAATTCAGGAGTCTACAAAAATACCAACTTCCTTATATCATATCTCTGCAAATATAGCCCTAAAAGCTCTACAAGCTTGACACGAGGTTCAATGCGATTTTGTCTCAAATGGGTTTTTTTTTTTTGCTTCTAAAACATCACAGAAAAAGGGTTATAGCGAAAATTCCACAATGACCTATTTGGAGTAGCAAAACCCTAGAATCCAAAGCTCTGATACCAAATGTTATGAAACCAGCTCACAAAAAGATAGAAAAGATAGTTGAACGCCTTAGAATTCAGCCTCTTTGATGGGAAATCTCCTTTACATTACACAAAAGAAAAATTCTTGGATGATTCAAATGACAAAACCTCCTTTCTACATATAGGAGTCTAAAGATTCACAATATAACCAAGCCGACCTAACAATAATAATATAAAGGCACAAAATAACAATAGAGTGATTCTATGGGGAATAGTAATAAGAATATGGGGAGAATAGGGGAACAACAATATTAATAAGGGATACAACTACAATATTAATGGGGGCATCACTAGTATTATAGGGACCTAACAGAGTGTTATTGAGATGCCCTTTCCTTGATGTGTCACCTTAGCTCTGATACCATGTTGAAGAATCTAGGGCAATTAGGTGTAGTGTGATTCTTCTTGACTTGATAACGATTTGTTAAGTCTTTTTACAATTTGTCTTGTTAGCATAATATTCTTCTTATTATTATTAATACATGTGTTTGTACTTCATCAAACTGCTACCAAAAACATAAGAACAAGAACACAAGATGTTGGCTCTCTTCCCAGGCCAAAATCTCTCCTCTTAAGAGGAAAACCCTTTGGTAAATTTCTCTTATTGAAGCTTCTTATTGATCAATGACAAAACCTAGACCATTGAAAATAATATCCCCCAAGTATAAGTCAATTCCTTCCTCCTTTCTACACTTTTTCTTCCTGACACTTTATCCTTCTCCTTCCGACAGTTTGTCCTTATTTCAACTATTGATAGACCTTGTTTATGTGAGCTCTAGATGAGATGCATCTTGTACACACTTAGTGATATCATTCACCTATGTAGACACCTTCCTTCTTTAAACAAAACAAGACTGTTCTTGAGATGTAGATGTAGACTTGGTGTGACTATACAACAGCTCTAGATCTCCAAACACATGGAATGTATCCTTGTGAATTAGGGTCCTTTCACCTTCGCTTGAGTAGGAGGCTTTGTAGGCCTAACTTTCTAGCCCAAACAGAGATAAATATAGGACTGTTATGTTGTTTTGGTTATGACTATAGGGATGCCTTTGTTTCTTGCACATGTGACTATTTTAGACCCTATAAATAGTCCTCTCCACTTTGGTGTATATTTCTCCTTCTTCGCTGCACTAGAGGCTCCTTACACTTGTCTTCTCTTCACCTTTTCTCAACTTCCCTTCTTCGTTGATTTCATAGTTGAAAATTTGATGTTATGAGAGAGTGGACAACCTCTATATATAGAGGAATGTCCCTCCTTTAGGTGGACTTTAAGGTCGACTTGACTTATTTTCTTCAGATGACTTCTTTTGATGGTGTCATTTCTTGGAGGAGACTTGACTTTGCTTGGAGGTTTCTTCTTTGAACCTAATACATAAGTATACCTAGTGTAACATGCCCTTAAGGTATTCAACATAATTCTTTTGACTCTTTGACTCACCTATAACACTTAAACATGTGCTATACCTAATTCAATGAGCAAGAAAATCATTGACAAATATAATAAAAATAATATTTTTTTTCTTGAATAAATACAAATATCAAAAGCACATTTATGAAGACCGAACCTAGTTACATTTCCTTCAACAAAGCTAATTTCTAGTAAGGAGATCCCATGAGGCAAAGGTACAAGGTTAACCAAGAAATCAAGTAGTGGAGACAAGAGTACATATCTATCCCACTCTTTCTACCAAATCCCCCCACCAATCCATGCAAAAAAGTGCCCATGAAAGTAAGGAAAATTACTCATCTATACTAAAGAAAATCCATACCTTTAGGGTCGGGAGCCCACCTTCAAAAATACAATCATAATAAGTGGGAGAGGGACCACATGGCTGGCTCTGGTGGTCGAGATGATGGCACATCAATCTATTTGGTGGTTGCAAGGGGTTGTTGGCTATCAGTTGAGGACCATCTAGGAGAAAACATTTCTCATATATATACTACCCACAAGTGGTGGGTAACAAGAATCATAATAAATATGGAAATCATTTTATGGTTTCCCAATGAATATGGGGATGAAAAATGGAGGATGGATTCACACCTTGGACAAATAATATTCTCCCATTTTAGGGTTTTTTGCACCATTTTATGCCATTGGAAATCCTTAAAAAAACCCACAAACTGAAAACACTTCCATCCCATAGATATTTTAACACCAAATGTATAATTTTCAGTTGTACTTTTCATGACAAGTTGAAGATGAGGTGGCTAAAAAATTCTTCTTTGAATTGTTTTTTGTTCCTTGAAAAAATCAACCTCTCAAATTCTCTCCAACGTTGATTTGGAGCATGAATATCCATTCAAATATAAAGAAATTGGTGGTTGAACTTTTAAATTCATAAGACAACTCAAAGTGTTCAAAATTACATGTCATACTCCATGGAATGTGTTTGGAAATTGTCATGAGAAAGAGGTGATAAATCATCTTTTGATGGTTGAAACAAATCTGTGAACATATCCTCTTCATCCTGCCCAAGATCCATATTACCACTACATATGTATGGTTGGAAGTGGTCACGAGAATATTCTATAAATTCTTTTATAAAAGATGGTTGCCCCAAAGGAAACTATTCTATATAAATTACTTTTGAAACATCATCAACATCATAAATATGATCCTTGGCAAAATGATAATAAGTCATATCCCATTTATCCTTCACCACAAGTAGAAAAGCTTTAATATAATTCATTTCCAAGGGTTTCTCCGTAAGATCTTCCTTTTCAAAAAGTTTCAAAGATATATCACAAAACTCAAAAGTTTTGTAAGGAATTCAACATACCTCATTCTTGTCTTCATGGGAAAGAACGATTTAGTTAATAGGATCTTGTTAATGGACATATTGACCACTCAGTGTAAACTACCCCTTGAGGCAGAGTATAGTGCAGAGCAATTAGATCTTTTTTCAAATTTCATCATCATCATGTAGCTTCTAGTCATCATAATGTAATCCAAATTCTACAGCCCTATGGGCCATTATCTAAAAATGGTTCTAGTATGTTTATAAATCCATGTAAAACATTTGGGTAAGCCTATGATTTTTACCAAAGACTTTCACTCTAGGGAGTTTTTTTCCTCCACTAATTATTTATGTTTTTAAACATTTATAATTGACAAAGTTTCCTAAATTTTCTATCTATACATAGTTTGAGGGTGGAAAAATATGTCTAAACCCCTCTACAATCATTATTTTATTTTCTTGCAAAAAATGGCCAGATAATTAGCCAAAAATTACTCAAAAATTAATATGAGAGAAAATGAAATTCTCTCCAAGTGGAAAAATAATTAAAAAGGGATTGTGCACTTTCCAAAAAAGGGATCAAAAAGTCCCACAAAAATTTGTTGGGCCAGAAAGAAAATATTTTGTCATGGGAAATCAAATTTTTGGTTGAGATGGTTATTTTGAATGAGGGAATTTTAAGAGAAAAAAAGTTGAAGATATTCCAATGGTCCAAAACCACTCCAGGGTCAAAGATTGGTCCATCTAGCTCATCAATCAAGGAAATCAAACTTTTTCATGGGTCTGTGTGTTGGAAAATGTAACTATGTTTAGTCTTAAATAATGTAATTTCCATTATGTAATGTACTTGTCAAAAGAATAAAGAAAATAATATTTATTATTATTATTGTGACTTATTAAAGCATGGATTTCATGTTTGGGTCACCATGTTTTAGATCAAATTCCCCATTGTGGACTTCTAGGATTTATTCTAAGTTTATATAATTATTGTACATTTAAAGAGACCCTTCTTAGGCTTTTGAGTCATGTAAAAAGGTTAAGTATTCAATCAAATATTAATTATGTAACCTACACACCATGTTGGCCTACGGACCCTATTCGACCCCACAAGAAGCCTATAAAGGGAAGCTCATGTTGAAAATAATACTGAGAGGGGGGGCTGAATCAGTATTATCTAGCAATTAATAAATCTTCCTTATTTGATCTTTGAATTTTTTTTTTTGCATGTCAGTACCATAAAATAATGAGCATGAACAAAGAAAACAGATAGTCACACCAAAGAACACAAGATGTAAGGTGGAAACCCAATGTGGGTGAAAACCACCTGCTGCAATATGTCTCTATCTTTTTTCAAATTAGATACTCCTTTTACAATGATTTTGTACTGGTGCAGTCCTTTACCAGTACGCATGCTGCAACCTGCAGAGAGCTACAACTCTCTCTCGTTTTCCAGTCTTCTCCTGGAAGGGAGCTAAAACCCCCTACTTCTTTTCATAAAGCATCAAATGATCATCAAGTACATAACAGTTACAGTCCACTACAGTTATCAGACCAGTAATAACAGAACTAACCCAGAACACCTTATCAACAGAGAAATTCAATCAATAGAACATCTTAAGACAGAGACGCAGTTTTCCCTTCTGTGGCCTGCGACCAGACGCAGTTAACCTTCTGCTCCCCTGCGTCCATACGCAGCGATCCTTCTGCTGCGCTGCGTGCCCATGCACTGTTCCTTCAACTGCACTGCGTCCTGTTGCTGCAGGGACGCACCCAAAAACACTATCGCGCTGTGTCCTGTTGCTGCAAGGACGCACCCGAAGACACTATCGCGCCGCGTCCTGTTGCTTCAGGGACGCACCTGAACCTTGGTCGCCTTGCGTCCCCACGCAGATCTCCAGATACTGAACTGCGTCCCGGACGCACCTGAACTTCGTCTACCCTGCGTCCCCACGCAGGTATCCTCCTACTGCACTACGTCCCGGTGCACTTTCCTTTCACTGCACCTGCGTCCTTTCGGGTATGAATGATTTCAAGACTTTAAGTATAACCCAAGCAGTCAGATCTACAGATCTGATCTTGCGCCAAAGAGATCTCGGTCCTTCAGTAGATTCGCCTTTTAGATCTAGACCAGATCTCACCTCATAAGATATTCAACCAAAGACATGCTTAATCCAAATGGTCTCCTTTGCTTTATATAGGCAAGCTCTTCCTCAAAACATGGAACAATACCACGAGCCGACACCATAATAACACAATACCGTCGGCTAGATACCAAGAGTAAAACACAAGAAACCCCCACGTGAGCTTTTCTCTGCCTTGAAATGTGTGCACTGGGTGGACGCACCTCCTGAATGGCTGGCATGCGTCTCTGGACGCGGCTCCTGCATGGTGTACCTGCGGGTACGCACCTTCTGAACTGATTTCCTGCGTCCTTCTTAATTTTTCAATAAATTGAGAGCCTTGTCATGGGAGTTGCCATCAAGTACAACATCTGTAACATATAGCCATACCAAAAAACATAATGCCAACAATCTCCCCCTTTGGACTTGATGGAAACCTCACAAACTTTGCTTCATTCTCCCCCTTTGACATCAAGGGCAAAGGGTATGCTCCCCCTAAGCTCATGCTCCCCCTGAAAAAGGAACCAGATCTGCAACACAGAACCATAATCCATCATGAAAGAGATAGAGA
The DNA here is from genome assembly GCA_031772625.1 of Pinus tabuliformis. NCBI lineage: Eukaryota > Viridiplantae > Streptophyta > Pinopsida > Pinales > Pinaceae > Pinus > Pinus tabuliformis. The sequence continues at coordinate 444,907,624 of CM062815.1, read as the reverse complement.
CATATTGCAACTATTTCCAAGATCTCCTTCTGACCATCCTCCATAATGCCAACAATGCATTATATGCTCCCCCTGAACCTGTACCATCAATCAGAAAAGGTTCAACAATAAGATGATGCATCAACAACCCCCAGCTTTTGCCTGAGGTATTCAAAAGTGTCCCTGGGCAATGGTTTGGTGAGAATATCAGCAACTTGTTCCTTAGAAGGAACATACTCCAACTTGACCTTCTGTTCAAGCACTTGTTCCCGGAGAAAATGATACTTGATTGGTATGTGCTTGGTTTTTGAATGCATAACCGGATTCTTTGAGATGTTGATTGCACTTGTGTTATCACATAAGATGGGGATAGGTGGTGTACAAGTGATTTGAAAATCCTGCAAAGTTTGCATCATCCAAAGGAGTTGGGTGCAACAAGATGCAGCAGCAACATATTCCGCTTCAGCTGTAGACAAGGCAATCGAACTCTGTTTCTTGCTGAACCAAGATACTAGTCTGGAACCCATAAAGAACGCACAACCACTTGTGCTTTTCCTGTCATCCACGCTTCCAGCCCAATCTGCATCTGTATAAGCATGAAGTGTAAGATCTGTATCTCTAGGATACCATAAGCCATAATTTTGAGTCCCTTGAAGATATTTGAAAATTCTCTTCACTGCCTGAAGATGAGTCTCCTTCGGATTTGCCTGAAATCTTCCAACTATTCCAACTGCATGCATGATGTCTGGTCGGGTACCTGTCAAATATAGTAAACTTCCAATCATAGATCTGTAGGTTGGTTGATGTACTGCTGCAGATTCATCATTTGCACTGAGACTACATCCTGTGACCATGGGTGTACATACTGGTTTTGCATCTTCCATGCCATATTTCTTCAAAATCTGTTTGAGATACTTGGTTTGAGATAAAAAGATTCCTCCTTCTTTTTGTTGGATTTGCAAACCAAGGAAATATGTCAGTTCTCCTAGGAAGGACATTTCAAATTCTTTCTGCATGACCGAGGCAAAGCTTTGACTCATAGCTTCTTCATTGCTGCCAAAAATAATGTCATCTACATACACAACAAGTATTAGCAATTTGTCATTTTCAACTTTTATATAAAGATTGCTATCTGCTGAACCTTTTGAAAAACCTTGTTGATGAAGATATTTGTCCAAACGGTAGTACCAAGCCCTTGGAGCTTGTTTGAGACCATAGAGAGCCTTTTTCAATCTGCATACAAGATTTGGATCATTTCCAAGAATGAACCCATCTGGCTGTTCAATGTACACTTCTTCTTCCAAGTCTCCATTTAGAAAGGCTGATTTCACGTCCATTTGAAATACTTTGAAGTTTTGAAAACTTGAGAGAGCAAGGAACATTCGGATGGCCTCAAGTCTTGCAACAGGAGCAAAGGTTTCTTCAAAGTCTATTCCTTCTTGCTGCGCATACCCTTTACAAACAAGTCTGGCTTTGTTTCTAATTACTTCTCCATTTTCATTCAATTTATTTTTGAAGACCCATTTTGTTCCGATAACATTCTTATCCTTTGGTCTAGGAACCAGCTCCCAAGTGTTGTTCTTTTCGATTTGCTCAAGTTCTTCATCCATTGCTTTCATCCAACATTCATCTTTGCATGCTTCTTTCACATTTTGTGGTTCAGTAGAGGAGAGTAATGCCAAATAGCTTGAGGCTTCCGCAACTGTTCTTCGTGTTTGTACACCTGCTTCTTTCTGCCTCACAATCTGAGATTCTGGATGATTCTTCTGAACATATCTGGATGGAGTCTTTTCTTCTATTCTTGTTTGCTCCTCTGGCTCTTCTTGAGGTTCTTCTTGAGGTTCTTCTTCTTCATCATTCTGTCTTTGAGGGTAGCCTTCATCTTCTTCGATGTCTTCATGATGGACTTGCCTAGGAATGTATCCCTTCTCATCAACTACTACATCAATGCTGTCAACAATTCTGCCAAGTCTTTTATTGTAGCACTTGTATGCTTTTCTATATGGAGAGTAACCAAGAAGAATGCCTTCATCTGCCCTAGGTTCAAGTTTGCCAAGCTGCTCATCAGTATTCTTGATATATCATTTGCTCCCAAAGATTTTGAAGTGCTTTACCGAAGGAGTCCTGCCACTCCAAAGCTCATGAGGAGTTTGAGTGTTGTTCACCCGGACATTTGTCTTGTTGAGAATAACAACCGCAGCATGTGCAGCTTCACCCCAGAAAGTTGCGGGAGTTCCTGATTCATCAAGCATAGCACGAGCCATTTGTTGGATTGTTCTGTTCATTCTTTCAACAACTCCATTTTGCTGAGGAGTTCTAGCTGTAGAGAATTCTCTCCTTATCCCATGTTCATCACAGAAATTGAAAAATTCATTTGAAGTAAATTCCCCACCTCTATCAGATCTGAGGCACTTAATTTTGTGACCTGATTGATTTTCAACCAAGGCTTTGAAGGATTTGAGTTTTTCGAATGCTTCATCTTTGTGCTTCATAAGTCCTAACCAGACAAACCTGGAGAAATCGTCAATGAATAATATCAAGTATTCTTCTCCTCGAGGTGTTCTTTTCCTGAAAGGACCGCATGTATCTGTATGTACTAGCTCAAGAGGCATGCTAGCTGATCCTTCTTTCTCTGGAAAGTTAGTTCTGGTTTGTTTTCCAAACTGACATGATTTGCATATGGTGTTGTCAGGAATTTTCATATCTGGAAGATCTCGGACTGCCTGATATTTGCATGCTTTCCTTATTTGTGAGAAGCTTAGATGTCCCAACCTTCGATGCCATAACCAGTGCTCTTCATCCTTGCTTAGATAGCATTGTTGTTGTCCTTCTTCAAATATGTACAGATTATTTGGAGTTCTTTTGCCTTTGAGCATTGTTTTACCTGTATCAAGATCACGAACAAGACATCCATTCGACCTGAATATAACCTCGGTTCTTTGATCACACATCTGACTGACACTTAGAAGATTATGCTTCAATCCATCAACATACAGAACATTTCCAGCCTTGACCTTTTCTTTTAACTGAGCAATGCCTTTTCCTTTTATAGTTGCAAGAGTATCATTTCCAAAAGAGACTTTCTTTCCCTTTTCTAGAGCAGAATAAGATTCAAGTTTTTCTTTATCACCTGTCATATGCTTCGAACATCCACTGTCAATGTACCATAGATTTTCTTGTCCCTCTGCATAAAAAGCTATCCCACATCTTTCTGTTTGAGGTTCCTTTATTCTCCATGTTTTGGTGCTTGAGGCTTGTTCCTTTTTCTGCTGAAACCTGCTCCTGCATTCAGAGTCTTCATGACCAAAGTTATTGCAAATAGAACATTCAACTTCATTTTCAAGAACCGAAAAGTTGTTATAGGTCCTTTTTGTAATCCCTGTCATACTTCTTTGTTTTTGAGCTTCCCTAGTCATGATTGTTTTATATGCAACACATTGAGCTGCTTTGTGACCAAAGTTATGGCAAGAAAAGCATTGTCCATTGAAGAAACTTCTGCGGTTATCAAATCTACCGACCAAATGATTGTAATTTCTATTTTCATCCATTCTTGAACCAAATTGAGAAGATTTTACCTGTGGCTGGTTGTAGCTTTTGTTCACCCTTAAGATGGATTGCCCCTGATAGTTTCTGTTTGTAATTCGTCCCTGCTTTACCTGATGATCTTCATTTTGCTTTTGCTCATTTCTTCTTGCTGCATCAAGATAACTTTTTTAGGTGGATGCTTGAGAAGTTTCTCCATTATAGCCCAGACCTGTCTTGTTTAGAGGAGATCGCTGCACATTGATAATCTCATCCAAAGTTTCAGATCCTTTGACAAACTTGAGATTAATAGCTTTTGTTTTCTCAATCTCTTTTCTAAGACCAACAATTTCACCTTCTAATTTTTCAAGATGTTTTTCCTTTTCATCAATTTGAAATTGTAGAGTATCAATGATCATGTTCTTTTCTTCTATACATCTCTTGAGTCTAGTAATTTCATCATAAAGGTTATCCACATCTACAGCATCCATATAATCATCATCTTCAAATGCCATTAACAACTTATATTCATTACCTTGTTCATCTTCATCACTGTTTGATAGACCATCACTATCTTCATGAGTGTAGTAGCTTTTCTTATTTGCGTTCTGTTTCTTGTTCCATCTAGCAGTTTCCTTTCCTTTATCCTTATAAGGGCATTTTGCAGCATAATGACCTACTCTTCCACAAGCAAAGCATTTAAAAGGTAACTTACCTCTGAACCTTCCAGAACCCCTTTGAAGATTTCTGACAAAGTTTGATTCTTCTTCCTCTTCTTCTGGGACGTGGCTTGCTTCATAATAATCTCCTTTGCCTGATGCCTTGAAAGCAGCTTCTCTTTTGTCTGAAGGACCTCCCTTTCTCATTTCATAAGCAGTTAGAATTCCATGTAGCTGAGACATAGTAAGAATTCGTAGATTTTCCTTTTCTTCTATAGCAGATACTTTAGATTCAAACTTGGGAGACAAAGATCTTAGAACCTTTTCAACCACTATAGCCTCTCTTATTTCTTCGCCCAAATTTTTCATACAATTAACAATCTCATCTACCCGAAGAAAATAGTTAGCCACACTTTCATCATTATACATCTTGAGAGTCTCATACTAAATCCTGAGAGTTTGAAGTTTAGCACGCTTTACCTGTTCATATCCTTCATAGCTTGTGACAATTTTGTCCCATATTTCTTTTGCGGATTTGTAGTGCATTACCTTCATGAATTCCGTTTGGGATATACATCCTAACAGAGTACTGACTGCTTTTGCATTTGTTTCATACTTCTTTTTCTCAGCTGGATCTGTAGGAGTAGCTGAAGGAAAAGTATAGCCTGTTTCTACAATGTCCCAAACTTCTGTACCGAGAGATTGAAGATATGCAGTAACTCTTACCTTCCAATAATTGAAGTTTGTCCCATCAAAAACTGGTGGCCTGATTGATGCTTCTCTCTCGTAGTTGCTCATGATGAACGATCTACCTTCAAGCGATCAAGCTTTTCTGAAGGACCTGCTCTGATACCAATTGTTGAAAATAATACTGAGAGGGGGGGGTGAATCAGTATTATCTAGCAATTAATAAATCTTCCTTATTTGATCTTTGAATTATTTTTTTTGCATGTCAGTACCATAAAATAATGAGCATGAACAAAGAAAACAGATAGTCACACCAAAGAACACAAGATGTAAGGTGGAAACCCATTGTGGGTGAAAACCACCTGCTGCAATATGTCTCTATCTTTTTTCAAATTAGATACTCCTTTTACAATGATTTTGTACTGGTGCAGTCCTTTACCAGTACGCAGGCTGCAACCTGCAGAGAGCTACAACTCTCTCTCATTTTCCAGTCTTCTCCTGGAAGGGAGCTACAACCCCCTACTTCTTTTCATAAAGCATCAAATGATCATCAAGTACATAACAGTTACAGTCCACTACAGTTATCAGATCAATAATAACAGAACTAACCCAGAACACCTTATCAACAGAGAAATTCAATCAATAGAACATCTTAAGACAGAGACGCAGTTTTCCCTTCTGTGGCCTGCGACCAGACGCAGTTAACCTTCTGCTCCCCTGCGTCCATATGCAGCGATCTTTCTGCTACGCTGCGTGCCCACGCACTGTTCCTTCAACTGCACTGCGTCCTGTTGCTGCAGGGACGCACCCAAAAACACTATCGCGCCGCGTCCTGTTGCTGCAAGGACGCACCCGAAGACACTATCGCGCCGCGTCCTGT